>CM053027.1:350993392-351380892 GCA_028564925.1 Lithobates sylvaticus | reverse complement strand
TGCTGGGAGGGGAAACCCTCACCACGTGGTTTGCAAGGAAATATTCCAGAACTCCCAGGCAGCAAACAGAGGGAGCCTGCATCTCAGTAAATACAGCTTGTTGGAGGGCTGTGGCTTTAATAGACAGCCGGATCTCTGAGGAAAGCAGTTTTGCAAAGTGAGGTAGGTAAAGCGCCCCCCTTTCCCCTGCCCAATGCAAAAGCGCATGTAGGTCCTGCACACACATGTAAATGCCAATTGCACCACACATGAGGTATTGCTGTAAATGTTATGTGAAAAGTGTCAGGAAACCCCCCCCCCCCCCCCACATTTTTTTTAGATTCTGGTCCCTTAAAGCAGATTACACAGCACAGTGTAAAAAAAAAAAAAAACTAAAAAAACATTGCACTTCCTCTATCCCCCCCCTCTAAATAGACCATGATAACCAGGGCTGCTCCACCCTGATCACCATGGTCAAAGTGCATCCCTCCGTCATACGCTCTCCCCTCTCACCCCCCTCCCTGTCATCTGCCTCTGTGTCCGTCTCCGGCCCGCCCCACCCCCATCGCTATTGCTTGTAAAATAAAACTATAACATTTTCACTGCCAGCCTCTCTATTAGAGGCAACCATAGCACACTATGTCATTAGTTTAACAAAACGAGTGTTTTAAATACCTAATTTGAGCTGTCTTCAGGCCGGTCACGTGACTCGCAGCCACATTACAGCTCCGATACAGAGCTCCTGCGGAGGAGACGAGAGCCTGACGTCAGAGGGAGATCATGGCTCCTCCCTCAGAAGACATCCATCAGAGCTGGAAAGTGGTCGTGAGTGATGTCACCGGCCTGAAGACAGCTCAAATTAGGTATTTACAACACTAGTTTTAAAACTACTGACACAGTGTGCTATGCCAGCCTCTAATAGGAGGGGCTGGCATAGTTTTATATATATGGGTTAACAAATCCTTTAATGAACAGAACATATTATTTAATTTACCTGTACTTATAGTACCAATTCTATTTAAAACAATATACAGCAGTAGTGATAAAACGTTAGTTGCACAGTACTGATTAACGTAGGCCAACCATATTAAATGCTGCTACTGAAGGGCTAACAGAGAACATGAACCCATTCTGACTGCAAAGTAATTAAATTACAGGATGCAAATTCACTTTTCAAAAGACGGCATTTTTGATTCTCCTTATTAAAACAAATCATTCAATTAAACTACTGCAGCAAAACATGGATACAAAACATGTTATACAAAAGGCAAAAGTACAGAAAAATTGTTTTCTGTTAGATTGAAAAGGATTTTTTTCTAAATTATTTGCCTAGCTTTGTCTCGGTTATTGCTAAGATACTAGAATAAAATAATTAACATGAATATTTTATGTTCGTAGTGCATCTGGCATGCAAGAGCAAGATGGCACAACATTTCTGCCTTAAAGTGATTGTAAACGATCACCTTGTAAAACAACCTATTCAGTTTTAAAATAGAAATGAAAGGCCAACCATTTGTGTAAAGATATAAAAAAAAATAATAATATAAATGTGGGGCTGGGGAAAAAAAATAAAATAAAATTTCAATCTGGAGTTGAGAGGTCATATCGATTCAAATTTTCAGCAAATCGATTTTTTAGATTTATTTTTTTTCACCAGGAACGGCGCCGACACCGCGACTGTCCGGAGGAGCTGTGGGCAGAAGTTTTTAGGCGAGGCCGCAGCTTCAGCCTAATCCGCAAGGCCACGGCTTCGGCCTAGTCCGCGAGGACAGACGCCGTGGACTAGGCCAAAGCCGCGTCCTCGCCTAAAAACTCCTGCCCGCAGCTCCTCAGGACCAGCGCGGTGTCTATCAAAAAAAAAAAAAAAAAAAAAAAAAAAAAAAAACTTGATTTGAATCGTGAATTGGAGTTTTTTTTTTTAAATCACAGATTTTTGTTTTTGGAGAAAATCGCCCATCTCTATATAAATGCCTTATAAATCACATTCAAGTTCTCAGCTGCATAAGAGCAGGGGGGGGGGGGGGGGGGGGGGGCGGGAGAAGCATCAGCACACTGATCATCCCAGTGAATGGATGTGCAGCGGGGGGCATGTCAGGACAAGTCTAATTATTGGGAGGAGACTACTGTACACCAGTACACCCAGGATAGCTAGAGAACTGACCACAGTGGGGTTTATTTACTAAAGCTAGAGAGGGCAAAGTAGTCACAATTCTGCAGAGAAACCAATCAGCGCCTCAGCTTGTTTAAGCTTTAGCAATAAAACCTGGAAGCTCATTGGTTTTTCTGCAGAATTGTGACTACTTTGCCCTCTCTAGCTTTAGTAAATAAATCCCATTGTGTTTCCCTGCCTAGTGTGGTCAACTTATATTAGCAGAGTGACTGGCAGGAACACCAGGGATTTCACATAAAAGGTATGCCTGTACATAAAGAACAGGATACTTTCTCACACAAGTACATGGTACAACAGGCACATATCAGGAATATAAAGTGTTGGGGTAACAAACACCAAGTTAGGAACTCTGCTCCAAAGCCACATTCAAACGTGCATACTTAAGCATACATCTGTGCGAAGGGCACACGTGTTGCATAGATGTTCCCTGCATCCACAGTCAGGCAGTCACATTCATGTCTACTGAGACAAAGAAACTACACACTGCTCCCAATCTGAATCTTTGCAGGTGCATGCACCTTAACGCAGACAGTGCGAGTTCAGGGACACACAACCACTGCCACATGAATGTCAAATTGGGAGCTGTGTCCGTGTAGTCATTGCGTCCCAATTGTATTATGCCGTTATTGCATGCCAGATGGACAATGAGAATAAAATATTCACATAATTATTTTATGCTAGTATCTTGGCAATGGCAGATACAAAGCTGGACAAATAATTTAGAAGCAATTTCTTTCCATCTACCAGCTGGCAGGACACAAAACGGAGAAAAAAAAACCCTTCAAAAATGCCCACAGAACGTTAAAGTCTAACTAAACTCAAAAACAAAAAAGAACATATTCTAGCTTACCACTAATTGGATGTGGTGGCCCAATTAGTTTTCTTTTTCTCAAGCTTTAACAGATTTATTTTCATTTGGTGACTGGCTAGTAACACATCCTGTCTTAGGGTGGCTACATTCACTCCTCCACTGTATCTAAGGAGAAGCAACATAGCCACCTTTGGACAGCAGCAGGGCTGGTACAAGGTAAACCACCCCCCCCCCCCCCCCCCCAAATCATTGTGAAAATACAAAAATTGTAATAAAAATAAATCTGACACTGTCCATTGTTCTACTGACACAATTTTTGATTGCATCTCAGATCAATAAATGAGCCATTGGATTAGGGGAGGGGAGGAGACTGAGGGGAGGTTAATGACCAATGTTATTTAAAGGAGAAGTACAGCCAAAGCTCGTTTGGCTGTACTTCTATGGATCACAGGAGTGCAATTTGTTCTGCACTCCTGTGACCCATTTTCAGCAGAGAGCGGGCTGAAGTCCGATCCGATCTGGGGGTGTCAAACTTTGTGTTGACACCCGCATCGGTTCACAGAGGGCAGTGTGAACTGCCTGCGAGTCAGGTGCGATGCGGGAACCCGCAGTGGATTCAAAAGGGTTTCCCGCATCACACCAGTATAAACCGAGCCTAAATCATCTGTTAGCTGGGAGAAAATGAAATGCAACTTCCAGTTTTTGCTCTTTTGTTATTCCACATCTATAAGAGCCATTTGTTTGCAGAATATCATAGTTGTTTGCCGTCTTCGGGTTATTTATTCAATGGTGTTGCAGCTTGCCTGGATTAAGACTGCTAGTTTCCGATAGGTTAGCATTTAACCCAGGGCAACATTTGAGGAAACGTCAAATATTTGCAAATTCTTGGAGGGAAAAAAAAAGGAAGACCTGGAGTCAAAGTGAACTGCAAATTGCTGTGACCCTCATTTCAAGACTGCTGTCAATTCCTGACCTTAAATATGCGGATCTATGAAGTTTCCTTGTGTTCCAGGTAATACATTTATACTAATGAAGGAAACAGCTAGAAAATCTATGCATAGGCTTTGTATTCTTCTGAACTGTTCAATCGCTTCTAACAATAGAGGCGCAAACAAACACTTTGGTTCCAAGAAAGCATTATACTGTTCCCTACGTTTTAGCCAGTTTTGAACACTGGACATAGTCCCGTGTAGTATGTCCTTGTCCTACCTCTTTACCGATCCCCACCTTGCACTTTCTGGTAATATTAGGATGATAGGAGTTGCTGTGAATACAGGGGCAGATCTATGGTAATTAGTACCTACGACAGAAATTGCTTCCCTGTCCAAAAACATATGAAACCCCAGTTCTGGCACACCCAGACACACACAAATTAGAGCTGGTTGGCCTTTAAGGATGGTGCAAGATAAGGAATGTGCAGCACAGTGTACAGAATGAGGCCATGTGGAATATATCATGTACAACAAGGTGTACAGAACGAGGCGGCGTGGACCAAGGATGTACAGCAAGGCATATGGAATGAGGTGGTGTGTAATAAGGAATGTACAAACATTGGATATGGAGTGTACTAGCAGAGACATTTTTGTACATTAATAGAATGACCCTGGTCCCATTTAGACCTCTATCAGCGCTGATTGGGCTGGTCTTTAGCTATACTTTAAATAAAGTTATTGCCAAATCAAAAGGCCCTTCTGTTACCTGTGCTTGCAGATATCACTTCAGTCCCATTGCCCAAAAATGCAAATGGCAGCTCTTAGTTAACTGAATTGTAAAGCAAGGCTAAGAAGCATTATGCACTTATACAGTATATAACAGTGCATTTTAGGTGATAGAGATTGCATTTTTTTGTTGACTGAAATCTAACACCTCGCTGACCTGCTTGGCAGGTGTTTGATGGCCTGCTTTTGTTGCTAGGGCAAAAAAAAAAAAAAAAAACTTGCTATACAGGAGTCACATTGCACTAGGTAACTAGGCATCTGTGCAGCTATGTGCCTGTATTTATGTGCAATAACACGTTCTCTGATTGGAGCACATTTTTATGAAAGTAACACTACAGGTGTGGTAACAAGCTATGCAACAGAAGTCAGCACAGTTCTTTTATTATAGAAGATCTGCAGGCAATCACTAAGCCATAGTGAAGGGCATGGACACAGATTTTTTCAGGGTGCATGTCAAAGATTGCTTGTTGGGTAGTCTATCACAAGGAAATGATGTTGTTATATTTAATGATTTAACAACCATAGATAGTTACATAGATAATAAGGTTGGTTGAATAAAGACACCAGTCCATCCAGTTCAACCTGAGTGAGTGTGGGTGCTGTCCCTATCCCTGTACATTGTGTCTCATTAAGATACTCCTCTATTATATATTATTTATTTATTTATTTATTTATTTATGGTACCCATATAGCGCTATCAATATATGCAGCACTCCACACATACATCGCACACTGACATCAGTCCCTACCCTCAAGGAGCCCACAATTCAAGGTCCCTAACTCACATTCATATACTAGGGCCAATTGTGGACAGAAGCCAATTAACCTACCAGCATGTCTTTGGAGTGTGGGAGGAAACAGGAGTACATGGAGGAAACCCACACAGGCACAAGGAGAACATGCAAACTCCAGGCAGGTAGTGTCGTGGTTGGGATTCGAACCAGCGACCCTTTTTACTGCTAGGTGAGAGTGCTACCCACTACACCACTGTGCCGCCCACCATCTCCAGCTTAATAAGTGATATTGTTTATTCTTTAACAAAAAAACGATCGTACGGGATTGTAATCAGACTCCAGATCTTTTTGAATTTATGCTTAAGAGGTGTATAGGAACTGAGGCCAAGAACCCTGGTGTGTATAAAGGACATAGAGAGAGATACTCTTGTGATATACTGTATATTTCTTTAGTTCTTTGTTATTGTCAGTTAAGTTATTTTGCCCTCATTTTTGGACATGCATACTTTTAGGAGAAGTACCTTATATACAATGCTTTCATTCTCTACATCCTCTTATTTTAGCAACCCCAATAACTTTCAGGTCCAATGACACCCAGCATTATTTAACTAGAAAATGTGAACACACCCTTTGCCAGTCATTGGGTGGGGTCATGGCACTATTCACTGCAGAAAAAAAATAGCTGAACAGCACCCACACAACAATGTATTAACAGTGTTAAAGCCTGTCTTCTGCTCGATGCTGAAGAAACAGCATATGTTGGGTGGCCTCAGGTCTACCACAACTTTAGTTAAAATGTCAAGTACAAATGCATCTGGTTATATTTTCTTCTCTTACCCAATTTCTGTATTTTTGGAAATTTTGCTGTGAAACCACCCAAATCAGACATGTAATGGGAGATATGCAATCCCAGATAAGGATGAGCTCAGGCGTGTTCGCAACCCGCACGTGCAGAGCCCGCCAGGAAGTCGGCACTGCACAGCGCTAATCACAAACAGCGAGACATTGTCCCGATGCGTGGCTGCAGAGATCGGGAAATGTCTCACTGCGTGTGATTAGCGCTGTGCAGTGCCGACTTCCTGGCGGGCTGTGCAAACACGCCTGAGCTCATCCTTAATCCCAGAGCAAATAGGCCCTGCATCCTGTTAACAAAATACATTGCTTTCATACCAAGATGTTGCTCTTCCCTTCATTTTTGGCTATGCAGTTAAATCCTGATCGGCCCCAAGTTTTTAATTTGCGACATTGGCACAGATATGTGATGAAATGTATTAGATGCAGCGATAACATCTATCCATGACTCAGAGTTGGTGCTTTGCTGTGTATAATCTTGCTTTGAAGTTAGCTTTTGACATTTTTCCAGGAGTTCGCATTCTCTTCAGATAGACACAACTTCTGGCATAAACAGCACATACTGTACCACTTCTAGTCTATAGCTGTGGAGTCATTTTTTTATCCCTTTTAACTATTTGTCTTGAACATCAGTTTAATTTTTAATTTTTTTTTGCTGTACTGGGATAAAAAATAAATAAAAACACACTTTGTTTTAATGCAAAACGGATTATGTATTATTTAGCAGCCAACAAGCCCTAAATAAAGCTGCATGCATTTGGCACATTTCTGGATTGCATCATGGTAGTGTTGTAAAGAAGCCTCGGGCAAGTAGCAAAAAACAAAAACAGTTTTTGCATCAAAGATCTTAACACATTCAAAGCCTCATGTCTCTTGCCTATTTTCTGATACTTTAGTTTTTTTATAAACTGCAGGTAATTGCTATGCTACTGCCTCATGTCCACTAAAAGCAAGAATTATGCTTTACATGCTGCACAACGTGGTGGCTGTGCATGCTTGCCATGCCATCTTTACTTCTGATGTCAAAGAATAAATGCACACAGGTGGATAAGCACATTAAAAAGACACTTAGGCAGGCCATATACATAGATAAGATTTTCGAAATTCAACCTAAGAATTTTTGTTCGCATTTCGCACCATTAGTGGGCTGCAGCAACAGCCAATTTTTGAGCGGCCATCGAATTGGAGTAAACGGACATGTTGGAAATTTTTTCAAAAGCTAACGATTTTCTAACCAATGATGGGAGAATCGTGCAAGAAATGCGCATGTGCAAGAAAAGAAAATTCCTGGAAAGAAAAGAAGATTCCCAGCATTTCCAAATCCCATTATTTTGACTTGAGTTCTTCTTTCTTGCCATTAATAAAAAAAACGAATTCTATAGTTTCCAGCAAAGACACGGCACCAAACATTACTGCAATCGAAAACTATTTCTGAATCGTTTTTAATGAATCGCGACATACGAATATCAAAATGTCTCGCACCATAAACAAAAGAAAAACATTTTTAGTGAGTTAAATTTAATTTACACTAAAGTAGTAATAAAGTCACATTTATTACATTACATTAAAGCGCCATTTCATTTATTTTAATATTCAAAGCAAACTCCCTCATCTAATCATGTCTCCCTGCTTTATTTTGCTGAGAAATCACTTAGTATTTCTCACCATGGTCATCTGGAGCAGCAGTCTCCAAACTGTGGCCCTTTGTTTGCTCTTATCTGGCCCTTGGGGCACCATTCCATTCACTGACACCAACAATGGGGCACTATTCTAACCACTGAAGGGGCAAGATCCCTTCCACCGACGCCATCGACGGGGCACTCTTCCCACCACCGACGCCAGTGACGGGGCACTCTTCCCACCACCGACGCCAGTGACGGGGCACTCTTCCCACCACCGACGCCAGTGACGGGGCACTCTTCCCACCACCGACGCCAGTGACGGGGCACTCTTCCCACCACCGACGCCAGTGACGGGGCACTCTTCCCACCACCGACGCCAGTGACGGGGCACTCTTCCCACCACCGACGCCAGTGACGGGGCACTCTTCCCACCACCGACGCCAGTGACGGGGCACTCTTCCCACCACCGACGCCAGTGACGGGGCACTCTTCCCACCACCGACGCCAGTGACGGGGCACTCTTCCTCCCACCGACACGATGGGGCATGGTTTATTCCCACTGGATGCCAGGACATTTTCTCCTCCCACTGGCTCTAGTCCAGCCCACCTAAAGTCTGAAGGACCATAAACTGGCTTTTTGTTTAGAAAAAAGTTTGGAGATCTCTGATCTTGAGTAAGAGCAGACGATTCATGTAGCAATTACTTCCTGGAATCCATCTGCCCTTATCTCAGGCATGCACACAGGAGAGAGTGTGCTTGGCTCAGAAAACCTCTACTCTCCTCAAGACTCCTGGGATGTATGACATCATTTGTCTAGGCATGGAAACTATGAACTAAAGAAATGCAA
Organism: Lithobates sylvaticus; assembly: GCA_028564925.1. NCBI lineage: Eukaryota > Metazoa > Chordata > Amphibia > Anura > Ranidae > Lithobates > Lithobates sylvaticus. The sequence goes on along the minus strand of CM053027.1, from coordinate 351,372,159 downwards.
AAAAAGCAAACAAGTGAAAATAATATACTTTTCTATTTATTTACTAATGCTAGCAGCATAAGGATTCAAAATAGTAAATGTTGATTGAAAGTTCCACTTTAAGTATTAATGAAGAGCATTAAATAACTGACTCAAGACACCACATAAGTATTGCTGAATTTTTTTTTCTTATTTGTTACTTACTTTTTCTTAAACGTGTGCTTTTCATCAGTCCATCCCTGCAGATGCAGTTTTTTACTCTTAGGGGGGGAAGGGGTGATGTATCAGCTTCCAGCTGCAAAAACTGCATCTCTCATGGTTTCTTGCAGTACCTCCAGTCACTGTACTGCTTTTGAACCAGAGTGAAAGAACACATCCTCAGGCACTCTTTAAAGCGGGGCTCCACTGCCCGACTTTTTTTTCAAAGGTCCTTAATAAAGAATCTATTTCGTAATTGATTAACTCACCAGTCCGGTTTCTAGCACTTGTGCCTCTTTTTTTCTCTTCAAAAATCACTTTATAAAAAAAAAAAAAAATCTCGTTCCGTTCTCCATCTTGCCTGTGGGCGAGTGAAACCTCCAGGCGTTCACTTCCTGGATTTCACCGACGCCCATTCATTGTAATCTCGCGCATGCGCCGTCAGCAGCTCCTGTTGCCATCACAACGGCGGCGGCGGCGAAAGTCCCGCCCCGTTGTGATAGCAGAGACCGAACGTGACTGTCGTGATGACGTCGCGTTCGATTTCAAGTCTCGGGCCAGGCCGCCGCACTGACTCCTGGGAGCTATGACACAAGCTCCCAGGAGACAGTGCGGGCTAGGGGAAATTACGAAATAGCCATAATATCCCCGCCCATATCCGAGGGAAGGAGAACCAGGAAGCGATGGATGGCAAGAAGAAAACTAAAGGCAAGTAAAAAAAAAAAAAAAAAAAACTACCGTTTCGGATCGAGGAAGGTAAGTATTATTTTTTAGATATAGGTCTTAAAAACGGGTGGCGCTCTGCTTTAAATATGATTTTTCAGAGAGGAAGCTTAAATTGGATCATGTAAACTTTTGCTATTCAGTCCACCCAGCAGTTGCTTGATTACATTCTACAAGACCTACTATTGAGTAGTAAGGCCCCTTTCACACTGGGGCGTTTTTCAGGCGGTTTCCAGGCGCTTAATCGTTAAAAAAAAGCGCCTGTAAAGCGCTTGAAAGAAGCCTCATCTGCAATCCCAATGTGGAAGCCCAATTGCTTTAAGAGCCCTTTCACACTGCCAGCGCCCGAAAAACGCTCGTAAACTAGCAGCGCTTTACCAGTGTTTTTCGAGCGCTTTTAACCTCTGCTAGTGGCCAAATAAAGGGTTAAAAGGTGCCCACAAAGCGCTGCTGCCAAAGGCGCTTTTTGGGCGTTTTTCAGGCGCTTTTTGGGTGTTTTGCAGGCTCTTCCCATTGATTTCAATGGGAAGAGGCGCTTTAGTAATGGTGTATTCACCGCTCCAAAAGCGCTGCAAAGAAGCTGCTTGCAGGACTTTTGACGCCCTGCCAGCACAGCGCCTCAGTGTGAAAGCGCTCGGGCTTTCACATTGGGATTGCAGATGAGGCTTCTTTCAAGCGCTTTACAGGCGCTTTTTGTAACGATAAAGCGCCTGAAAAACACCCCAGTGTGAAAGGGGCCTAAAGGTCCTACCTGATATGCAAGCACCTGTGCATACACAAAAAAAAAAACAATCTTATTGTACACTCTCCTTTACCAAGAATTATGTAGTGTGAGTGCCTATCTTACTGAATATCAATTAAATGGATTGTGTAGTGCTTTACACAATAGTTAGCAAAATACAAAGATGTTTGTGCAATCAGATTGCAATGTGCATCGCCAACTTCACAGGTATAGGGAAATCCACAGACCGTCTCAATGTAAATCTATAGCAAGAATATGCCCCCCCCCCCCCCCCCCCCAAAAAAAAAAAAAAAAAAAAGACTGTAGTTCACTGTTTAAAAGCTCAGCTGCAATTTCAATTTATGTTGAATGCACTCCAAGCTGTTTCTACAGGACAAGTCAGTTCATCAGTGATTTTAGAGATAGCATCTGCTTGCTGTCTTCATCAAAGAGAAACAAACCACAAAAAGTCCATAATTTACACAATATAAAAATGAATGGAGAACAAATCCACAAGCAGATCATTATCACTATGTGAACTTGGTCCAGTTCTATTTTCATAGATCAAGTACTCCATGTTTTTCAAAGTATAAAAATATCTACTTTTGGGGTCGCCAGAACTTTCTTTTTGTGCCAGTACTAGGTAATTGCAAGCAAGCCATCTGCTGCTCTCTTTGTCAATAGAAAAAGAAGTCAAATGGCTGGGCCAAAAGACACAAGCCAGGCAGCTGCCTCTAGACAGAGAATGAATGGAACAGAACAGGTCAATCTCAAGTCAACAGCATTAACCAGAGTCACACTAAGTCAATGATCTGTAAGAATGCTTTACACGTTTTGTCCCAACACAGAGCAATAAATAAAATCCTTTTCCTGCTCATTAAATATAAATGTACATTATAGGAGTGGCAGTATGTGCATGAAAGAAATAACACACAACACGCTTCTGTTCACCTTTGACAGCAGGTGCTTTGCAATCTGCATGACTATATGGTGTCCCATTTTCTTCAGTTTAACAATAAAGCCTAGTACACACTATTGGGTTTCTTCATTCAACCCAGCGGGCTGAACGAAAAGAAAAAAACGAAAGAGCTCGGGAGGAGTCGATGTACAAACTATGCAATGTTAGTACAGTAATCTCCCCCACTGAGCTATTGTGTTCTGACGGGGATGATGGCTGAGAGCACCGATCGGCAGACCTTTTTCAGTCATGCCCCTTCGGACGGTTTCTAGTGAACCGGCCAATGCCGCCCGATATTCGGCACGTTAAGTAGCACAAACTGAAATGATGAAAATATCGTGGAAACCACATAGCATAACAGACCACGAAAAATATTTAGATTATCAGTAAGGCAACACACAAGACACTTTTAAATAAGAGTATTTTTTTTTTTTTACTTTATACAAAAACATATATACAATCATATTTGTACAAAGCCAGTGGGGGTCAACTGGAAAATTACAGAGGGTCCCAAGTGCGGCCCCTGACACTTCCAAAGGGTCTCACAATAGCAGAGCATTTTTGCATTACATCGATCCAACATTTCGGTCTTGCATTTTTGCAGTGTATCGCAATGCATACTGAAGAAGTTGGAGTATATATATAGTGACGTTAACACCCATGCTTCATTGGTGGTTGATCAGCTGTTAGCCCCACCCCCTCCATACACATACTGGTGGTCATAGCAGTGAAAGTTACCCCCCCCCCCCCATTTTCCATGCAAGTAACTTCCTCATGTCTGTTGGCAATGTTGCAGGCAACGTTGCCACCGTTTGTGCGCATGCTCCAGGTCCATACCACCTACTCTGCTCTCCAAATGGGCTGGGTGCTGAGCAGGACCTATGTCCTGCAAGGCCACCTCTTGTGTGCAAGTTCCTTGCGTCTAGGGAGTTTACGCTGATCTGAACGGCTGTCAGTGGGCAGTTACAATCAGTTTGAACTGCTCAGACTTGCATGAGAGAGAGAGAGAGAGAGAGAGACACTTACTGTCATTCTAACAGCTGCAGGTGACACTGGCAGCTGGGAGCCTAATAAGCAAGTACAAGTGTTTGACTGACAGTGGTTCCTCCTGGTCCATAGCCCATCCTTCACCATTGTGATTGACAGTGGCTTCTGAGCGTCAAGTGATTGTGAATAAAAGCCCTCAAAATACCGTAGAACTGTAATGACTGAAAAAAGGGATAACTTCCTCAGTACTTGTGTTTTACTGCTTTTGCATTTACAAACGCATTAAGCAGTGTACAGAATATTTACCAAGTTGCCATGGTTACAAGTGAAAGTTGCTTTTCTTTGTCAGGTCTATACAATTATAGCTGGTCTGCAAATTGAAATGGAAACGTGATAGTTAACAGATTACAAAATGGCTTTTTTTTTTTAAAACCAATTATATAGGTTAAATAATTATTTTCACAAGCATGGGGCTGTCCTTACTTTTCCGTTGTCCTCCCTTTCAGTAAGAAATTGAAAGTAAACTGCATAGAAGCATTTATTTCAAACCAACAATCGTCCATTATTTCTGAATGTCTTCATGACAATTAAAATAGTACTAAAGACAACAATACAAATGACATACATGATGCAGTCTGTCACTAGCATTACCAGAGCAGTCTTTGTTTTTCTGAGTTCCCCCTGTAACTTATGGCTTGTACACATGGGCCGAATGTCAGGAGACATCGGCCAGTTCAATAAAAACCATCCAACATTCGGCCCATGTGTATGTCAGTTGGTCCAACAGAAGTCCCCTGTCAGAACACAGCTCAGTGGGGGGAGAGCACTGTATTAACATTGGATTGTTAGTACAGCGGCTCCAATCTGAGCTGTCAGGCGTTTTTTGTTCAACCCAGCAGGTTGTGTACTAAGAGTTCACTAAGAGATAAATTCACTACAAAAAAAGTGCAATTTACCAAAAGTGTTATATATTTATGTTTTGCATTATTTAATTGCTTAAATTTAGCTTTAATTTTTTTGCATTTTTTTTTACACGCTAACACTGCATCAGAGGAAGATTGTTCTGTAAATAAATGCATACAGAAATATTATGAAACCTTCTAGCAGAACGCTGGTGAAATGTTACAATTTATATTCATTCCTGAGCTCAGGGCAGAACATTTCCACACTGATACATTGTATACTTTTATCTTACTGGCCACTGCAGTGTTCCCCCCAATTGTTATTTTGTACTTTGCTAAAACACAGACTGCCTACTGGCAGGTGATAAATAACAAATGTGTGTGTTCTTTATTGAATTTACTTTAATGAGTTCTCCAATTTCTTGTTTTGAGGCATTTACCTCACATGCGATATTATACTTTGATGAACTGACTTATCTAATGCAATATTTCTAAGTGTTTTTCATCACTTTGGAGAAGGCACATTTAAAAAGGGAGTTATGCGATTTGTATTATTTTTTGTCACTTTTAAGGATAAATAGTATTACTGTCACTCATCGATGTAAATGGGTGCATGTATCATTATTTGTTGAATGCATCAGTAAGATTGGTTGTTTTGTGTATTTTTATTGATATATAGTAATGTTATTTACTTATTTCATTTATTATTGGAACACCACAATAGCCAAGTAAGGGTACTAACTTTGAGACACAAAGGTGTTGCGTTGTATTTTTATTATTTTTGTTTAGTTCATATTAATGTGGGAAACACATAGTAGGAGCAGCAACAACTTAAGTGAAGTCAAGTCTCTACTAATAGGTGTGTGCAGAGAATAATTCCAACTTTGGTCAAAGCTGCACAGTTCGTTTTTATCTACAGGAGCTCCTTACCTGCATATGCAGTTTTTTGGTAAAGGTGAACTATGCCTTTATGGTTGGACACCACAAACAAAAAGGGTTGGGTTCTGGCAATGTCACTGGTATGCCTGTTTATGCAACGCAGCTGGCAAGTAGCATAGACCTGCCTAGAGCATCTCTAGGGCTCTTGGGATCGGCACCCATCACTTGCAGTAAGGGCAGCCAGGAGTTGCAAATAGGCTTTCATTTGTTAGGCCACTTAGACTTAATGCAGAACTAAAACCTCCTATCCTTTACAGCCAAGGAAGGGACATCTTAGCCTCTGCCTGCTCTGCAGTTGCCATGGTGCTCCACGTGTTATCAGCCATGTCTCCAGCCATTTGATGGCCTAGTGAACATAATTATAATAGCAATTGTGACAGTTATCATTCACAGCATGCCTTGAATGTAATGGTTTTACATTCTAATCTAATAATTATATTAGCTTAGATACTGCAATATTTGGTTTTTGATTTCATACCGCTTTAAATCCATCAAAAGCTACTAGCTCATCTAACACTAACCTCTCCAGACATACTGGCCATATGACTAGGTGAAAACAAAAAGGGAAAGAAGCCTAAAAAGAGAAACCGAATGCAGCCACCACATCTAAGGATACACTTTATCCTGATGGCAGGACATCCGTGGAATGGTCCTCATGTGGGAGTGGCTATACCTGTAGGCATCATTCTGGTATGGAAATTTGCAGCCGGAAATTCTCCTTTAGAAGTGATTCGAGTGGGGGGTCCGGGAGCGAAACTGTTCCTCCCTCTGTGACCCTGGAAATCAGAAGCAACAAGGATTTTGTCACGTCTGGTTTTGGCTCTTTGTTTGGCTGCTTTCCTGGTCTCTAACGGCCAGGCAATCAGACTGATCTGCATTTAATCAGCAGCATTGGAGGCCAGATAAGAGATATTGGTCTAATAGACCACAGGTTTTTCAATAAAGAGGACCTGTAATGGCCCATGCTTTCACAAACACTAAAAAAAAAAATTAAAAAGAGACAGCATAAAAAATAAATAATAAGATTAAAAATTAAAGCGCCCCTCCCCCTGTCCTTATGCATGAACAATACATAAGCCCCACACGCATATGTAAACCGAGATCGCAGCACACTTGTGAGGTATTGTCACAAACGTCAGAGCAAGAGCAATAATTATAGTGGCAGACCTCCTGTGTATCTCTAAACTGGTAACTTGTAAAGGCGTTTAAAGCGTCGACTATGGAGAAAATTTAAGTACTGTAGCTTGGTGCCATTCCACAGGCAGACGCAATTTTAAAGCAACATGTTAGGTATCTATTTACTTGGCACAACATAGTTTTTTATACTTTAACAAAAAAAAATGGTATTATATTGGGTTTGTGTGCAATAAAATGAAAGTGTATTTTTTCCAAAAAAGAAATTGCGGTTGAAAAACCTCTGCACAAATACCATGTAACATAAAAAATTGTGACCACCCATCATTTTATTCTATAAGGCCTCTGCTTAAAAAAAAAAAGTATATATATATATATATATATATATATATATATATATATATATATATATATATATATATATATATATATATATATATATATATATATATATATATATATATATATATATATATATACACACACACACACACACATAAATTTTGGGGGTTCTAAGTTTTTTTTTTTTTTTTACATGCATGTGAGAAGTGTCAGCAGTTAAATACTTTGTTCTATCATTCCTTTATAAACTTCTCAAAACCCAGAGAAGGCACTTTCACCCTTTTCTGAGGCTTCTATGTCTTAAATAAAGCTGTTTAATGCTGCACAGTCATCTATCCCAGAAATCAAGGGGTTATCCTGTGTGAAATGAAACAAGACATGGACTCTATCTTGGATTCCCAAGAATCTGCAATGAAAATACATTTATGTGCAATTTTCAACCACAAGTACAAATTGCAACCATTTATTCTTCATCTTACATGAGAAAGAACATACAAACCACTTGTGGTGTAACATAACATGTCATTATTTAAAGTAGTAATATTTGCCTTTTAAATAGAGGAACTAAAGTAAAAGACACATTTTGACATTGAATTGCTCTGTTCCATCGCTCGCTAAAAGCCAAAAAAGCTGTTCATGTTCGCTTGTGACAACTGCACCAAGCCAAGCACTTGCCTAAACAAATAAAAACTGTCCACATCACGAAAAAAAGTCTAAAAGCACCAAGAGTTCACTTTGTCATGAGGAAGTTTGCTAACCGGGTAAAATAAACAACCTGCTGCCAAATTTCTGGCACATTTGAACGTTTTATGGTAAATTCAGTGTGAATGTAGCCATTTTCTACTGTTCATCTTGCTACACCGCGCACTCGTCCACAGTAAGGATACAGCGAGAAGGCGGCAAGCGGTCATCTTGTTACACCCACCGCAGTCTTGCATGTCACACTTATTTTTAACAGTAAACTCAGCTTATATAGTGAAATTCAGCATTTTGAAATCCATCTCACTGTTTTGATGTTGATTTTTCAAAGCAGCGCTGTTCTGTCAGATTACCAAACCTGCGAGATCAGCAGGCCTGCTGCCGCTTTTAAAATTCGACATCTAAACAGTCAGATGGATTTTTAAATACTGTATTTCACTATATAAACTCATTTGGGGTACATAAAAGAGAATCTGTTGTGCTGCGCACATCACATGCGATGTCTGTGCGATGCAAATTCGGCCACACACAGTTTGTATGACTGAATTTGCATTCGGACCAAAATGGTGCAGGAACCTTTTTTTTGGTCCGCACTGGAATCGAATCACACACATGCGATCCGATTCCTGTCCGATTTCACAGTTCGCACTGATCTGCGAACCGATTTGGGGGTGTCATTAACTTTACATTGACACCCGCATGGGGTGGCAATGTAAAGCAGTGTGAACTGCCTGCGAGTCCTATGTGATGCGGGAACCCGCACAGGACCCAAGCGAGCGGTTGTATTTCACCTTAATGCATTGTGCTGCAGCTCCCCCCAGATACCCCCTTTTTCTTACCCGAGCCAGAGATGTGCATGAGAGCAGCGGCTCCACCCACCGTCTCTCTCCTCATTAGACAGACTGATAGCAGCAGGAGCCATTGGCTTCCGCTGCTGTCAATGAAATCCGGTGACATGGCAGTGGGGCCGAGTCCCGCTGTCTGTGTCAACAGATGCAGCAGTGGGACTCAGGAGCGAGCCTGCATGGGTGCCCCCAGGGAAAGCGGCTTTCCCTGGGGGCATCTGATGAAGAGGAGGGTCATGGGGCACCCAAGAAGAGGAGGATCAGGGCTGATCTGTGCAAAATGATTGTAAGTATAGGCATTTCTTTTTTATAAAAATAACAAAAAGGGAGGGTTTACAACCCCTTTAAGAGCTTGGTTCACCACCAGCTGCTGCAGCAACTGGTGCGATTGCCCCTGAAAAAGTTCTCCAAAAAGTATGAGAGAACACTCAAGAAGGGGAATGCAGTATCTCTTTAACCAACTTTCACATCACTGCATTAAGGCTTTATTATTTAGTATACACGTATATTGTTTTTTTTTTTTATTATTACTGACGACTTATCATTTAGGCCCCTTTCACACCTGCGGACTGTTCAGATCCGCCTGTCAGTTTTTCAGGCGGATCTGAACGGGAGCTCCATGTACCTCTATGGAGCGTCGGATGTCAGCGGAGACATGTCCGCTGACATCCGAGCAGCCCAGATCTGATCCTCTCCGCTAAAACCAGATGGATGCAAAACCTATTTTTCATGCGTCTGGTGGATCGGATGAAAACGGACAGGCGATGCATAATCATCCGATCCCCCATAGGGGAGAGCAGGACTCGGACAGGTCTGTCCCTGCACAGAGTGCAGAGGTGGACTTGTCATCCGCTGGATCAGTGGGGATCAATGGCGCGATCCCCGATGTGCTATCTATGTAGATATGTTTTTATTTTATATACACCATTCCCAATGTTTTTCAATATGTTTTTAGAAACAGAGGGGAGGTTTCTACTTTGTCTTGAACAATATATAAAACACAGATTTTTGCTTTGCACTTTGTACAAATCCTATGGACTGGCTATGAATTATTACCATGTATGTTTCTCTTTATATACTAGCCCTAAAGAAGGGGGAGGCAATTTCCCCAAAATTAGTTGGTTCTACTTGTGTACATCTTGTATTATCTTCAAAAAAACTAATATAAAAATTATAAAGTGTTCCCTGCTGTAATGCCACCATTGTCATTATCAGAAAGATAGCAGCCCTAGACCCCAACGGAGTCCATCATCTACCACCTACAATTGGGATATAACCCATTTGAAAGCAATACTCTCCACAGTGTAACCTGCTGCCAGGCAGCCTCCAGCGATACCAGTCCAGTGTCGTCTTCCACCCAAATTTGATACCCACAACACACATTAGATATTTTTAGCTGCATTTTTTTTCCCCACATTTATTTGATACTTTGCATTATAATACAAGACTATTGTTCTTGCCTTTTTTGACAAACTATAAAATGTTTTCTTATCACAAACCCAAAAAACTGCTTCCAGTAGGCTTGAGCCTAAGTAAATGTGCATTGGTTAAGCCAGGGCTCGACAAACCCCAGGCGCCAGGTCGCCATGGCGACCAGAAACCGTGCCCTGGCGCCTGGGCTACCACCAGCCCACTCGCTGAAGCTCCCGACACCCCAGACATGCAGCGCTGGGCAGCCGATCCTTCTCTCTCCCCCTGGCTGGTCTCCATGGTTTCCCGGGAGGCAGGCAGTAGTCCGATGTCGGACTTTGAGTGACATGGGAGGGGAGGGGCCGGCCTCCTCTCCTCACACGGCCGCTGTCCACTCCTCCTCCAATGCCCGAGAATGAATGGCTTCTCTCCGTGTGAGCTGTGTTAGCTCTCCTGCTGCCCGCGCCACATCGCCGCCAAGCTGGGCTTCCCCAGAGCCTACCTACACAGTGCGGGTCGGCGGGTGGAGGTCAGGCTTCAGCAGAGGGTAACCCGGAAGCCTGTGTAGCCTGAGTAGACAGACTGTCAGTACTCGGAGCGGGAGGTTTTCCGGTGGAGCGTGGTGCAGCGGAGCTGCCTGGGCTGTGTGTTCCTGTGTCTGTGCTGTGACATTTTGAGATGTGTACTCAGAATGTAAAAATGTACTGTGTGCTGTGAGGTGAAGTAGGGGAGATGAGGCAGCTAGATATGCGTTAGAGTCCCTGTGGGGGATACACATGTAGGCAGGAAGTGGCTGCAAAGAGGCAACAGAAAATAAGCAGCACTGGGATACTTCTTTCATCCTTTTTTTTATTTTATTTAAAGTGTCTAAGGCTTCATTTAGATGAGCAGTAGAGACATATTTTGGCCAGCCTTAAGCTGCATTAGGCAGCAGATGAGGGTGTTTTACATGCTACAGTCATGATGCATTGGGCACAATAAGGAGTTTTCCCCCTATAACAGGTTTTTAGTGTCAGGCTGGGTTCACACTATTGCAAATTGGATGTGGATTTCCCTGCATCCAATTCGCATGTTAGAAGATTGTGACCGGCTCTCTATGGAGCCGAATCACAGGGCTCCAGGACAGATTTGGAGCAAATTGCAGAAGGGTCCTGTGCGTCTTCTGGTCTGTTCCAGGTCCGAAGTCAACCAAAAGTTCGACTGAAATCGGATCTGAAAAGGTAAATGAGGACGCACCGGACCCCTGCTGTGAGCTGCTCGTGCTGCAGTGTAAACCCAGTCTTACTCTCTTTCTGGCCAGCCCAGAACCCTGATGTAACAGCGTTACATTTGCGTTATTGACTGGGTGCTCCGTTGCGGGTTAGGGGGCGAAAATTACTGGCCTTACCCCCGGCGCTGAAAATCCATACTACGCTAAAAAAAAAAAAAAAAACTGGCTCCTAACTTTTTTAACTGGCTCCTAGATTCAAAGCAAATTTGTCAAGCCCTGGGTTAAGCTGAAAGGAACAGACTTATCCTAAAATAACTGCTGATGTCAAGCAACCATAAAATCCAGTTATGTTACAAGGAGACCACAGAAGCTGAAACGCTAGGAACAAAGCAATTGCTTTGTGACAAAGTAAAAAGCAAGACAGCGTAAAACTGTAGGAGGCCAGCACTGGGCCCTGTCATTAAAAAGTCAAGTGTGATTTTCTGGGAACCCTGAAGTGAAGAAAGAGCTGAAATATTAGCCTAGAACTGTGCCGTTCTTATATCTGGATTTATAATTGTATCATTATCTACCTGCTTCACATTTTCAATGCACTAAATACAATTTGATGGCATTACAGAGCATTAACCAGGTGATCTGCAAAGTACACAATCTCCTTTCCATTGTGTCTATGCATAACAATTTAGAAGATTCTCTGCTTGCTGGCTATGTGCTATCCTGTATTATTGCCAAGATTTGCAGACCTTACTCATTTAGCATGCTGTCTGCACCTCAGAAGAGGGTCTACTTTACCACTAGACCAATTGGCAAACTATCTCTTGTAGAAGGTCCTGAGATTTTTTAACATGAAGTTTATGATAAAATTAGTGCTACAATTTTTTTTATATATTATAATGCACACATACACACACACTAACAAGCTAAATGAAATTCCTAGGCACACCCTAACAGCACTGCACAAATCTGATTAAGGAAATCAAATTCCTAACAGGATTAAATGATTTGTAACGGTCATATGATTATAGTACAGTACTAGACCAACCAGATTCTTCCGTTCCCAACCTACAACGGACAGCTTGAATCTGGTATCTATGAGTTACAGCTCCACTTTCTTTTAAGACAACCCAGCATCTATAAGGCATCAAAGTGGTTAAAACTGCAGGATGGGTGGCCTAGATTGTTTTATCTGCACCTGGTTCTGTGTTAGGACAAAATCTCAAAATGTCTTACCACTTTACAAAAATAAACCATGCACTAGGATTAACTTCTTTATTAATGTTTCTGCTCTAAAAACCTGTGCTCACATCTTCTGTCACATATTTGGAATTTCTTCCACGTATAGCTGGCCTCCTCAAAGTAAACAATGGCAACTTACAGTAGCCATCGTAAAGCACAGTTTGCAGTCTAGTAGCTCAGGACAAATGTCCTTTGTTATTCACTTCACCACAGACACATTTTTCAACCAAAATCAATTCCTTTTGTGCTAAAACTTAAAGCTAATCATACAAAAGACTTTTTTTTTTGTTACCTTCAGACTACAGGTTGTACATTCTCACTATATATGCGATGAACAAATCTCCCACTGCAACCACTGTATTTGGACAGCCGGCCCTGCTAGCTGTCAAAATACCTGAACAGTGGCTGCATCCAACTAGATCCACCTGTTGTCCAAACAAACATTTTCCAGCAATATCCTTTGACAAAAGTCAAATGAACAATTGACATTTGTCGTACTGAGCAAATTCACACAGCTTTAGCCTCTGATTCAAAGCAATGGGTGTATTAAATGTATGTCACATGTACCCAACTTTAGAGAACCCCTCTCAATTTCTACAAATGTATATGAGAAATATAGCATTTAAAAAAAGTCTGTCCCAAGGATCATGTATTAAATCATAAGCCGCAGAACTTTTTTTATTTGCTTTTGCCTTAAACTTCCTTTGAAAACTGAATTACTTCAGGAGGCAAATTTTGTTGTCCCCTAAAAATGAATGTTGGGCATTTTTCCCTAACCAATAGTGCATTCAGCTTGTTAATTTAGTAACTGTCCATTTCAAATTAACCTAAATGTCACGTATAGATTGAGCAATTACTTTCTAAAAAAATAAAAAGGTGACTGGATCAGGAGACTGATCTACTTTAAACTGATCATACACTATACAATCTGATTGTACAATCTCCTTTAGATCTACAAACTATGTAATCTAAGGACTTATGCAATTGGATAGAAATTGATTGGATTGTATAGGTTTGTCTTTATATTATATATTTGAGGTACATTTAAATGCAATTGTACAGGGTTTGTACAATTAGACTAATGTGTATAGCCACCTCATGGGGATTATCGGCACATTTGCTTCTACAGGTTAGGGATTCTAAACTCTTCTCAGTCTAACTATACAAATCCACAATGCAACCCCCTGTTATGGATATCACTGGTGATTCAGAAAAGGTTTATGCGCTGCTCCACATCCATAGCAGTCTACAAAAAGTGATCAAATGATTATATTAAGAGCCAGTCCAAACCAGAAATGCACAGGAACACACTCTGCATTCCTGTGTGTTCCCCTGCAGTGCGATTTCGTAGCCCATTTGAATGGGCTGCACATTGCACAAAAATTTGTGCATGTACTACTTTTGAAAATGGCACCACACCAAATTGCAGGGTACTGAGATACCATACAATCTGGTGCCTCACTGCATTTGAGGAGGCGCTATTAACAATGTATTAGCACACACAGCAGATCACAAAACCAGCGTGTATTGAATGCATTGCTGGAAATGTGAGCCTTTCCCACACTGTTATGGTGTGAACTGGCCCTGAATGCTGACATATGAATACGATATAAGTAGGAGAGGTGACTGGACAACACTAAATAACTTAATAGTCCTAATCACAGTTCTTCCAAAGGGTTTCCTCTCTGTGGCTATGGGAAAAGGATATAAAACTTGCATTATGTTAAACTAGATTTGGATAGAGCAGTGAGGAGACAGAACCCGTGTCTGTTTTTTATTGCTGTCTGTGTATGAGATATTCACTCTGTCTGTCATCACTGGCAAAGTGAAGGTAAATCCATAAATTTGAGTCGCCACCAGAACAAAAATGGAGGGGAAAATATCTAACGGGGACACTTCCGGTAACAAAAAAGGGGAAATTCCTCACATTGGAAAGATATTCTGTCACTTCCAGTGGAGTCTGCCAGACAGGGAATGAACGGAAATCTTCCTGAGACATAAATGGCAAAAAAATTACTGATTTTTTTACCTAAATGTATTCCCTGCCCCCACTGTCTACCCATCCCTAAACACTTATTTGCCTCCTGTCACCAGTCCAGTGCTCCCAGGCTACAGAACAGCTCATGTCAAACTCCTATGAAGAGAGAGCAGGGTTATGGCTTACCAGCACTGTGTCTGTGGATGCACATAACATGGTTGGGAGTGCACCCACAAGGGTGTCACCATCACACACACAGCTTGCCAAGGAGGCATCAGGAGAAGGGATAAGCAGACAGGGTCAGTGGGGGACTCTAGAAGAGGCGGTAAGGGACCGCTCTGTGAAATATTGTTGCACAGAGCAGGTAAGTATACCCTATTTTTTTTATTTTAAATAAAAAAAAAAAAGCCTTTAATATCACCTTCCATACTAAGAAAAAGGTTTTGACGATTGACATACATCAGCAAGAAGGCAGGGTTTTCTGAGCTGCATCAGCAGTTTGAGGATTTTGTGTCTGGACTTGTGCCATAAAATGATTATACCTGGCAACACCTCAGGATAGCACACCAACCTGTACTAAACACAAAATCCAATCCAATGGGTGTACCACCTGATCTGGGAAAATATGTGCATTTTTTTATATTTGTTCATGTATTAGCATGCTCCAAAACATATGTTTTTTCTCTTGTAGTTATACCTTTTATTTAAGGTGCAGAATGATTTCCATCCTCTGTTAAACAAACACCCATGTTTTGTCACCGTCACCAATTAATTGCTGTACACTTGAGAATACAAACTGATATTTACTGAGCAGTGGCATTCCAGCAGACACCTGCTGATGTCAAAATATGTTGGTCATTACACAACAAGAAGCAAACCTTGTTTCCAAGCACAAGTGTGCCATATGGACACTCTTTCATTGATACAGTTTTACAGATGCCTAAATAGATGACACACACTGTTAAGAATAATGAAACTAAAGCAAACCTACAGCCAGGCACACATGCAAACCAACACAAAAATATACACCCACTTGTTTATAAACAAACCAGACAGTAAATTTAAGCGAGAACAAAAATAATTCTATCAAACCCACTACCGAATGCTGCTTAAATATTGCTTAGCAGTATAAAAAATAAGCTTTGTATAACCTGTTAAGCTCCATTCACACTAGTGTGATTTCAGATGCGACTTGACTCGCATGACAATGGAAATCACATAGTTTTCAATAGTGCAACTCAGCACAGTAATTTTGGAAATGTTTCTTGTGCTATTGTGGTGCGTAATTTTGTCCCTACAAAATATGCAAACCTCATACAAGTTGTACTACCTAATCGTACTGAAAGTCAGATCAAAATCTGATCACAGCAGCATGAACCTAGCTTAGAGTTCTATTGCTGGAGGGTGTCATTCATCTAATGTTCTTCTGCAGCACAGTTTGGATACCAGGATTGGCATGTAGCATACCACACTGTGGAACTTTGGAATTCCTTAACTTGAAAAACATTATCAGCGCTTTGTATCAGGATTATACCACTTTGCTGGATTATTTAAGGCAGACAGGTCGAACTCAGATAAAACAGAAAACCAAACAAGATAACTGAATCTTCAAGTGGGCATGTTGTGTCTACTGAGGGCTATCCCTACTTAACTTCAGAAAAAAAAGATTATGGCACTTTAGAACTTGTAATTTACTGTATTTAATCCCAGGGAAAGGGGCCATAAAACATTTCCTGATGTATTTAGCAGCAAAATTAGGTAGGGAAGTATAGTGTATAAACTAGAGAACAGCTGGGGGTCACATTCATTTTTAAGCCGAACTCCAGGTATGGATATTATTACATAGTTACATGCGACCAGCTCAGACCACCGTAAGTATGCATAAGCCACACCTGTGGGGCATGAATCACAGTGGAAGCAAAAAGTCACTGTAGTAGTCACTAGTTCTAGTGCTGAGCGGCCCCCTGTAAAGTACTTCAGGGGTCACTCCTTCAGCACTGCAATTCAAAGAATACCTTGCATTTTTCTTAATAAGCACAAGTGGAAAGGCAGGGCGGGGACATTGCAATCTCCACCCCATTCAGAGAACACCTCTGTGAGTCCTCAGCCCCCTCTGATACCTTGGGTTCAAACATTTTCCCTTAAAGAACAGCAGCAATAAGGAAGTGCACCAGAAATCAGAAATAGTTTACCCAATGAAATGAATAGGGCAAAAATCTAAGAACCAACCTGAGTTTACACCTCAAAAGACTGTTTTACTAAGGATATTATTGGTAGCAAAATAACTATCACCTCTAAGATTCAAACAATGAACACTATATTTCCTATACGCAAATAAGTGCATCTAATGGCTATGTGAGTAGGCTACAGGAGAGTAGAGGAATGACTATTATGATTGTCAGACTGTTCTCTACTGCTCCCTCCCACATAAATGGGAAAACAGCGGATAAACAAGTACAATTTCAGCAAACAGGAAATGTAATACAATTCAACCTGCTCTTATAGAGAGTTCTTGGTGAACTGCAGCTTTACAAGCTTCAGCAAAGCAATTCCCTGAAGTGGGGAGGGAGGTTAACATAGTCCAGTGTTGCTGTGTGTAAATCAGATTCATCTTCAGATAGCTCTCAGGTGTTTAATGGAATGCAAAGAATATTGAATGGTGAAACATAATAACTGATCCAATAGATGGTGTATAATCAGCAGACAATATTCATGTGCAAATTGGAACTGTAATTGCATTCACAGTGATCACGGACTCGATGTTAAATTCTGTGGAACTACAAGTAACAGCAGAACAATGGAGGGCATAGATGTCTGTGTATAGTGTCTAGGATATGCTGGAACAGATCCTTGAACTAAAGATGGTAATGAGTGCAGGAGACAATGAGGTCTATACACAGTGTCTATAAGAATGGGCTATCGCCCACTCACCACACTGGAACAGAAGATGATGATCTCTCAGGAATGTGGCTTAAGGGATGACCTCCGATCTCTGCCACACCACGCCACGGCTCACACTAATCCGATATCCTTGCAAGGTGGATGGAACAAGAACAGCTTCCAGGCTGCCGCCGGACAGTAAAGGGGAATTGTCTGCAGGTGTCCTTCCAGATATCCGCTGGGTAAATCCGCCAGAGCAGGCCGCAACTCAGCTGCAGCTCACCTTGTAACAGATTCCCTGCATGCAGCTCCACGCTGCATGTCCTGAGAAAGCGTGCCAGGCATCAAGCCTTCCCTCTTATAGTCCCTCCCAGAGGTCTTCTCTTTTCCATCAGGCAGCTGGTAGCCGTAGCTTCACATAATACAGCCAGAGGGTGAATCCTATCCGTATGGACAAAAAGTCACAAGATTATTTGCTCTCTCTTGTCTCGGATTAGAAAAGTAACAGGACATCCCACACAAACACTAGAGGGGAAAAAGCTTCCTCTGAAACAACGCCACACAGCATCTTCTCATTACAGGAATAGCTAAAGATCAGCTCCTGGCTACATCTGCAATAAAATCCACACCAGGAATTCAGGTTTACACCACTGAGGGTCATGGAGAAGATAAAAAAAAAAAAAAAGAGGGCTGCACAAATCACCAATTTGCCATGCCTCCTATTAAACATACCTATCAGGATAATTACTGATCTTTTAAAGTGGAATACAAGTGGGTACATGACTGGGTATTGTCTAAAACCTTGTGGTTATGGATTAGGCACTAGATCATTTACAAAAGACTGCCAATGCTGCTGTTCAAAAGGCTCCTTCATCCAGAGTGGGGACAGTAATACAGGTGTGTTACTGGCCAGAACGCCAGGTGAAAAATCCAAAGAAAAGAAAAATGATGCAGCCACCACATCTAATGATTGGTAAGCTGCAATATATTACACTTTTGTTTTTTTCGTTAATACCAATTTAATGTGCCCAAGCAGGTTCACTTTAATGCATCCCCTCCCAGCAGCACATACTTCTATAGCAAGTCACAACACAGAGCTAAGGACTAACCCCCTCCCTCATATGTGGCACTGGTCGTCTTAGCAGCAAATGGCTAAGCATGAGCACTGTCCCACGCATCAGTCAGACAAATCTTGATTTTTCCCCAGCAACACTAGCTACTTCAAGGCATATGAGCAGGTCATGTTAAGGAATGTTTTGCACCCCAAAAAACGAGTGATACAAAGGCTAGCGGACTTGGCTATATTATTTTTGGATATCATTATACACGTGTTTGCTATTATGATACTGTTGAGCAACATTTAAAACAAACCTAAGGCAAAAGGATATAAAACATATGTAGGACAAAACTGACCGCACATATCTTTATTTGTGTGATCTGCCAGTAACGGGCTCCTGGCAACTACAGAAAAAGTTCCTATACTTGTAGCACAGTGAATGATAAGCACTCTAATTCAATCTGGACGGGTTAACCTGTATAAGGCAAAACATTGAGAAATAATTCTTACTCCTCTTATTCAAGTGTGAAGTACAAGGTGCCAAAGTTACTGTACATCTGCGCTAATAGCTAGCACATTGTATAATGGTTGTACAACCGTTCTTCTGAGATGGACAAGTTCAGCCATTGTAAACATTAGCATGCATCTGATGAATCTTACACCAGTGATTTACATAATCATACAACCCTGGTGGAGGGCATATACCAAAACTGAAACGAGTTGGCTACAATTATATCAATCCAATCACTTATAAATAATAACAATTTTCTCATTATTTTATTATAAGGCTGGGCCCTTATATAGAGTGCTCAGCTTGTATGCTGTACCATATTTTTTTTTCCAATATACATTTTTTGGACATCAGGTTTTGTACAGTCTATATTTTATATTACATGACATTTTCTGGTTTGTGCCCATATACTTTTCAGAGTTCCCATCTCACATCTTAATGGTTCTCTAAGCTAGCATTCTAAAGCCCTGGATTGTAAGAAAAAGGCTGCTGAAAGCAGAAGATGGAAGCTGCCTTTTATTTTTCATACATAAAAAGACTCTGCCACCATGGAAATGCTCAGGAGACTTGCCACTTAAAGAGAAAGTAAACCCTGTCTGATAATATCATTATATGGACACCTTACACTACTGTTGAGCGGGAGAATAATTTTTGTATACCACCAACTACATACTAGTATATTTATACATCCAATTTGGTTGTTTACAGACATCCCAGGCTTGTATGTGAATTTTGTATGCATGTGTTGTGTAGCTGCTACCACTATAGACAGCGTTGTCTTTATCTAGGCCAGGTGATGGGTGATTTTACCAAGTCTGTTGTTTTTCATATAATGGTTATTAAACCAATGTTTTAAGCTGCATGGTCCAGTTGAGACTTCCTTTTTTGAGAGGGCTGTACCCCACAATCCTTTCTATAAGCCAATTTGAGTTACTTGGACCACACCTAAACAGATGAGTCAACAAACATTTGCTCATACATTGAGCTTTGCAGTGTTTGGACACTGGTGAGTTTTGGCACAAACCTTGTGGTTTTTCTAGTCTAACTTATTCTAGTAGGTACAACTTAGGCCCCATGCACACGAGACGCAGATGCAAACTCTGCTGAACGCGTGTTTTAAAAAGCAGAAACCTGCGTTTAAAAACGCGCGTTTTGCTGTGTTTTCATGCCGCGTTTAGACGCGTTTGCGTCTATAAGCATTTGTAAAGATAACATCATATAGACCCTCCCCAAGCTCAGAAAGCATGTATTATTAACTATTTCTGCCAATTTGATCAGAGTGAGCAGCAGGAGCAGAGAGAGAAGTTGTACACTTGCATTTGCCTCTCTTTCTGTGTTTTTTTTTTTCAAATGGATCCCATATTGAATATATGTCAGGAAATGCTCCTGATGTTGCTCTTGATGCGGCAGCAATGTCGTCGCAAATTTGCATGAGAGGTCCAGAATCAGAGCTCGTCGATATTGGACCCATCCGTTGATGGCACAGCGAATGTCCGTTGGATATTTCACAAACATGTATGCATTTCACAAACATCTAAACTAATTACGACATTTTAAACAATTTTTTCTAGTATTTTTTATGGTTTACCATCATATTTCTGAGTTTTCTGCTCCAAAAAATTGGGTTCAATATGGGATCCATTTCCAAAAAAAAAACACAGAAAGAGAGGCAAATGTAAGTGTACAACTGCTCTCTGCTGCTGCTCACTCTGATCAAATTGGCAGAAATAGTTAATAATACATGCTTTCTGAGCTTGGGGAGGGTCTATATGATGTTATCTTTACAAATGCTTATAGACGCAAACGCGTCTAAACGCGGCATGAAAACACAGCAAAACGCGCGTTTTTAAACGCAGGTTTCTGCTTTTTAAAACACGCGTTCAGCAGAGTTTGCATCTGCGTCTCGTGTGCATGGGGTCTTACAAAGGGAGGTTTACAAGCTCTTTAAACCAAACTTGCATGCTGCTCTGCAGTCATCCAAATTCTCAATGATATCTTATGAGCTATTAGAAAAAAGGCAAGATATGGCCGATTACAAGACTGAAATTGGTTGTACTGTAAACCCTTATATATGCCCAGTGAAGTGACTGGCCTTAGGTGATACACAGAGATGAAACGCATCCTCATACATAAGTTTTTTCAATTCATCTGCAGTCTTCTCCTCTCTACTGCCATTCAAAGTTCTAAAATTATACAGCTTGTGTAAAAGTTCAGGGGAAAAAAAGGGGGGGGGGGCTGAAATTGCACTCTGAAGATGTCTGAAAGCTGATTGGAGGGGAGGAACACACCCCCACTCACACAGGAACAGAGCTGCGGCTGTCAATCAGTTGGAGGTCCTTCCCCTGTCACCTATTTTCTCTTGGTGTCAGGAAAACTTGTCAGAAGTGATTCACGCTGATAGCAGAGGAATGGGGCAGCAGACAGAAATCACACTTGGCAATTTAGACAGACAAGTACACACTATAGAGGGATAGGCTGATAGGCTTTATTCATATTTCTTGTCCGAGGCTTACTAGTCACATTTTTGCATATGTTCAAATTCCCTAATGTTGACATGAAGTTTTTCCATTTTTTTTTAGCTTTTTTTCCTATTCAGTTACACCCACCCAACATATTGCTTTTAAACTTATTTGAAGCGTAATATTCATACAAAAGGCCAAACCTTTTTTTTATACATCCCCTCAATGTTATTCAACAAATCCAATAAATTGCACAATGGTAACCTCCAGAAATAACAGTAACAAGAAAAGTGGATGTTTCTTGTTTAGAAGGCAATGTGGTCATGTTTTCAAACCAAACTACAAACATGAACACCCTCTGTTAGCATTACCACAATTTACATTTTCCAGCACATTGTGACCCAGGTTTAACAAACCCACAATTTCCATTTTCCCTCTGCATACAACAATCTGAAAGGATCTCATACAACTGAAAAAAGTAGCACTTAAAATTGGCAGAAGGGCAGAATTCACTAACCCAAAGCAACCAATACCAGCTCAGCTTTCACTGATGTGACCTCGGTCCCCTGAAACCTAAACGACTGTATGTTTACTGCCCTATGCTATTATCAGTTTGTTAGAGTTCTATGAAATCTGTGAAACACGGCACAGGATGTCAGCGCTACAAAACTGGAAAAAAAAAAAAAATGTTGCCAAGGTGTCTACAATGAAAAGTCAAAAGTGAAACTTTCATTAAAATACTGGGTAAGTATATCTACATACATAGTGTACAATTGAGCTGCCTGCTGCACTTGAATAATAAAAGCAACATTCTGTAGAGAATTTGCTACTTCACATAAAACAAAAAAAAATACCAAGCATCTCTTGTATAAATTGACTGTTACTGTTTGCATTCCCACACTAGCCACTCAGATTCATGCATACACTGTCTACCCTGCATTAGAAGGAAGAATTTGGTTGATAAAGGAAATTCAGTAGGTTAACCAGTCAGACACACAGACATATAAAACTGAGCAAGGATTAGAAAATGTGTGAGCAGAGGTTACCTGTCAAAATGATTCACAGATGCAGTGTTATGTAAATCCCAACTTTTCCTATAAAAACAAAGTCTGCCCCACCCCATTCACGCCTCCTTACTTGTCCTTTATTATGGTAGGCATATTGATGGACCAATAGGAGGCGCGAGAGAAGGCAAGGCCAATCTCACTCTTCAGAGGAAAAGCTAAACTTTGTATAGAACTTCAGCAGCTTATAACTACTGATCAATTCAATATACACGTTTAAAAAAAAAAAAGATAATCTTGTCTAAGCATTCTTTTCATAACGTGCTCAGCTTTAATTGTAAAGGTTTACATGCTCTAAGGCTTATTCAGTATATGCAATGGCAATGCAGAATGTACACAAAATAAAAATTATTTTTAGGTTGGCAAGAACTACGTATCCATGTATACACAGGCTAAGTCACACTTAGGTGCTGTGCAGCTGCTTGAGGGCCCTCTGGGTTTAGCAGCAGGAATGCACATGTACTAGAACCCCCTACTGCTCTCCAGTAGAGCTTGGACATGCTCACATGTAGGGTAGGTGAGAAGAAGAACCCATTCCTCACAATACCCCAACTCTTCCATTGGTCTTCAAAAGCCAACAACCCCCACGCTCGCT
This sequence comes from Lithobates sylvaticus, assembly GCA_028564925.1. Classification (NCBI taxonomy): domain Eukaryota; kingdom Metazoa; phylum Chordata; class Amphibia; order Anura; family Ranidae; genus Lithobates; species Lithobates sylvaticus. The sequence continues at coordinate 351,349,332 of CM053027.1, read as the reverse complement.
TGATCTCCCCCCCTCGTTGCACGATCAATGTTTTACAGAGGACACCACCTTTCCTTGCTGCCCAATGTGTTGGTATACAGAATAGATTTTTCATTTTCTTATGGTGTTCTCTGTATGGCAACAGTTAGACATTATGGATAACGATGAGTCTGTAGAGCATCCTAAAGGCTCTTCCCCTACAGCTGTCCATCTATGGACCGTGAGAGAATTCACACAGCATCTCAAAAGATACTTTTCATCTACATCCATTTATCTAAGGACTGTGAGGGTGTTTTGAATGCCAAATGCTATGGACCATGAAAATCTATCTATGGACCATGAGCATTCAGAGAGCATCCCAAAAGCTATTTTTCACCTACACATATTTATCTATGGACCACAAAAGAGTTCAGACAGCATCCCAAAGGATTCTCTTCACCTACATCTATCAATCCATATACTGTAATAGAGATTGGAGAGCATCTCAAAGGCTACTTTTTCCCCAATATCTATGGAACAGAAAAAAGGTCAGAGAGCATTCCAAAGGCTATTTTTACCTGTATCTATTTGTCTATGAACCATGAGAGAGTTCATTGAGCATACAAAAAGCATTTCTTCACCTACATCTATCCAAAGACTGTGATAGATTTTTGAGGAGAGCATCCCAAAGGCTACTCTTTTCCCATATTTATGGATCACAAAAAGTTCTGAGACCATACGAGAGGCTCATTTTTACCTAGTGTATTTTTCTATGGCCCATGAGAAAGTTCAGAGGGCATACCAAAGGATTCTCTTCATCTATATCTATCTATGATTGGTGATAGATTTTGGAGAGCATCCCAAAGACTTCTTTTCACCTACATCTATTTATAAACTATGATAGAGTTTTGAGAGCATACCAAAAGCTCATCTTTCCTAACATTTATCCATCTATGGACCTTGAGTGAGCTCAAGGTGCATTCAGAAGGTTGGATTTCACCTACACCTATTTACCTTTGGACTGAGAGAGTTTGGAGACCATCTCAACTGCCCTTTACCTACATCTATTTATCTATGGACCGTGAGATAATTCAGGGGGCATTTCAAAGGCTACGTTTTACCTATCTCTATTTGTCTATGGACCACCAGAGAGTTCAGACAGCATCCCAAAGGAACCTCTTCATCTACATAAAGACTGTGATAGGGTTTAAAGAGCATCCCTAAGACTACTCTTTCCTAATACTTATGGACCATGAAAAAAAAAAAGTTCAGAGAGCATCTCAAAGGCTACTTTTTACATACATCTACTTGTCTATTGGTCATGAGAGAGTTTAGCCTTTACCTAAAATCTATTGGTGATAGAGTTTGGAGAGCATCTCAAAGGCTGCTTTTCAACTACATCTATCAAACTATGGACTGTGAGAGATTTCAGAGAGCATCTCAAAAAGATTCTCTTTACCTACATCTATTTATGGATTGTGATAAGGTTTGGAGAGTACCCCAAGGGCTTCCCTTCCCCAAAATCTATGAACAGTGAGAGAGCTCAAAGTGCATCCATGGACTATGATAGAGTTTGGAGAGCATCCCAAAAGCTACCCTTCCCCAACATCTATCTACCTATGGACTTTGAGAGAACCCAGGGTGCATTCAAAAGGCTGCTCCTCGCCTCCTACATCTAATTATCCATGGATAGGGAGTTTGGAGAGCATACCAAAGGCTGCTCCCCACCTATATCTACCTATGGACTGTGAGAGAGTTCAGGGTGCATCCCAACTGCTCTTCGCCTACATCTATTTATCTATGGACTGACAGAGTTTGGAGAGCATCCCAAAGACTGCTTCCCACCTCCCTCTATCTATTGACTGTGAGTTCAGGGTGCATCCCAACTGCTCTTCACCTACATATATTTATCTATGGACCGTGAGAGAGTTCAGAGGGCATCCTAAAGGCTACTTGTCATCTACATCTATCTGTACACAGTGAATGTACAGTGTTTGTACTTGGCATGTAAATTAAAAAAAGGGAAGAAGAAGGGGGGGGGGGGTCTAGAAAATGGTTCCTGCATTGACCCTTTGCTGACTACTTGCATCACTGGTCGCAGCATATAACATACACATTATCCCCAGTAAGGTTAAAAAGACACTTTGGCAAAGAACAAATTCTCAAATACCCAGTGGGCATTAACTTAGGCACTGGAATACATGTTTTTATGTGTTGGGTTTTTCAATCCCCAAGGAAGGAATACACAGCCTTCACAGCTTACTGATCATCAGATGATCCTATGGCAGAGAGATGAGACTGCAATCCTATCATGGTTCTAGAATAGCATTGCCTAACAGTGATAAACAAGATCCACCCTCTTTTGCATCATGGGGATATAGGATTGTGAAGTCCTAATAAAGGGGATCCCATTAATGATAATTCCCATAGATCTTTGCTCACCATGCCAGGTGTAGGATGAATTGTGCAGAGGGTGGTGGGTGGCTGTCACTGGGGACTATGCCGTCTATGGTGAGATGGTGCACCTGTACCAATCAGAGGGTGCCCCCCACCACACCCCTTGCACACAGTACAGCCAGGCTCGGTAACAATGGCAGTCTTCCCCCCCAAGACCTCCTCACCTTCTTGTGTTTCTCCTGGTAGGGCAGTGCCAGCCAGGGCATGTCCTTGAGGAAGAGCTGCCATTTCTTCTGATCGGGGTCTGAAGAGATGAAGACGATCTCTAGGCGCTCCCGTGTCTTGCAGTAGAAGTCAGTAAGGCCGGGTAGGAGCTGCTGACAAGGGGCGCTCACCCCACAGCCGAACAGCAGCCCTATGAGAGTGACCCGGGAGCACAGAGACTGTACGTCCACCTCCTCCCGTTCCGCCGTCACCAGCTTCTCCCCCAGCAGTTCCAGCAGCAGCCCAGACTCGCCGCCGCCACCGCCCCGCTTCTCCCCTTGCGGTCCCGACATTCTGCTCGGCCCTCCCCGCTATGGCTGCTGGACAGGCTCGGGCTTCACAGACGCGCTCCCCGGCGGCCGGGAGGGGACGAGCCGCGTGCGCCACACGAGCTGCGCCGGAGTCCGGGCTGCACTCCGCCGATTGGCTGCGGCCGACAGAGCCGGCTGCACATGGGCACAGGGAGAGAGGGGGAGGAGACCAAGGGGGGCTATGTGTGTGTGTGTGTGTGGGAGAGAGTGCCACCTGGGTGCCATGGGGGGAGAGCTGGGTGTGGGAAGTGGGCCACTGCTATTCATAAACACAGGAATATCAGAGGAGACTCCCCATCTTTATCCCAACATTCCTTCATTGCTTTATGGAATTCCATCTAATGACACATTCCTCAACATAAAGCGGCACCCCAAAATAATAAATATATAGAACTAACTACAACCCTTGGTATTAATATAGAACTATAGGCAAAATGTTTTTTTCTTCTTGATTTTGGATAGAATAAGGGAGGGTTATAACCAGTGGTGGCTGGTGCTTAATTTTCTTGGGGGGGGGGGGAACAGCCAGCAAACCACCTCCGTCGCTCGATTGGTCGATCAGCTGCCAGGCCCTCCACCAGCCCAGCAAAAACCCCATCCAGGTCACGGCTTGCCCCCTGTTGCCAATCAGGACTTAGGACTCCCAGACAATCGTCTCTCAGATCCTACCTCCTAATTGGCCGGTAGGAAAAAAAGGAAGACAATAGCAAATATTTGTAGCACCCTGGAGTTTAGTCAGGGAGCTCCTCACAAATTTGCTTGCCAAGAGTAGTTATCTTGCTCGATTGATAGGGCTATATTGATTTCTCCCTAAGTTTGGCCTTTTTGCACTTTTCTCTTCAACCACTAGGTGGCCGGGTACTTGGTGGTACTAGATACGAGAAGGGCAACCCAAGGTCAGGTTATGGGTATGTGGGGTGTCTCAGCCAATGGGCAGGGTTTTTCTTGAATCCCTTGGACTGCTGGGAAAGCCTATATATTCGGGTGAGGTCAGGTGATCTGCAGAGCAGCCTTGTGTGTCAAGCCAGGGACCGAGCCAGTTAGCAGGGGTGAAGCTTGAGAAGTATCTGGAGTGCCAAGCTAGGGATCCAGCAAAGAAGCGGGGGTGAGGCTTGAGGAGATACCACCGCAAACCTTGGACGAGCTCAAGGGTTTCAAAGTCGGTGAATCAGAGGGTCTAGTGAGAGACCAGGAGCTCAGCAGTTGTAGTGAAGCTGAAAGAACTGTTATGTTTGAGTTATGAACTGTTAAGGGACTATTACCATAGGAGACAGCATTCCTACAAGTGCAGATGTGGCTTCTTGCTGGGGCCTTTCCCTGCACAGTTTTCTTCCTATTGAAGTCTCAGAGTCTGCCAATTGAGTTTGCAACTATCTACGGGTGTTCTGGCCCTAACCCTCTTTCCCCCAAAATATATAAAAAGGACTGTCAAAAGAAATAAAACCTCTTTTACATCCAAGAAGTGTCTGGCGCCCAATGACTTTCACAATCTTTGCATCCACTATGCCTCACAACCCACCACATATTGAAGGATCTTTGGCCTTGGAGGTCATCATTAGACCAAATGAGGTAAAATACCTTGCTACCTATTAATTCGCTAATGTCACACATCTGGGTGTGCTCGGGGCGCAGTGCCTCAGGCTCTAATCATGTGCTTTAAAAAAAAAAAAAGCCATTGAAATCCATGCGTCTGGTGCCCTGCATGTAGATTAGGCGCATGGATTAGGGGTCAAAACCCCCGTATGAGCAGCAGCCACTGGTTATATCCGATGTCAGATTTTTTTTTCACCATCGTGTACCATTGCAGAGATTCCTTCACTTCCTGTCCCATAGCCAAACAGGAATTGAGAGAAAAAGGGAACTCCTTGGGGACCCCCATGTTATCAGAACTAGTGTCCCCATTGGAAGATATCGTCCCCATTAATTTTCTGGGGACAACCAAAAATGTTGAATTTTCTTTTACTTTTCTTTTACTTTCACTTATAATGCTAATGGGAAACAGGACAAATAGAGAGGGGGGAGCTCTGTAACAGGGGGCACAGACAGCAATAAAAACTGACAGGGTTTCTAATCCCTCTCCACTCTATCCAAAAAAAAAAGTTTTGCCTTTAGTTATACTTTTAACCACTATACAACCGCCGGCCGTCTATTGACGGCCAGGTGGCGCAGCTCTCAGGGCGAGAGGACATCATATGACGTCCTCACCTCCCCGGCCCTCCAGGGAGCGTGCGCGCCGCCGGCAGCACACGCGCGCACCCGCTGTGTCACTGGGCACCCGATGCGCGTGCCCAGCGGCCGCGATGTTCGCCGGGTACCCGCGATTGCCCATTAACACAGCGGGACCGTGGATCTGTGTGTGTAAACACACAGATCAACGGTCCTGCCAGAGGAGAGGAGCCGATGGTGTGTTCTCTGTACAGAAAAACACTGATCCGTCTCCTCCCCTTGTCAATCCCCTTCCCCTACAGTTAGAATCACTCCCAGGGAACATGTTAACCCCTTCAGCACCCCCTAGTGGTTAACCCCTTCCCTGCCAGTCACATTTATACAGTAATCACCCACCCCCCGGTACGCACCAAGCTACTCACCAGGACATAGAGCACCTGCTTGTCCCCGGGGAGGAGGTCCCCTGCCTGGCCCAGCTGGAGGCCTTGGATTTGTATCTTCTCATACACATATCTTCACACGTTAGGTCTTATGGCTTCACACCACTGCAAGGTTACCTATAACGTTTATGGTACCTACGGATTGAGATGTTCGTTTCTAATTGGCTTGTGCGGTGGCAATTCTCCTCATCCGTTTCTCATATGACTTACATTAGAATTTTCATATGTTATGACATTTCACTACTCACTTCAGTTGCCTGACATGTCTTCAGGTTCATAGGCCTGAGTTTAGGTTTTTAATTTGCCTGATACGCCTCAGGTAACTCGGCCTTGGTAAATTCAGGAGACTGACACATTTTAACGAATTCACTTCCACCATATGGAATACAATCAGCACCTTTTTTTTAAGGGGGGGGGGATTTATCGCTTTTTCGTGAATAAATTATTTGCTCACAAGTCACAACGAGTCTTTTTGCTCAGTCAAATAGGTCATGTCACAGGTGGTAGATATTGAATATTTTGCTTCCATCCCTCCTTCTCCGGCCAGGGGTTTAGTACATGGCAGCAGGCCCTCCCTGAAATCCTGGACCATCCCCAGACTCATGGCTGAACTACAGCTCAGGGGTATCTCATACCCGGTTTCGGCTCGCAAAGCTGTATTTCTCAGACTTTTATTCCCAGTGCATCAAGCTCCATTCGTGAGCAAGTCACCCTTCGTTTGGTCGTGTTATCCCTCTCACAATTCACTCCACCCTGAGCTCATTGGCAACCTCCTGTCAGGAGCTATGAGCCAGGGTCGAGGTTTTGGAAAGCCATCCATGCCCGGCCCTGGAGGCACTCAACCGTTTACGGCACATCAGCGATTTCCGGGTTCCCCTTGGTTGGACCTTTAGCAGCGAGACCCGGAAGTCACTACGGGATTGATGGCGGTGGTGGAGGACGTGGACGAGGATCGCTTCGGGGGCTTCGTTCTCAGGTAAGTTATTCATAATGAGCTAGTATGCTATGCATACTAGCTCATTATGCCTTTGGCTTGCAGGTTCCGTTTTTTTTTTTTTTTCCAAGGAGGCTTTACTTCCTCTTTAACTCCCCACTGGCAAATAAGGAAATTGAAGGCCTGGCTACTACACTCACTTTTCTGGGGATCATGTTAGACACTCGGTCTATGCAGGCTAGTCTGCCTGCGAATAAGGTAGCACGAATCAGACCATGTCCATGGGTTATGATCTCCCGAGTCTGTCCCAGGAAGGATTTGCAATCACAGCTAGGCATGCAAACTTTACTATGAGAATCATTACCCAAGGCAGGCTTTTTATTTCTCGGTTGTTGGCACTGTTACCTTTAGCCCCCGACTTAGATTCTAGGGTCAAACTAGATTCCGTGGCTTTTTTCCGATTTATACTTTTGGGACAAGTTCTTCCAGCACTGGAATGGCATCACCATCAGGTCATTACTGATGCTGCAGCCACCAAAGGCTATGCGGCAATTTTTGGCACTCACTGGTTAGCAGGACCATGGCCGGACGAATGTCTGGCAATTCCCAGCTTTGCACAAACGTCAGCTTTGGTTGAGATTACCCCATAGGCTCTGTAGCGCAGGTGTGGGGTCACTTATGGACAGGAAACACTGTAAGGTTCAATCAGGCTACCTCTGAGATCATCAACAAGGTAGGTACAGTTCATTACTCATCATGGCTTTCGTACACAGGCTCATTTGGCTGTCTCTCCAGTTCAGATTCCAGTTGCGCTATAGGTTCATTAATTGGGATACAGAATATAGCTGTGGACGCTCTATATCTTGTTTTTAATTATCAATTATTTTCTAGCAGATCCCAGACGCAGACGCCTGTGCCATCCCTTCCCCGAACTTCACGCTTCTAGCTATGGATTAGATACTCACTGGGCTATCGCGTTAGGGTTGGTCTAACACGGGGAAGGCTTATAACACTGCCTGGAATACTTTCCAGAGTTTTCAAGCATGGTACCCTAGGCCCGATTGTTACAACATTCGATACCTTCTGGCTTTGTGGCCTACTGCCTCTCACAGCTTGAACTGTCCCACAACACCATTAAGACATACTTGGCAGGAATACATTTGCATCCTTACGGCATCCCGATAGGCCATCTATATTCTCTGCACATTCCATTGAGGCCATTCTTAAGGGTATCCAGATGGGTAACCCCTCTATCACAGCCTTTTCACAGCGCTCTTGGTCAAACATTACCGCACCCTCCTGATGAACTTTGGGTTGGACTTTAAGTCCTACTCAGGTCGTTCTTTCAGGATAGGGGCTGCTTCAGCGGCCTCTCGCCAGGGGGTTCCCGGTCACATTATCAAGAGGTTAGGTAGGTGGAAGTCGTCATCCTATTCCAGGGATATTCCAGATCCACACGTTGAGATGTCCCATGCATTGGCACACTTGGCTGATTAATTTGTGGTGCATTTGTTTCAAATAAACCTCCTTTTCATGCTCATCCTACTGTCTTTATTTCTGACCCTTTTAGGCATACTGACCACGAAACACCCCTAGGTCACTTTCCAGCTTTCCTCCATTACATTTCCTTGATTATCATCAAGAGAGGAAGTAGGAAGGCTGGCCGCATGAATTTGGAGGAGGAGGCTCGCCCTATAAATATATCCCCCATTCCTCCCCTTTCGGTCTGTGTTTCTCTTCACGTTATCCCACCCACCAATTCCCTTTGTTTTAATTTCTTCTTTATTTCCAATTACTTCTTGGGTATGCCCCCTTTTATGCATACCAGTGGCGGCTGGTGCTCAAAATTTTTGGGGGGGCGCAAACAAACAGCCTCACTGTGCCATCAAACGCTGCCACTGTGCCCATCAAACGCTGCCACTGTGCCCATTAAACGCTGCCACTGTGCCCATCAAACGCTGCCACTGTGCCCATCAAACGCTGCCACTGTGCCCATCAAACGCTGCCACTGTGCCCATCAAACGCTGCCACTGTGCCCCAAGTGCTGCCACTGTGCCCCAAGTTCTGCCACTGTGCCCCAAGTTCTGCCATTGTGCCCCAAGTTCTGCCACTGTGCCCCAAGTTCTGCCATTGTGCCCCAAGTTCTGCCACTGTGCCCCAAGTTCTGCCACTGTGCCCCAAGTTCTGCCATTGTGCCCCAAGTTCTGCCATTGTGCCCCTTAAGTGCTGCCATTGTGCCCCAAGTGCTGCGATTGTGCCCCAAGTGCTGCCATTGTGCCCCAAGTTCTGCCATTGTGCCCCAAGTTCTGCCATTGTGCCCCAAGTTCTGCCATTGTGCCCCTTAAGTTCTGCCATTGTGCCCCTTAAGTTCTGCCATTGTGCCCCAAGTTCTGCCATTGTGCCCCTTAAGTGCTGCCATTGTGCCCCAAGTTCTGCCACTGTGCCCCTTAAGTGCTGCCACTGTGCCCCCTGCCTGCCCTCTGCACTTACCTTGTCCCGGTGTGCAGCTGGTGACGGCGTCAGGCGAAGAGCGGTGTCTCCGTCGGATGTCTTCTCCTGCGCTCCTCCTGTCTTCTTCTGCTGTGATTGGACGCTAGGTGATTGGACGCCTAGCGTCCAATCACAGCGCCTGTGACTTCAGCCAATCAGGTGACAGGTAACAGACCTGGCAACCTGATTGGCTGAGAGGCGGGTCTGTGTTAGGGAAGCGATGTATTCGCTTCCCTAACACAATACTGTGTAATCAGCGAACGCACAGCCGTGCGCCCGCTGTTTACACTTAGGGAAGCCTATTAGAGCACACCGCTCTAATAGGGTCCCCTATTAGAGCTTACAGCTCTAATAGGGGCGCTTCCCGCAACACCCCCCCCCACTGTAATTCAGATGCCCGGCGCCCGATCAGGGGCCGGACACCTGAATAGGGGGCGGCAGAGGTGACAATAGATAGATTCATGCAATGCATGAATCTATCTATTGGTGATAGAGCAGTGCATACTGCAGTGCACTGTGCAAGGCGCCCTTAAAGGGACATGTTTAAATAAATGTTTTTTTATTTTTTAACTTTTTTTTTTTTATTTTTATTTTTATTTTTTTTAACTGCAAGGAGGGGGGGGGGGGGGGGGCGCGCCCGGGCGCCCCCTATGGACGGGCCGCCACTGATGCATACTGACCACGTGACCATGGCATACCCCAGGTCACTTTCCTGCTTTCCTCCATTACATTTCCTTGAATATCTTCAAGAGACTCTGAGTACAAGTTATATTTTCTGCCCTGTGTGATGGTACCCCAAAGTGCTGTAAGTTTAAAAATGACTTGTTAAGCTATTGCTAGACTTGCCAGGCTTCACAAGTTTGTTGCACAATTGCAGCAAGTCCACATCGCATGACTCCAGATCAACTTTCTTTACAAACATTCTGCAAGTTTTCTGCAAGTTCTGGTTCAGTTATGCTGTACAATAGTCATCCCACCACAGGGTTCACTGTGACTTACCAATGCAACTTTGCTCTATCTAGAGACTTGCCATGCAAATTTTCTACAAATTGGAAAAGTGTCAACTAGAACTTGTGCTTCAAGTGCTCTGCAAGTGTACAACTTGTCAGTGAAAATGTGCAGCAAGTTAAAGGGGGATTCCACCCTAAAGTGGAACTCCCGCTTTTCGGAACCCTCCCCCCCTCTGGTGACACATTTGGCACCTTTCAGGGGGGAGGGGGGTGCAGATACCTGTCTAAGACAGGTATCTGCACCCACTTCCGGGCATAAACTCCCACGGGAGTTTACGCCATTTCCTGTCCCGGCGCGCTGTCTGCCGGGACACACACGTGTCCCGACAGACAGCGCTGAACATCCTCATTGCGCCGCGCGACTCGCGCATGCGCAGTAGGGAATCGGGAAGTGAAGCCACTTCCCGATTCCCTCACCGAGAATGGCGCCGGCTACAGCAGAGAGCTGAGCGATCGATCGGCCTCTGCTGCCGACACCGCTGGACCCTGGAACAGGTAAGTGTACATTTTTTAAAAGTCAGCAGCTGCAGTATTTGTAGCTGCTGGCTTTTAAAATTTTTATTTTCAGTACAGTCCCGCTTTAACAAGACTTACAATTCAACACTGCCGCAAATTTGTGGCAAGTTATCCTTGCTATCTGGGATTTCACACAGCGGCCCTGATCCTCCTCTTCTGGTGTCCCCACTTCTGCTCCTCCTCTTCAGTGAGTGTCCCCATAGCAAGTTACTTGTTATGGGGGCAAAAACATCTAAAGCATTTATTACTCCAACACTTCATATTCCTGATTAGAGTTAGGCAAAAATCCTAGGGCTGCCCTATGATTGTCAGGGGAAAAAGAAAGAGAAAAAATGTTTGCTTTCACTAAAAGTGTAAATGGGGCCTGAAAGTGAAATTGGTTAGTTTACACTTCTGCTCCATGTCTCAGAGTATTTATACATACTCTCAGACACCATCTGGGCACCTCTCCTCAGGGACTGGCCAGGGCTGCATAAATATTCAGCTGCTGATTAGACTCTCGCAATCCACTATCTTCCAGGATTAGAGTTAAGCGAACAGTTTGGCTCGAACATTGCCTGTTCGCCAGTTCAGTGAACACCCGAATTTGCAGGACGCTCAGCGGGATGTTCACCCACCGAGTGCCCCACAATGTACTGCGTGCTGCACAGTGCATTGTAAGCCCTGATTGGGCAAAGCTTTTCCCAATCAGGGCATAGTGAGTTTCCCGCTGACAGCTGAATGAAGAAAAAAAATTGCCAGCAATAGAAAAATGTTGTGTCTGGTATGGATTTTAAGGGGAACCCCATGCCAAAATAAAAAAAATAAAAAAACAGCCCCTTCCTGAACCATACCAGGCCACATGCCCTCAACATGCCCAAAGTCCCCATGTTGATAGGGAAAGAGGTCTCTTCCTGACAACCCTGGTCTTCGGTTGTGGGGGTCTGCGGGCTGAGGGATTATCATTATCTGAATCTGAAAGACCCTTGCCGCCTTTAACAAAGGGTCCCCAATATCCTGGCCCCCACCTGGTGAATGAGTATGGGGTACATTGTACCCCTACCCATTCACAAAAAAAGTGTAAAAAATAAATAAAAACACAGACACAGTTTTTGACACCAACTGCAGGCTCCGCTGTTTGACAGTTCTTATTTAGGTAAGGGGCGGGGCCACCTGGCGACATCACCTAGTGGCACTGCCCCCTTTGACGTCACCAACCAAGCATGCTCCAGTTGGTGTTATCACATGGGGCAGTGCCACCAGGTGACGTCGCTGGGTGGCCCCCCCTTTACCTATATAAGAAACGTCAAACATCAGGGCATGTAGTCGGCGGTTTAGCCTTCGTTGCAGGCGGAGCTTTTTTTACATTTTTTTGGGTCCGGCGGTGGCGGCTGGCATCATGATTGACAATGGATCTACATCGGGTGACAATGCACTGTTTGATTTTATTGGATTCCCCCATCAACACAGACAGTGCTGACAGGTATATCCCTCCTGCCCAGCAACTGTCTACTCGGCAGGGCCAGGTGGGGGAAGCCGTCCCCGCTGGGAGAAGGCAATAATCAGGGCTCAAGTCCTGCGGGAACGCATGGGAACGGAGTTCCTGTACTTTTTCCACAACAGGAACTCAGTTCCCGTTAGCAGCCGTGTCCTGCAAGACTTTGAAGTATGCGAGCTGTGTGGCAGGTGCTACACCAGCAGCTGCCGACACAGCTCGCAATAGTAAGTGCCGCGCACCTGACCATTCAGGCATTGCCAGTAGGGGGCCCCATGACAGCTTCCTCTTCGATCTACCTGTCAATCACAGCTAGCTGATGGGTTGATCAGGTTCCTGCTGCTAAGAGACTGTATTTAGTCAGACATCTCGTGATGCGCTCCTCCCCACCGGCCCCTCTTGATTTTCTGTCTCCTCATCCCCCCCCCAGTCTCCTGCATACTTGCTCTGTGTATCCCGCTGAATCCCCCCTCCTCTATCTTCAGTGCCATATGATGAGAGAACCCAGAGGAGGAGCACAGCTATTCTGCTCACAGGACATGCAGGGAGAGAGGTGAGCTGAGGGAGGAACATCAGTTTGGGGTGGTAAGCTGAGCACAATACCTGGCAAAGTTTAATGCCAGTAGGGAAGTTTATGTGGAAATATGTGAAGGGTTGGAATAGCAGCGAGTGTGTGTTGGAGCCCTGCAGAGTTTACAGCCCCCCCCCCCCCCCCCTAAGCTAACATACATCTCCTAAGCAGGAACACATCACTATCTCCCCAAGCATTCTCTATATACAAAATAAAATTCCCCAATAAAGATCAGAACATGATGTTCACATTTGCATGGAAGCACAATTGTATGAATGCTGATTATTCAGAGAATTACCGTATTTATGTTTATTGAGGATTGATTTATTTTATGTACTAACAGTTAAGCTTCATACACACAATACGAAAATTGGATGAAAAATACCACTTTTGAAGCGTTAATGCATATGAGCGTATCATTTTTTTTTTTTTTTGGTGGGGGAGTGGATCTTGGGTGGGAGTTCCCACACTTTTTTCCCCAGGACTTGACCCCTGGCAATAATTATTGCAAGCGGGTAACACTAATAATTGCAAGTGAATCTGGCAGGCTGGTTGTACCCAAATGAATCAATCAATCAACTTGGTACATTCAGCCTGCCCACATACGGTTCAAATCTTGGCTGGTTCCTGCTGAACCAGCTGAAATTCGAACCATCTATGGCTGGCCTAAGTAAAGCCTGAGAATGCAGGAAGAAAGGAGAGCGGGTCTGCCAGCAGGGACAGCGCTGGATAGAGAGTGGTGTCAGATAGGTGTTTAGGAGCGGGGGCACAGGCAAATTAAGGTTTTTACCTTAATGCAGAGAATGCATTAAAACCTTTTTTTGCTTTTAGAACCACTTTAATACAGCATTATTAACCACTTCAGCACCGGGCCATTTTACACCCTTCCTTACCAGAGCACTTTTTGCGATTCGGCACTGCGTCGCTTTAACTAACAATTGCGCGGTCGTGCGACGTTACACCCAAACAAAATTGACGTCCTTTTTTTCCCACAAATAGAGCTTTCTTTTGGTGGTATTTGATCACCTCTGCGGTTTTTATTTTTGCGCTATAAACAAAAGAAAAGCGACAATTTTGAAAAAAAACACAATATTTTTTACTTTTTGCTATAATAAATATCCCATTTTTTTTTTTAAAAAACGATTTTTTTCCTCAGTTTAGGCCGATACGTATTCTTCTACATATTTTTGGTAAAAAAAATCGCAATAAGCGTATATAGATCGGTTTGCGCAAAAGTTATAGTGTCTACAAAATAAGGGATAGATTTATTGCATTTTTTTTTTTTTTTACTAGTAATGACGGCGATATGCGATTTTTTTTCGTGACTGCGACATTGCGACGGACACTTCGGACACTTTTGACACATTTTTGGGACCATTCACATTTACACAGCGATCATTGCTATAAAATTGCAGTGATTACTGTGTAAATGTGACTGGCAGGGAAGGGGTTAACACTAGGGGGTGCTGCAGGGGTTAATGTGTTCCCTAAGGTAGTGATTCTAACTGTGGGGGGAGGGGACTGACAAGGGGAGGAGACCGATCAGTGTTCCTCCGTACTGGGATCACATGATCGGTCTCCTCTCCACTGACAGGACGTGGAGCTGTGTGTTTACACACACAGCTCCACGGTCCCGCACGGTCCCGTTGTTTTAACGGGCAAACGCGGGTGCCCGGCGGACATCGCGGCCGCCGGGCACTCGCACCGGGTCCCAAGCGACGCCGCGGGCGCGTGCCCCCTAGGCAGCCGGGAATGGGAGGACGTCATATGACGCCGACCCAGGATGGGAGATCCACCTTGTGGGCGTCATATGACAGTGGGCGGTAGGGAAGTGGTTAAACCCAACAACAAAAATGTGATATGTTGTGGCTTACCAGTGTGGTGGCTTCATTCGTTTCTTTAGGGTTTTATCCCTTTATTTTCACCTGGTGATGTGGCCTTTAACACGCTTCCTGTCCTAGGGTGTCCTGACCCTAAGGAGCAACAGAGTCACCTTTGGATAACAGCATTGTCAGTCTGGGGAGGGTGGAGTTAGGTGTACTAGCAGATTTAGATGGCATTACAGGAGAATTTTGGTGTTGGAAACCACTTGACCTCCGAAGATTTTACCTACGTCACAACCAGGGCATTTTTTGCTATTCAGCACTCTGCTACTTTAACTGGCAATTGCTCAATAATGCAACACTGTACACAAAATACATTTATATTATTTTTTTTCCACACAAATAGAGCTTTATTTTGGTAGTATTTGATCACCAATGTTTTTTTTTATTTCTTGTTATATAAACGAAAAAAGACTAAAGATTTCGAAATACTGTATAACATAATATTTTCTGATTTCTGTTATAAAACATTACAGTATCCATTAAAATCAAATTTCTTCATAAATTTAGGCCAAAATGTATGTATTCTGCTACATGTCTTTGGTAAAGCAAACTACCAATAAGTACATATTAATTAGTTTGTGCGAAAGTTATAGTGTCTACAAACTCTGGTATATACTGTATAGTGGGTATAGAAAAGAATAACTCCTCTTATAAATAATCACATTTTGTTGCTTTGCAGCCCGTAATGAAGACAGACACAGTTCTTGTTTTATCCAGCTGTAATTACTCAGTGCAACTTAGTTTAGTGTGGTAAAAATGATCACACAGTGGTTGAAGGAGAAAAAGGTGAATGTCCTTGCCTAGTCAGAGCTCAGACTTAAACTCTATTGAAAATCTGTGGAATGACTTGAAGACTGCAGTCCACAAACGGTCACCAACAAATTTAACTGAACTTGAGCAATTCTGCAAAGAAGAGTGGGCAAATATTGCAAAGTCTAGATGTGCAAAGTTAGTAGAGACATATCTCAACAGACTAAAGCCTAGCACAAACTGGCCAAATGTCGGGTGGCATCGGCCCGATTCAATAAAAACTGGCCAATATTCGGCTTGCGCGTACGGTAGCCATTCCAACAGAAGTGGGCTGACTTCTGTCGAAGGGTCATGACCGAAAAAGTCAGCCAAACGGCTCCCATTCAGTGCTCTCAGCCAATGACTAAGAGCGCTGACCGGAGTGTTCTGGTGGGGGGGGGGGCACCTCCCTTTCAGAACACAATAGCACAGCAGGGGAGATTGCGGTACTAACATCGGATTGTTAGTACAGTGGCTCTGGCCTGAGCTGTCAGTTTTTTTTCGTTCAACCCGTGGGTTGAACAAAAAAAACGAGTAGTGTGTACAAGGCTTGAGGGCTGTAATTAAAGCAAAAGGTGCTTCAACAAAATACAGACACAAGGTGATCCTTTTTCCAACTCAGTCATTCTGTTTTTATATTTCTTTTTTCATCCAAAGGAGAGCAGTAATGTGGCATGCTGTGCAGGGGCTTAAGGGGCATGGTTAAACAAAAACCCTCACCTTGCTATACCTATAAAACTTGCTTTGATTGTTGTGCCACATGTGAGAGTCTTACAGACTCACATAAACCTAAGCACAATAATTAAATAATAAAAAATAAAATTCCATTACATATGATTTTGCGCACACTAAATGTAGACAGAGCCTGGGTTCACACTATTGCGAATTCGCAGCGGTGGAAAACACTGCGAATTCGCAGGACATTTGAAAACCCATTGTTTTCAATGGGGCACGTTCACATATGTCCGGTGCATGCGCACTGCGCATTGCAGAAAAACCGCCACCGACTTTGGTGCGGGGCGGATCAAGTGCGAATTCAGGCCCATTATCTTCTATGGGCACGCATCTGATTCGCACCTGACTTGCGTGGTGAACAAAAATGCGCAAGTCATTTTACTACTTCTGAGGGGGAAGTCCACGCCCACTTTTAAAAAAAAAAAAACGTCATGGATTCCCCCTCCAGGAGCATACCAGGCCCTTAGGTCTGGTATGGATTTTAAGGGTACCCCTACGCCGAAAAAGCGGCGTGGGGGTCCCCCCAAAATCCATACCAGACCCTTATCCGAGCACGCAGCCTGGCAGGTCAGGAAAGGGGGTGGGGACGAGCGAGCGCCCCCCCCTCCTGAACCGTACCAGGCCGCATGCCCTCAACATTGGGGGGTGGGTGCTTTGGGGAAGGGGGAAGCCCTGCGGCCCCCCACCCCAAAGCACCTTGTCCCCATGTTGATGAGGACAAGGGCCTCTTCCCGACAACCCTGGCCTTTGGTTGTCGGGGTCTGCGGGCGGGGGCTTATCGGAATCCGGGAGCCCCCTTTAATGAGGGGCCCCCAGATTCCGGCCCCCCACCCTATGTGAATGAGTATGGGGTACGATGTACCCTACCCATTCACCTAAGGTGTAAAAGTGTAAATAAAAAAAAAACACACAATTTTTTAAAAATATTTTATTGCACTGCTCCGGGGGTCTTCTTCCGTCTTGGGGGGTCTTCTCGCCGGACTCCTCCGCTCTCTTCTGCTCTTTTACCTAGCTCTTTCACGAGCGGAGGAGCCCGATTTTCTTCTTCGTCGCTGTCGTCGCCGTCTGGGGGTTTTGATCCGCCTTCGGGGGTCTTCGGGGGTCTCTTCTGTTCTTGCCGCTGTCGCCGCCGCCTTCTGCGTCGTCTTCTTCTTCGGATGTTGACTCTGCGCTCTCTCTGGCCGGAATGGCAGAGACACGCGGTGTTGTGACTTATATAGGGACAAGGGGCGGGGCCACCGGCTCATGTCATATGGTGACCCCGCCCCCATATGATGTCACAGTCCCAGCAGTTCTCATTGGCTTACCTCTACCTAGTCTATCACCTCTTCAATCATTCATGAATGCTGCTATCAGACCCCTCCACCTTACCAATCGCTCTGTCTCTGCTACCCCTCTCTGTCAATCCATCCACTGGCATCCGCTTGGCCAAAGAATTAAATTCAAAATACTAAGAACTACGTACAAAGCCATCCACAATTTAGCCCCCAGCTACATTACTAGCCTAGTCTCTAAATACCAATACTCGTTCTCTTCGTTCCTCTCAAGACCTTCTGCTCTCTAGCTCCCTCATCACCTCCTCCCATGCTCGCCTCCAGGACTTTTCTAAAACCTCTCCAATCCTATGGAAGGCCCTACCCCAATCTGTCTGCTTATCTTCTACTCTATTAGCTTTTAGATGATCCCTGAAAACCCTTCTCTTCAGAGAAGCCTACCCTACCCACACCTAACAACTGTTTTTTAATTTTGTCCATTAGCTCACCCCCCACAGTTATTACCCTTTTGTTTCCACTTGACCCTCCCTTCTAGATTGTAAACTCTAACGAGCAGGGCCCTCTGATCCCTACTGTATTGATTTGTATTGTAAGTGTACTGTCTGCCCTTTTGTTGTAAATCGCTGTGCAAACTGTTGGCGCTATATGATTCCTGTATAATAATAATAATAAATGCTTTAGGCCTCGTTTACACCATGGTGCAGAGATGTCAGTTTTTCTGCACGCATTCTGCAACGGCACAAGTGCCCCAGGCGCCGCATTAAGAGGGGCACTGCCGCTGCCAGGAGTAGTGACAGCGGCATCACTACTGTCAGCTCAGCCCAGGGAGCGAGGAGGAGAGCCAGGAGGAATTGCTGGTTGTGCATAGCTCTCAACAGCCCCACTTGTTTGCTGTTTGTCCCTGGATGTTTTCAGCTTGAGCTCCTTCCAAGGAACAGAGTGTGCCTCCCTTACTGAAATGTACAGACTGTTAGAGCCGACAGCCTCTTTCCCCTTCCTCCTCCACACCTCTATGCTTGCAGTGAGAGCTCTCTGCACAGAGGACACAGAGGAGCAGGGCATCTTTCTCTGCCAGTGAGAGAGAGAGAGAGGCACGGGCTGCCTGCATGGAAGAGGTGAGGTGGCTGCTGTCTGGAGCATAATGTAGTGCTGAAGAATCCAGCGTGGTCACAGACATCTGTGCAGGTTTGATTCTATTTTTTGTCAACATCTTTGTAAATGGTAGTGCAGTGTTAAAGTTTGCAGATCTCCATGCTTATCATTGTCACTAGGACATTATGTTTGCTATTAGAAATGTCATACTGACCTCATAATGTGTATGAAGATGTGGAAAGTTGCTAAAGTGACCGTATGCACTGTGAATGTGCATTTATATTTATTGGTAATATGAACATGTAGATTTTTATTTAGATTTGTTATTATAGTTTATAATAGCTATAATAATAAGTCCAAATATCCAAATGTTTTCATGTGGCACATGTTGTCATTAAATTATTATAAATGCACATTCACAGTGCATAAGGTCACTATATCAACTTTCCACATCTTCATACACATTATTAAAGAGGTTGTACACCCTGTACAACCACTTTTACCTACAGGTAAGTCTATATCAAGGCTTACCTGTAGGTGCTGGAAACATCTCCTAAACTTCCACGGTTTAGGAGATATTTACAATAAAGCCGTGCGCCGATGTCTGCGGCGCACACACCGATGTCTATTGTGCATGCACACTTTAGAAAGGGCAGATCACGTGACTCCAGCCAGTCACAGAGCCGAAGTTCTCGGCCCCGGAAGGAAGAGGGGTGAAGTGGGGATGGAGGTGACATCGCAGGCTTCGTTTTCAGGTAAGTGACACATAATGGGCTACTATGCGGTGCATAGTAGCCCATTATGCTTTACCTTTGCAGGGAAATAAAGAGGAAGTAAAACCCATCAGGTTTTACTTCCTCTTTAAGATATCTCCAAAAGCAATCTAATGTCCTAATAACAATAATAATAGATATGTGCAGTAGCATGCCCTGAATCCCTGGTGGTTGCCCCAGGTCTCTGGTACTGCGTTTACTAACACTAGCTCTGCTCTTTGGGCAGCTGGGAGTAAACGGTCTGTCCGTTTACACCCAACTGCCCTTCAATCCCATCCACCTAGACGGAGGGGGACAGGTCCCCTTTCATTTTTTTTTAGTGGGCTGAATCGGAGATAGGCAGGTGTAAAAGGACACATGTTCATTTACACCTGCTGGTCCATAGGGGTGAATGGTGGCCTACGATCAGGTCCACCTGAAAAACTGACAGGCGGATCTGATCAGACCCTTTGTGTGAAAGGGGCCTTAGAGAGTAAATTTCAGAGTCAAGGAGAGTCTACCCCTATAGTTGCCAAGTGTCCCAGATCTGCTGGGATAGTCCCATTTTCTAGACAGCTGTCCTGCAGCTGCATTGTCCGTGGGGATGGCTGCAGTACTGTACATCCCTGGGCAATAATTCCAGGCATAGGCTATATTATACATAGATACATTGTTCCAGCTTGGACCTAGGTAACTATATACAGTATATATCATACCTGAATGATACCCTAGAAGAGAAAGTAACCTGGGAATCTGTACTCAATTTCTTTCTCTGTTTCAAATGTGAGGCATCAGAGGTCTTTTTTAGACCCCTGCTATTTCACCAAAGTCCTCTAAAGCCCCATACACAGGCGCGGATTATCCGAGGACCAGGTCCGTCAGACCATGTCCGTCATACTTTGTCCGATGTTGGTTTTGCGTACACACGGTCGGACAAAGTTGTCGGAAAATCCGATCATTCTGAACGTGGTGACGTTTGTTGCCTACGACGGGACTACGTAGAGGCTAGTAGCCAATAGCTTTGGTCTTGTAATGTGATCTGAGCATGCGTAGCACTTTGTCCGGTCGGACTACCATACACACGATCGGATTTGGTGTGATCGGACCGTGTTGTCGGAAAATCTATCCAGCAGGAGATAGGACTTTGTCCGTCGGACAATACGACGTACACTGTCCGATGGTGCATACACACGGTCTGATTTTTCAACAACATTGTCCGATCGGACAGAATCCATGCGAAAATCCGACCGTGTGTATGGGGCTTAAGAGGGCTCCTAAAAATTTAAAAAAATAATAAAATTATAAAAAGTAATAAGAAAAATAATGAAAATGCTGAAAACTACTGATACCATCCACTGCCCTATTATCTCCAACCTCTGCCCTACTGACACTGTCCTGTTCGGGTGAAAGAACGTCTAGCTTCGCCACTGCGAGCCCTTACAGTTGGTTGTTGAGTTGCAGGTTTATTTTAAGCTGTAGAAAAAGCAAAATGCTGTAGCCAAACATGGCCAGTTAAGTTTCTAATCACTGAAAGGTTTAAATCTGGTTGGTTTTACACTTTTGACTTTGCTGGCTGCCTGATTGAATAAATCTGTATGAGCTGCCAAGTAACCACTCCATCCACCCCCAGTGCACAGAAGAGTAGCAGAGCTTTTGCAGAGCTCCCTTTAAAGTGTCTGGATTACTTATAAACTGAATTTTCAGTACATTGCTTGGAAACAGATGTGCATATATTAAAAGAGCATGGATAAAACATTATAAACATAGATTATAAACTGTTAGCCAAATGCAGATGTTGATAACATCTATACCTATATAGTGTCTGCACATTTTTGACAGCGTAATAAAATGTATTCACAATGTATTGTTTAGAGCTTTGGTCCCTAAACTGTGGCCCAGGGGCTGGATGTGGCCCTTTGCTTAATAATATCTGGCCCTTAGGGCACTATTCCTCTTACTGTCACCGACAATGGGGCATAATTCTTGCAACTGACACCAACAATGGGGCACTATCAATGATGGGGCACTATTCCTCCCACTGACACCACCAATAGCGGCATCATTTCTGTCACTGACACCAACAATGGGTTATCATTTCTCCCACTGACAATAATGATGGGGCACTATTCCTCCCACTGACACCACCAATATGGGCATAATTCCTGTCACTGACACCAACAATGGGGCACTATTTCTCCCACTGACACCAATGATGTGGCACTATTCCTCTCATACACTAACAACGGAGCACTATTCCTGCCACGGACACCAATGATGGTCCTCCCACTAAAGATGAGGCATTGTTTACTCCAAATGGCATCAGGACATTTTCTACTCCCACTGGCCACAGTCTGACCCCCCTAAAGTCTGAAGCACAGAAAACTGGCCCCTTGTTTGGATAGTTCGGAGACGCCTAGTTTAAAGAGTATGTAAAGCTCAAATGTTTTAGTTTTAGTTTTAAATAGTGTAGCAAAGAGAAACCGTCAGATTTGTATTATTCTCCATGTCGCTGCTGGGTAGATTCACATTCTATTTGTCCTGGTGCCCTGGAAAAGTGTTCATTTTAGGACTTATGCACACGGATGTCTAAAATATACATTATCTAGGTATATAATATATATTCCTTTCAGGACTAATGCCGCGTACACATGATCGGAATTTCTGATGGAAACAGTCTGATGGGAGCCTTTCTATCGGATTTTTCGATCGTGTGTATGCAATTCCGACACGCAAAATTCCGACGCATGCTCGGAAATAATTTGACGCATGCTCGGAAGCATTAAACTTCCCTTTTATAGTGCCAATCATGTTATATGTCGTGGTGTTATTGACCGCCGGAATTTGGTGTGACCGTGTGTAGGCAAGACAGTTTGAGCGAAATTCCGTCGGAATTCCGACAGGAAAACCATCAGAGCTTTTTCCGATGAGAATTCCGATCGTGTGTATGTGGCATAAGCCTATTTCGGGCATTTGGTGTTTACTAGTTAAAATCCCTATTCTTTGCTAGAAAATTACTTAGAACCCCCAAACATTATATATATATATTTTTTAGCAGATAATCTAGAGAATAAAATGGCAATTGTTGCAATATTTTATGTCACACGGAATTTGTGCAGCAGTGTTTTAAATGCAACTTTTTGGGAAAAGGGAGCCGAGTAAATAGATACCAAACATGTCACACTTTATAATTGCATGCATTCGTGGAATGGCGACAAACTTTGGAACCTAAAAATCTCCATAGGCGACGCTTTAAATTTTTTTTTTTACGGTTACCAGGTTAGAGTTACAGAGGAGGTCTAATGCTAGAATTACTGCTCTCGCTCTGATGATCGTGGCGATAACTCACATGTGTGATTTGAACACCGTTTACATATGCGGGCGCAACTTCCGTATGCGTTTTCTTTACTACATTATAAGGGGCACTGCTGCAGCCAGGAGTAGTGACAGTGACATCACTACTGTCAGCTCAGCCCAGGGAGCGAGGAGGAGAGAGCTGGGAGGAATTTACACTCAATTCCAACTGTCTTGCCTACACACGGTCACACCAAATTCCGATGGTCAATAACACCGCGACATACAGCACGTTCGACGGCACTATAAAAGGGAAGTTTAATGCTTCCGAGCATGCGTCAAATTGTTTCCGAGCATGCGTCAGAATTTTGCGTGTTGGAATTGCATACACACGATCGGAATTTCCGATAGAAAGTTTTTCCGTCGGAAAAATTAAGAACAGGCTCTCAATCTAAAGTCCGTCGGAAATGCCGACAGAAAAAGACCGATGGGCATACACACGTTCGGAAAATCTGATGAAAAGCTCCCATCGGACTGATTCCATCGGAAATTCCGGCCGTGTGTACGCGGCATTAGAGCCGACAGCCTCTTTCCCCTTCCTCCTCCACACCTCTATGCTTGCAGTGAGAGCTCTGCACAGAGGACACAGCTGCTGGGGCGAGGAGCAGGGCATCTTTCTCTGCCAGTGAGAGAGAGAGGCACAGGCTGCCTGCATGGAAGAGGTGAGGTGGCTGCTATCTGGAGCATAATGTAGTGCTGAAGAATCCAATGTGGTCACAGACATCTGTGCAGGTTTGATTTGATTTTCTGTCGAAATCTTTGTAAATGGTAGTGCAGTGTTAAAGTTTGCAGATCTCCATGCTTATCATTGTCACTATGTTTGCTATTAGAAATGTCATACTGACCTCATAATGTGTATGAAGATGTGGAAAGTTGCTAAATTGACCATATGCACTGCACTGTGAATGTGCATTTATATTTATTTATTGGTAATATGAACATGTAGATTTTTATTTAGATTTGTTATTATAGTTTATAATAGCTTTAATAACAAGTCCAAATATCCAAATGTTTTCATGTGGCACATGTTATCATTAAATTATTATAAATGCACATTCACAGTGCATAAGGTCACTATATCAACTTTCCACATCTTCATACACATTATTAAAGAGGTTGTACACCCTGTACAACCACTTTTACCTACAGGTAAGTCTATATTAAGGCTTACCTTTAGGTGCTGGAAATATCTCCTAAACTTCCACGGTTTAGGAGATTTTTACAATAAAGCTGTGTGTCGATGTCTACAGCGCATACGCCGATGTCTATGGCACATGCGCACTTTAGAAAGGGCAGATCACGCGACTCCAGCCAGTCACAGAGCCGAAGTTCTTGGCCCCCGGAAGGAAGAGGGGTAAAGATGGACGCTTGCTGCTAGTGGGGACGGAGGTGACATTGCAGGCTTCGTTTTCAAGTGACACATAATGGGCTACTATGCGGTGCATAGTAGCCCATTATGCTTTACCTTTGCAGGGAAATAAAGAGGAAGTAAAGCCCATCAGGGTTTACTTCCTTTGTAAGATATCTCCAAAAGCAATCTAATGTCCTAATGACAATAATAATAGATATGTGCAGTAGCATACCCTGAATCCCTGGTGGTTGCCCAGGTCTCTGGTACTGCGTTTACTAACACTAAAGCACCATCTAATTTGGCCTCTTGCCACCTGTCTCAACAGGCCCTTCCACATGGGTTGGAATCTGCTTTGCTCAGTAGGGGATCTGTCCACTGATCCCCTGCTGATTGAAGCAGAGCGGGCAGATGGCAGGTCCGTGTCTGCTCAGTTTATGCAGAGCAGACACGGACACAGCCTGCTCTGCTCTTTGGGCAGCTGGGAGTAAATGGTCTGTCTGTTTACACCCAACTGCACTTCAATCCCATCCACCTAGACGGAGGGGGACAGGTCCCCTTTCATTTTTTTGATCCATATGTCTCTAGCAACTTCTAAAGCACAGTGATATATGAAACAAATCCAATATTTATGTGTAGCTTCCCCTCCTCCTCTTGTATGAAATCATACAAGAATCCCTTGGTATCTTACAAATGTGAATCTCTGCTTTAGGTGCCAGATGGTGCGCTACATATGGGATCTTCAACACGATTAAAAAAAAAAGTAACATACCATTAAGAGAGAAAAAAGGTGCTGAATGCATCATATAGTGTGTGTTCCGAGCATACGTCAGTGCACATGTAGGCGGGGGGCCAAAACAGTGTACCCAAGAATTGAGTAAACACACATGGACACAGTACTTAAACTTTATCTATATTATAGAAATTGAGTTTTCACAGTAATAAGACCATTTTGCAGCAATGGCACAACATATGTTAAAGGTCATACACTTCTTCAGACAGAAGAGGGCACTGTTTATACACAAGTCATTTTCCAATAGTGCTATGACAGGAATAGCACTACAGGCATACCCCGCTTTATGTACACTCACTTTACGTACACTCACTTTAAATACACTCATGAGTAGGGACACATGTACACATGTTGCAGGTCATACACTTCTTCAGGCAGAAGAGGGCACTGTTTACCCACAAGGCACTTCCAATAGTAATATTACAGCAAATTCACAACATACCACAGCATGTCTGAGGAAAACTTCCCATGGAGGAGATTTAAACTAGCTTGTTCACACTACTGTCACCAAATGTCCTCTCAGCCATCCCACTGCTAGTGGGTGTCTGTTCCAGGAAGCTGACAGAGATGCACTGTAAATGGATAAATGGAAACCTACTCTTTCCCTCCTCAACAGATACCTCTCCCTAATTCTTCTACTCTCTCCCTAACCAGCAAGGGCTCTGTCCCTACCTTACTTCCACACTGCAGGTGCACCAAATGATGCAGAATTCCGTATTTATGGAAGTTGGCTGCCAAAATCTCACAGGACTTCAATATCCAATAGAATTGATGTCCTCCCCAAGATGGTTGTCTGGAGCCCATAGCAAGAGACAGTTGTTCCTCTGTAGAATCCTGCCAGCCTGAAGAAACAGCACAGTGCCACCTTCAGGTTGGAGGAAATACTGCAAATGTAGAGCTCACCCTACCTAGGCCACTGAATAGATAACCAGGGTTCTTTTCCCAGTAATTGCCCCACATCCAGGCACAGTCACTCCTTTGGCTCAATGAAAACTCTAGGTGTATGCTTTTCTGATGCTTTATTGCAAAACTTGAACTTGGATAGGTTCAGGGTATATGTGAGATACTCCAGTAAACAGGTGGGCTAGCGAGAATAGAGATGACATCATCTCTTACCACCCATTCTGCATCACCGCAGTTCCGCCTTCACTGTGTAGCCGTGGGCAGCAAAGAGATTACATCATCTCTCACTGCCTGCCCTCACTCTGGGACACAGCCACTTGCAAATGACAATCTGCATCTTGTGGCAGTGACAATCCGCATCTGGTGGCAGGTGACGTGGCAAGTGACAATCCGCATCTTGTGACAGGCGACGTGGCAAGTGATATGGTAAGTGACAATCCGCATCTGGTAGCAGGCAACGTGGCAAGTGAAGTGGCAAGTGACAATCCAAATCTGGTGGCAGGTGACATGGCAAGTGGAAATCCACATCTGGTGGCAGGCGATGTGGCAAGTGACATGGCAAGTGATAATCCACATCTGGTGGCAGGTGACACGGCAAGTGACAATCTGCATCTGGTAGCAGGCGACATGGCAAGTGACAAGCCCCATCTGGTGGCAGGTGACGTGGAAAGTGACAATCCGCATCTGGTGACAAGCATTGGGGCAAGTGACAATCCGCATCTGGTAGCAGGTGACGTGGCAAGTGACAATCCGTATCTTGTGGCAAGTGACAATCCGCATCTGGTGGCAGGTGACATGATAAGTGACAAGCTGCATCTGATTGCAGGTGATGTGGCAAGTGACAATCCGCATCTGAAGGCAGGTGAGGTGGCAAGTGACAATCCACATCTTGTGGCAAGTGACATGGCAAGTGACAAGCCGCATCTGGTGGCAGGCGATGCAGCAAGTGATGTGGCAAGTGACAATCCACATCTGGTTGCAAGCATTGTTGCAAGTGACGTGGCAAGTGACAATTCGCATCTGGTGGCAGATGACGTAGCAAGTGACAATCCGTATCTTGAAGCAGGCGATGTGGCAAGTGACAATTCGCATCTGGGGGCAGGTGACATGACAAGTGATAAGCTGCATCTGGTGGCAGGTGACATGGCAATCTGAACATGACATGCTGTATGTGCATATGATTACTCTCCATATAAAAATGAAAGATCAGTTAGCCACATGAAAATGTCCATGTGCAATAGCAAGCTCCTTAGAATACTGGGGATAGTTGCTACTGCCCCCCAG
The DNA here is from genome assembly GCA_028564925.1 of Lithobates sylvaticus. NCBI lineage: Eukaryota > Metazoa > Chordata > Amphibia > Anura > Ranidae > Lithobates > Lithobates sylvaticus. The sequence continues at coordinate 351,322,594 of CM053027.1, read as the reverse complement.
GGACATTCAAAATAACTCAATCACCCAATAGACTATTATCAAATTGAGATTCGCATTGGAAGCATCGCTTCAGGTTTTTGGAGCATTTATGACCATCTTTGTATTTCTTATTGCAGCCAGTCCTACCTGGCCAACTTTCCTTTGAAACTGAATCCTGTACAGGAGCCTATCATATTTTCTGACTCTACCAACTACCTTAAACACTTGACTGCTTAGAAGCTTAGTCTTGTCTTACCCCCCACTTATTTAAACCACAACAAAGCCCTTGCCCCCCAAGGCTGATTAGACTCTTCCAGCCCACTATCTTCCAGAACCTTTCCAGATGGGAAGCAGTCAACCCTGCAGCTGTGAAACACAGAACAGACAAAGCAATCACACACAGCTCACTTGTTACAGTGAACCAAGAACTACATTTACCTAACCTAGGAGGGTTTCATTCTTTGTATTATAATCATGACCAATTGGTCATGGATATTTATTGGTATCCTTTTAGGCAGCTGTCTGGCTTTGCCATAAACTGGCACAAGTCGGCTCTTCTCCCGTTGGACCATCTTCCGGCACCCCTGCCGGAAGATTTATCTCACATACAAGTAGTCACTTCATTCAGATATTTGGGTATAGTGGTAACCGGGGACCAAAGGGACTATATAACCTTGAATCTGAAACCAATACTTCAAAAGTTCCAGCACAAAAATCCCAGTTGGTGTAGGTTACCACTGTCAGTAACTGGACGTGTAAATCTCATAAAGATGATTTCGGCCCCCCGCAACTACTGTACATCTTGCACAATGCCCAGATCTGGATACCACAGTATTGGTTCAAGCGTATAGACTCACAGTTCAGCGTTCTGATCTGGAGAGGTGGAGTGGCGTGCATTAAGCTTGCCACTCTGCAGCTTTCCAAAGATCAGGGTGGAATGGCTGTTCCGCACCCACAAATGTACTACTTTGCAGCCAAATTACAACACTTCACAGGTTGGGATCTTACGACGGCTACAGACTCTTCTAGGGATCTACTCCTTAGCCCTGATACAGGCTACACTGCCCTATCCCATATGGAAATGGGCCTCCCTAAGGTCCCATTTTATTGTCCCACAGTTCAGCTGCTAATGAAAATCTGGAAAGGGGTCAAGAATACATTGTGACTGACTGGGTTTCCTCACCAAACGCTTTTACACAGATTTAGCTAAGGTGGCTAAACATCCGATCTGAGAAAGGGCGGGGATTAGATTCCTTAATCAAGTGCTAGATGACTCTGTCCTAAAACTGTATCTTCAACTTCTACAGGAATTCCCAGGGCCAATATATACAGCTATAACATGCCATGCGTTGTCAGTGAAGACAATCTATTGCCTCGTACACACGTACGGACTTTTGCCGGCGGACCTAAGTCCAGCGGACAATCCGCTGGACTTTCCCGCTAGGTACGCTGGACTAAAAAGCGAACGGACTTGACCACACACGATCACGCAAAAAGTCCGGCGGTTCACGCGATGACGTACGCACGTACGACGGGACTAGAAAAAGGAAGCTCGAGATCCCAAACGACACCCTTTGGGCCCCGTCAGCTGATCTCGTGTGTATCGCGTGTTAGTTGACGTTTGGTTAGAGACGATTCGCGCTTCTCAGACTTCTGCTTAATTCGTTCGCTTCTGCCGTTCAGTTTGTGCTTGTGAGGTTTGTATCTGGCTTTCAGTGCGTGTGGATCAGTTCCTACCTGTTCTCAGGCCGTTCTGGTCCGCTCGTTCCTGTTTTTCAGGTCGTTCTTCATAGGCCTTGCTGTTCTTCAGTGCGTTCTGTTAAGTTGTTTGTTTGATCAGCCGACCGTTTTGAAGCCATGGAGTGTGGACGTACTCGGGAACGAGTTCGTGCTGTGCAGGGGCTCGGTGTTGCGGTTAACACCTTGGCACGAGCCCGGTCCATGAACAGGGTGAGGAGGAGTTCATGGACCAAGAATTGGTTGCGCCAGCGTGACCAATTCTCGCATATGCCTTTGCTCCGTGAGATCCGTGAGAATAATCCTGATGATTTCAGGAATTATCTCCGGATGACGGACCCCATTTTTCACCGTCTGTTGGCTTCGCTGTCCCCTTATATTACCAGGCAGAATACCTGCATGCGGCAAGCCATCAGTGCGGAGCAGAGGCTAGTCGCCACGTTGCGTTACTTGGCGACGGGGAGAAGCTTGCAGGACCTCAAGTTCACGACAGGCATCTCCCCCCAGGCTCTGGGGCTCATTATTCCAGAGACCTGTTCTGCCATTATCCACGTCCTGCAGGAGGAATACATTAAGGTAAGTCTTCTCTTTTAAAATTACCTATGTCTTGTATGTTTGTTAATGTAGTGCATCAATGTCATCATTAGCTAATTACCATGATAGGACTATTCTATGAATGTCCCCTATTCCTTTTATTTTTGGATTTTGTTTTTTTTGTCTAGTATTTTATGGTTCACTTATCGAAATAGTTTTAATAATGTATTATTTAGTGGGTCACATGCATATTTGCTTGCACCAACCTCCCCAGCATGGAAGCTTGGCCCCCTAAACACCCCTAGCCTAGTCACTTTCTTTGGTTAAAAATGTATATTACCAGCTCCATTGTACAGCTTTACTCACCCCCCCTTTCACCCCCCTTGACCCTCAATTTTAAATTGATTGCATGTGGTTTTGGTCAGCTTGTAATTATCCCCACCCCCACACCCCCTGATAATTAATAGCATGTGGTTTTGGTCAGCTTGTAATTATCCCCACCCCCACACCCCCTGATAATTAATAGCATGTGGTTTGGGTCAGCTTGTAATTATCCCCACCCCCACACCCCCTGATAATTAATAGCATGTGGTTTGGGTCAGCTTGTAATTATCCCCACCCCCACACCCCCTGATAATTAATAGCATGTGGTTTTGGTCAGCTTGTAATTAACCCCACCCCCACACCCCCTGATAATTAATAGCATGTGGTTTTGGTCAGCTTGTAATTATCCCCACCCCCACACCCCCTGATAATTAATAGCATGTGGTTTGGGTCAGCTTGTAATTATCCCCACCCCCACACCCCCTGATAATTAATAGCATGTGGTTTGGGTCAGCTTGTAATTATCCCCACCCCCACACCCCCTGATAATTAATAGCATGTGGTTTGGGTCAGCTTGTAATTATCCCCACCCCCACACCCCCTGATAATTAATAGCATGTGGTTTTGGTCAGCTTGTAATTATCCCCACCCCCACACCCCCTGATAATTAATAGCATGTGGTTTTGGTCAGCTTGTAATTATCCCCACCCCCACACCCCCTGATAATTAATAGCATGTGGTTTGGGTCAGCTTGTAATTATCCCCACCCCCACACCCCCTGATAATTAATAGCATGTGGTTTGGGTCAGCTTGTAATTATCCCCACCCCCACACCCCCTGATAATTAATAGCATGTGGTTTTGGTCAGCTTGTAATTAACCCCACCCCCACACCCCCTGATAATTAATAGCATGTGGTTTTGGTCAGCTTGTAATTATCCCCCCCCCCCCACACACACCTTTAATTAATTGCATGTGTATTGTGTGACCTTACAATTATTTACTCCCCACCCACATCCCCATTATTATCTTCTCTGGTCCATCAGAGGGGTCATCAATCAGAGATTTGTCCCTTTTATCCTTAATCTTTTGGCTTTATTTCAAGGATGTACTAAATAAATACATATGTTCTTCCAAATTGTTTGTTAATTTGTTGCATTTAGTTTGGTGTTTTGCCTGGTTTATAATTTAAATTGTATCTTTCTGTTTGACTTCACAGTGTCCCTCCACGCCACAGGAATGGCAGACTGTGGCTTCCCAGTTTGCTGCCCGTTGGGACTTTCCCAACTGCGGAGGGGCGATTGACGGCAAACACGTGCGAATTGTGCCCCCACCCCATTCGGGGTCATACTATTGGAATTATAAGGGGTTCCATAGTATCGTGTTGATGGCGGTGGTGTCGGCACAATATGACTTTCTGTATGTGGATGTGGGGAAAAACGGCCGGATGTCGGACGGAGGAGTCTTCAACCACACGGAGTTCGGTCATCGTCTCCAAACTGGTGGGCTGGAGCTGCCACCAGATGAAGATAATGTGGAGGGACTCCCCTTCGTCTTCATTGCCGACGAGGCGTTCGGTCTGGGTGACCATCTGATGAGGCCATTTCCCCAACGATCCCTCACCCCTGAGAGGAGGATTTTTAATTATCGGTTGGCCAGAGCAAGAAGGGTGGTGGAAAATGCATTTGGTATTATGGCCAACCGTTTCAGATTGCTCCTTACATCCCTACATCTGGCAGAGTACAAACTCAATACTATCATTCTTGCATGCTGTGTCATGCACAATTATTTACGGAAACATTCAGGAACATACTCCTTACCAATTGGCCCTGAGGCCGGAGTGGAAGGCAACATGACAGGGCTGGATAATCGCCCTCTTGGTTCCGCACCACAATCAGCCCAGCAAGTGCGGGACCTTTATTTACAGTATTTTAATGGTAGGGGGGCCATTGAAATGGCAGCAGACCCTTAAACCATCTTTTTGATTCACAAAGAATAAATACAGTTATTTATGTTTGAAATATTGGTAGTTTCGTATTGTTTTGCTTTTAATTTGGCCTGTTTTATATGTTGTCCTAGTGCACATCTTAATAGTGTCAAACTTGTTTTGCGTTTAGTAAATAAGCCCCTTTGTCAATGAACCACAACATGTTTTAGTCAAACTGGTAGTATTTAAAAAGAAGAAGCCACACATTTTTGAATTTGTGCAAACATTATTTTTTTTATTATAGTGCACATCCAAAACTTTTGTTTTATAATTTTTTATTTTTTTTTTTTATTTTTGTTGTTTTGGTTTTTTTTTTTGAACCAGATTTTTTTTTTTTTTTTTTTATGTTATTTTTTTTTCATTTTTTTGGTGTTTTTCTCACAACATATTTTTTTTTGTGATTGATTTTTTAAAAAAAACATAAAAACATGTTTAAAATTGTTAAAAAATTTAGGCTTAGCATTTGAAATTATTTACCCAATGTAAAAGTCCAGAACTTACAAAGTTCAACAGGTAACCCATGAACAGTAGAAGCCAAATTTTTAATATGCACACTAATTTAACTGGAAAATGGGTAATGTCAACATGTGCTATGTTCCATCATGGGGAATCAATGGACGTGTTTTGTGTGTGAAACCCCTTCCCTCTCACCTACTAGCATTAGGGGTTGCAAACACCAAATGCGTCCATTGAGATCGCCTGATGGCACATAGCACATGTTGACATACCGTGTGCATATTAAAAATTTGGCCTATAAAATTAGTTAAACAGCGCATCAAAAGGGGAATGAAGGACATGATTGATGTTAAGAAATGTAAAAGGGGTCTTTAGATTCTCCCCAAAACATCAATCATGTCCTTCATTCCCTGCTGCATGGTGGCCATCTCCTTCTGCATATTTTCCAGCTGCAGATTCCAGGCCATGATCTGGCCAATAAGCCTGTGGGCACTGTCAGTGGAAAATGGCTCCGCAGCTTGTCCTTCCACAAACAGATCAGCATCACCTAAAAGTTGGGTAGATAAAACACAAGAAAAAAAGTGTCAAAAACATGCAGACCTTAATTTATTACCTCAATCTGTGTTCTGAGACACTCACTTGGTGGGGTGCAGATTTGATCTACTTCAACCACCTCTTCCTCCACATCCACGCGTGGGCTTGGGCTAACTGCCCAATTAGTCTGGTGATGCCGGGAGGTCCTCGTAGGTTCGGACTGACGTCTGAGTCTTTTGCCCCCTATGGTAATGGAACACAAAAAGGTACACTTTTGAATCACACTGATATTTGAGTGCCAAAATAGGATTAGTAAACATTGTTTAAAAGTCTTGCCAATTATTAGCAGTTTGTTAGAAGATCCTACTTGAAGACAGAATTGAAATGTCTATCTAATGAAACTCCAATACTTAAACCGCCCTTCAACCCTAAATTTGAACTTCCGCTCATTGGATCCCTGCACCCCTGTGGTGTCTTATTTTGAACCTTTTAGGGGGGATGGGTTGCAGATACCTGTGTAAGGCAGGTATTTGCACACACATCCGGCCCTAGACTCCCACAGAAGTATACGCCACATCCCGTCCCACCGTGCTGTCTGCTGGGACACACAGGGGTCCCCGAGCTCGCGCGGACCAGTCCTATTGCATTGCGCAACTGGCGCATGCCCAATAGTGACCCGGGAAGTGAAGCCGCAAACATTAATTTCATGATTGCAAGATCCCAGATTGTAGCTGCACCATCCAAGGGACAGGTGAGTGTACTTCTTTGAAAAGTCACCACCTACAGTATTTAGAGATGATGAGCATTTTTTGGGAATTGTGAGCATGACACCCTGCTTAACATATTTATCCCCCCCCCCCAAAACAGCCTCTGGAGTCCCTGTGTAAGTTACCCCTAAAACCCTTACTACAGCAGTAATTGTATAGATAGTGACAATAATAAACAACCTTACAACTCCAACAACCCAAAGCCAGGTAAACTCAATAAACGTTATGAAGACAAACGGAACTTTCAACAAATCTGCGCAAGTTTCAGGTACGAATGGTAATAACATCTGCGCAAGTTTCACGGACGAATGGTAATTAAATCTGCGCAAGTTTCACGTACGAATGGTAATAACATCTGCGCAAGTTTCACGGACGAATGGTAATTAAATCTGCGCAAGTTTCAGGTACGAATGGTAATAACATCTGCGCAAGTTTCACGGACGAATGGTAATTAAATCTGCGCAAGTTTCACGTACGAATGGTAATAACATCTGCGCAAGTTTCACGGACGAATGGTAATTAAATCTGCGCAAGTTTCACGTACGAATGGTAATAACATCTGCGCAAGTTTCACGGACGAATGGTAATTAAATCTGCGCAAGTTTCACGTACGAATGGTAATAACATCTGCGCAAGTTTCACGGACGAATGGTAATTAAATCTGCGCAAGTTTCAGGTACGAATGGTAATAACATCTGCGCAAGTTTCACGGACGAATGGTAATTAAATCTGCGCAAGTTTCACGTACGAATGGTAATTAAATCTGCGCAAGTTTCACGTACGAATGGTAATAACATCTGCGCAAGTTTCACGGACGAATGGTAATTAAATCTGCGCAAGTTTCACGTACGAATGGTAATTAAATCTGCGCAAGTTTCACGTACGAATGGTAATAACATCTGCGCAAGTTTCAGGTACGAATGGTAATTAAATCTGCGCAAGTTTAGACATATCAAGTATAACCATAGTAGCGCACGTGCTTGACTTACTTTTTTTGATGGCTTTTCGAATTCTCCTATACTGATCGTGCTCCCTGGATTTGATGTCGGACCATCGCTTGCGCAGTTGATCCTTGCCCCTTCGTACGCCGAATTTCTGCTCCAGGGTGCTGACGATTGTAGTGAGAATCTTGTCCTTGCGCAAGTTGGGACGAGGGTACGGGCCATTTTCCCCGTCGTAATCTTCCCTTTGGAGGATGTCCACCATCTCCACCATCTCTTCAAAGGCCATATTGGTGGCCTTATATCTGCTGCTGGATGCAGATGTGTTGGCTTCTTGGCTTTCCTCCGCGCTACTGGCTTCGAATGTGTCCGCCATATTCATGAATTAATTCACCAACAATGCAACGAGGGGAAGCGGGGCGGGGAATACTCGTCATGAGGAACGTCATGGGCGGGCGACGCGGAGGACGCAGGCGGACTTCGACGCGTGCGCAGTGTATATAAGGCTGTTTGAGGGGCCCACGTGTTCCCGAACGGAAGTAGCGAGCGCTCTGTACGAAGGTAAGTGTTTTCTAGGATGCATTACTGTGTTTTTTTTTGGTTTTTGGGCCAGCATTTTTTAAGGATATGTGTGTGTTGCTGCCTGTGTGTAGGGGTTGCTGCCTGTGTGTAGGGGTTGCTGCCTGTGTGTAGGGGTTGCTGCCTGTGTGGATGTGTTGCTGCCTGTGTGTAGGGGTTGCTGCCTGTGTGTAGGGGTTGCTGCCTGTGTGGATGTGTTGCTGCCTGTGTGTAGGGGTTGCTGCCTGTGTGGATGTGTTGCTGCCTGTGTGTAGGGGTTGCTGCCTGTGTGTGGGTGTGTTGTGTAATGTTTGTTAAGAAAAACTGGTTGTGCGTTTTAAGTAACATTTGTGTTTTTGGTCTTTTGTATTGCCATTACTAACAAAACAGAAACAAACATGTCATCACCCCAGTTGAATCCATTCAAGGACCAGCAGTTCATGTCCGAATTCATTGCCCTGTACAGAAAAAATACCAACCTGTGGCAGCTCAAGAACCCTTTATATGGCAATAGGGATGTCCGGAAGGCAACACTGGGGCCACTTGTGGCTTTTGTGAAGACTAAAGTCCCCAACGCAAACACCAAGTTTGTGGAAGCCAGAATTGCAAGTTTAAGGCACATGTACAAGCGGGAGCGCAAGAAGATTGAGGAATCAGTCAGATCAGGAGCAGCAGCAGAGAATGTTTATGTACCCAAGCTGTGGTACTACAACCAACTGACTTTTATAGGTGACCAGATGGAACCCAGGCAATCACTGTCGACTCTTCCCTCCACCCTTCCCTCCACTCTTCCCTCCACTCTTCCCTCCACCCCAGCTGAGGCTTCCACGGAAGGAGAAGACCCCTCCACCTTGGAGCAGGCTGATGCGCCCAGCTGGAGCCAGGTATATATTTAGTAGCCTAAATTGTGATTGTGTGAATATTAATGCTGTAAACGTTAAAATGTGAAACAATTAACACCCTGAACTCAGAATTGTGAAAAAAACTGACAAAAATTATGCACACTTCTAAAAAGTGTTGGTGCAACATATCGATACATATATAGTGTATACATACATCCAGTAGTGGCAAAAAAAGCGTTAGACAACATTGGTGATCTGCTTGGAAAATGCAGGGGTCCAAATGATAGCCTTTTGGATCTTTTGGAAAATTTAGATGGTCGTTCCTAAGTTTACAATTGGATGATTGAGGAGGCCAGAAACCACAAAACAGGTGTTTGATTTTTGTTTTTATTTGCACACAGGATGAGCTGACCCAGGATGATGCCGGGACAAGTGGTATGGAGGAGGAGGAGGACATGACCAGCGAGAGCCAGGAGGTGGCTGGGCCCAGCACGAGCCAGAGTGACAGCCAGACCCAATTAAGAAGTCTACCTCCACCCCTGCCCTTACCCCCAAGAAGGCCCAGGAGGATGACCATTGTTGAGGAGGAATCACTGCAACTGATTCGGAAGGCGAGTGCGATTCTCGACAAACCCCCCCTTCCAGAAGAGGCCTATGCCAGCTACGTGTCCAGCAGGTTGCTGGAAATGGAGAGGGGCCAACGGCACCTGTGTGAGGGCCTCATTTCTGAGGCAATTAGGGGGGGTTTGAGGGGTGAATTACGAGAATCCACCCGCCTGACCCATGAAGGCCCAACACCAACTTCTCCTCCTCCTCCTCCTCGTCTTCCTTCTTCTCCTCCTCCTCCTCCTCCTCCTCCTACTCCTCCTCCTACCACAAGTCAGCCTCCAAGGAAGCGTGCAGGGAAGACTGCAGGGAAGAGTGCAGGGCAGCGTGGTGGGAAGAGTCGGAAGTGATTGCCTGGCTTCAGTCTGGTCTCACAGAAGACACAGGCTGTTGTAGTGCCACAGCTTGGGGACATAGATGTCATCTGCTGCTGTTCCTGGTCTGTCTGATTCCTGGTCAATCTTCTTGTGCTCCCTATATTGTATGAAATGTGCCCAAGCTTAATTTTTGGCTTCACAAACTTGGTGTCTGCCGTTGGGGCAAAAAGTCTTCACAAAATCTACAAGTGGCTCCAGTGTTGCCTTCCTATTTTGTTTTGCCTTGTTTGTTTTAACCAGAATAAATGGTCATTTAATTTTCATCAAATAATGATATACGTGCTTGTTATTCAAAAACATAGTTTCTTTAGGAGTAGGCAGGTACATGTCTAAACATTCATTTGACAATACAAGTGTAAAGTGCAACTTCAATGGAACTGCAAGTGCAGTCGCTGGAAAGGTGAGGGTTAAGATCTGAATTAAGGGCAAGCTCTGCTGACTCCACAATTGTATCATGTGTAATAACTAATCCTTTTGATAACCAACAAATAATAAAAAAATATCTATATAGAGATATATGTACATATATAATATATATATATATATATATATATATATATATATATATATATATATATGTAGATATCGCTATATATTTTTTTGGGCTTATTGAGAAATATAGATATATTTTTCATTTGGTGATTTGGATATCTATATCTATATCTCTATATATATATATATATATATATATATATATATATATATATATATATATATATATATATATACACAAATATATAACTTCACTAAAGAATGCTGAAGTAAAAACGTTCGGGAGTACTCTGCGTGAATATACAAGCAGCAAGGCAAAATCATTCTTCAAGTACGATAACATACAAATCGCGCTGTCAGAAAAAAAAAAAAAAAAAAAATTCAGCAGCGTGACGATTGTGCGAGCTTCAAAACGAAGGCTAGTTTTACCAGACCGAGCGAGTCCCTGACATAATAGCTACTGAGCATGCGTCCTTTTTGGTACGCCGGACCATACTACACACGACCGGATTATCCGCTGGACTGCCAAGTCCAGCGGATAATTTGAGAACAAAACCTGAAACTTTAGTCCGCCGTACTTTGGCCAAAAAAAGTCCGCCGGCGCCCACACACGAGGGGATTATCCGCTGGACTTCGGTCCAGCGGATAATCCCGCGGGATAGTCCCTTCGTGTGTACGCGGCATAACTTGAAGTTAGAGGACTCCACGTTTCTGGAATCCATATACACTAACCCTGAGAAAAAAGATGTCATCTCTAGAATTTAGACCCATCTACTATCACATATACAAGCCCCTGATCTTTTACCCTGCAGGGAGGGGGTGGGAGTGAGATGTTGGTTCCATTGACAGGGAAAGGTGGGATCAGATTCTTGGAGTGGGACCATTGATGTGGGTGTCTGTGGCGCAGAGGCTGTACCACCTGTTTATATTGCACAGAGTATACCGTACACCTGTACCTCTACATAAATTGGGAAGATGAGAGACTTGCATGTCCAAAATGTCAGGCTCATCCGGGTGACCTCATCCATATGCTATGGCGATGCCCCAAGTTGGTGCAATATTGTAACAGTGCGAGCATGCACGAGTGCGTGCAACGTGACTGAACTTGGCGCCAAAGGGGCTATTTAAAGGAACCTGTCACTTTGCCTCCTTGCTGTCTGGTCTACAGTGTTCCTGAGTTCCCCTACTGTTCCTTTACCTGTTGATCTGATACCTGTTACCCAGCCTGTCTCTGATCATCCTCTGTTTGCTGCCTGCCTCCGATCCCGGCTTGTCTTGACTATTCTCCTGCCTGCTGCCTTTGTACCCCTCCTGTCTGCCTGTGTATGACCCGGCCTGCTTCACGACTACGCCTTGCCTGCTGCCTTGGTACCGTTCCTGCCCGTCAGTGCTCGACCCGGCCTGCCTGAGATCCGCTTGTGGTCCTGATCTACAAGACACCTCCCGACTGCCTCTGCTCCAGCTTCCAGTCCGGCTGTTCCTGCTTGCCGATTGTCCCAGCTCCAGTCCGCATCCGGATCTCCTTCAGCTTCCTGAAGTCCGGACCAGCCCTTTCATCTGTGACCGGTCAGGCACTTGTGCCCCTTTGCGCTCCTGAGCCCCTGTCTGCTCTATCATCATGGGTTCTTGAGTCAACAAGTAACTGTAATATTGGTCTGGGGTGAAGTAACTGTTTACCTGCCACAATAACAGCATGTTTCTCCATTTCCAAAAAATTCTGGCAATAGAAACGTAAACTTACTGGGCCAAGTGAGGCAAAAATAGTCAGTTAAAAAAGTCCTCACTAACTCAGAGCTAGAAACCTAATGTAGAATTTTATCTTCGAACATAGACATAGGTATTTCACTAAAACTGAGCGCAGTAAGACTGAACTTCCTGTGGGAACCTGCCCCAGGTTATGCCCTGAAACATTACACATTCCCAGGCACTTCCACATTGCCCGCCCAGGCCTGGAAGTTATTTAAAAACTCTGTTCTGATGCTCTAAGGTCACATTAGAATAAGTCACTGCCCTCAAATGCTTGCATTGTGTATCCCTTCTTGGCTATTCAACTCTTTTTCCTTTGATTGTAGTTTTAATTCACATAACTATTTATTGCCACAAAAATAAAAATGTAAACTAAATGACATACAGTACATATTTTTTATCCCCATCCAACTGGAATAAAAAGTAAAAAAGCAGTAACTTTAATAAGATGCATTTTTCAGTTACACCTAGAGCAACATGTGTTGCCCACATGTAGTGCTTGAAATGAGCCACAATCCTCTTTCATGCAAGCAAAAACACATTTACAAATGTATTAGGTTTAACTCCTTTACAATGATTCCCAGCAGCCCTTTAAAGTGTTACTAAACACACAACAGTAAAATCTGTCTGTGTATGTAGTAAAGTATGTTTGTTATACTCACTGTGGAATCTAAGAGGTTAATCCTGCTCATTGTGTAAAAAGGCCATTTGATCCTGTCTTCTCTGATCCTACCCTTCTTTTACTGTCCCCAATCCATCTCCTGATAGTTCAGAGCCTTGGGGGCACTTGCTCAGTTTGGTGTGTAGTGCTAGAGATTTATTTTTTTTTCTTGAGAGGGTGCATGTGATTGGCACAGGACCAATCAGCAATGTCCAGACAGAGGGTCTGAGGTCCTGCAGCCTCATAGGACAGTCAGAGGAGAATGAAAACTCCTATTACAATTTTTAACTAGGCACTTATCAAAGCCACAAGAGAGCTATATACTGCTAATAAGAAAAGGTATTTAGCAGTTTATATTTACTAAAATAATTGTATTTCCATGTTCTGTGTAATGTGGGAGACCAGATATGTGAATGCATGGTCCTGGGTTTAGCAGTGCTTTAAAGTGATACTAGAGTCTCATTTAAAAACAAAACAAAAAAAAACCAAACATGTTATACTTACCTGCCCCGTGCAGTGGATTTGCACAGAACAGCCCAGATCCTCCTCTTCTTGGGTCCCTCGCCGGCACTCATGGCCCCTCCCTCCTGTTGAGTGGCCCCACAGCAAGCAGCTTGTTATGGGGGCACCTGAGCCACAGCTCCCTGTCTCCATTCAGACACAAAGCTGTGGTTCAGCCCCGCCCCCTCTCTTCTGATTGGCTAACTGCCTTTGATTGACAGCCGAGGGAGCCAATGGCACCACTGCTGTGTTACAGCCAAGCAGGAGAAAAAATCTCGGACGGCCGAGACACTCATGGATATCGCTGGACAGAGATGAGGCTCAGGTAAGTATTAGGGGGCTGGAGGGGGGGCTGCTGCACACAGAAGGTTTTTATCTTAATGCATAGAATGCATTACGATAAAAAACCTTCTGACTTTACAACCTCTTTAAGTGGGTCTTAACTCTGAGAAGACAGACAGACTTCCAGAACACCATGATTGGCTTTTACATAGTAGGTGAGGTTGAAAAAAGACACAAGTCCATCAAGTACAACCTATGTGTGTGATTATATGTCAGTATTACATTGTATATCCCTGTATGTTGCGGTCGTTCAGGTGCTTATCTAATAGTTTCTTGAAACTATCAATACCCCCCCGCTGAGACCACCGCCTGTGGAAGGGAACTCCACATTCTTGCCGCTCTTACAGTAAGGAACCCTCTATGTAGTTTAAGGTTAAACCTCTTTTCTTCTAATTTTAATGAGTGGCCACGAATCTTGTTAAACTCCCTTCTGCAAAAAAGTTTTATCCCTATTGTGGGGTCACCAGTACAGTATTTGTATATTGAAATCATATCCCCTCTCAAGCGTCTCTTCTCCAGAGAGAATAAGGTCAGTGCTCGCAACCTTTCCCCATAACTAATATCCTCCAGACCCTTTATTAGCGTTGTTGCCCTTCTTTGTACTCGCTCCATATCCAGTACATCCTTCCTGGGGACTGGTGCCCAGAACTGGACAGCATACTCTAGGTGCGGCCGGACCAGAGTCTTGTAGAGCTGGAGAATTATCGTCTTATCCCTGGAGTTAATCCCCTTTTTAATGCATGCCAATATTCTGTTTGCTTTGTTAGCAGCAGCTTGGCATTGCATGCCATTGCTGAGCCTATCATCTACTAGGACCCCAGGTCCTTTTCCATTCTAGCAATTGTCATTCAAAGTGTGACAGCGCTGAAAGCTAAAAAAATGGCTTGGTCAGGAAGGGGGTGAAAATGCACTGTACTGAGGTGGTTAAACAAGTTTCTAACAACACAACACAGGTTTTGGATATGTGACTGACTGTCTTTTAATCACTTAAGGACCGTAAGGATTTGCCCCTTAATGACCAGGCCATTTTTTGCGATACAGCACTGCGTCAATTTAACCGACAATTGTGCTGTCGTGCTGCGTTGTACCCAAACAATATTTATGTCCTTTTTTTCCCCCACAAATAGAGCTGTCTTTTGATGGTATTTGATCACCTCTGCATTTTTTATTTTTTGCGCTATAAACAACAAAAAAAGTGACAAGTTTACTTTTTGCTATAATAAATACCCCCCTCCCCCCAAAAAAAAAAATCTTCATCAGTTTAGGCCAATATGTATTCTTCTACATATTTTGGTAAACAAAATCACAATAAGTGTATATTGATTGGTTTGCGCAAAAGGTGATCAAGGCGTTAATTGTTTCCTATGGAGGTGTTTCTAACTGTGGGGATTAGTGTAGTGACTGGAGGAGGAGACAGATACACTACTGCCCTGTCAGAACGGAGATCTGTCTGTTTACATTGACAGATCCCAGTTCTCCCTCTCTGTGGAGCGATTGCGGGTGGCCGGCAAACGTTGTCACTGCCAGCCACGCGCATTGGCTCCGGCGCACTCACCCACTATTGTTTTTAAAGCGGCCGACGTACATCTACGGCGATTTGCGCAGGGGAGCCAACCTGCCGCAGTATAATGACCACGGCTGGTAAGCAAGCGGTTAATTGCTGCTTTGTTTTTTAGTCATTCTAGCCAGACTTGACATTGTGTTTTGGGGACAGATAGTGCTTTCTATTGATACTGTACTTTAAATCATATAAACTTATTTTAAATTTTTTTTAGAAATGAGAGAAAAGTTGTGAAAATATTAAAAGAGATTTTATGGCGATTTTGGGGGTTATTTACTAAAGGCAAATCCACTTTGCACTACAAGTGCAAACTAGAAGTGCAAAGTGCACTTGAAATTGCACTGAAAGTGCACTTGGGAAGTGCAGTCGCTGTGGATCTGAGGGGGACATGCAAGAAAAATAAAAAACAGCATTTTGGCTTGCACATGATTGGATGATAAAATCAGCAGAGCTTCCCTTCATTTCAGATCTACCTCTCAGATTTACAGCGACTGCACTTCCAAGTGCACTTTCAAGTGCACTTTGCACTTGTAGTTTGCACTTTTAGTGCAAAGTGGATTTGCCTTTCGTAAATAACCCCCCTAGACAACATAAAAAAAGTAAAAGATGAGGGACAGGGGTTGATTTACTAAAGGCAAATAGGCTGTGCACTTTGCAAAGTGCAGTTGCACTCCACAAGTGCAGTTACCCCAGAGCTTAGTAAATCAGGTAAAGCTACATTTGGCAAAGAATACCCAATCATGTACAAGGAAAATGAAAAAAAATGCATTTTTGCTTGCATGTGATTGGATAATGGAAGTCAGCAGAGCTTCTGCTCACTTACTAAGCTCTGGAACAACTGCTATTGCTGAGTACAACAACACTTTGCAGGGAGCACAGTCTATTTTCCTTTAGTAAATCAAACCCCATATCTCATCTAGTCTACGTTGTTTTAATGGATCTAAGGATGCTGGAAGGGTAATTAATTCTGTTTAATTGCCTGTAATTCTTGGGACATTGCACAACAGGAAAGAGGGAACGGGGTGGAATGGTCGTGGGTTTTGTACTTGTGTATTGGTTATTGCTTATAAAAATGTGAATAAAAATAAATTTCCAAAAAATAAATAAAAAAAAAGAGACTCTGCAGTCACATGCAGTCTAGCATGGGAAATGGCTGTAATAAGACCTCTCACAGTGCGCTACTCCCTGCTGGTCCCTCCTTCCCTCCTGTCCACCACAGGTGCTTGTACATGACATCAAAGCTGGAACAGACGAGATGAGAATAGGGGCCGGTGGGGAGCAGTGCGCCGTGAGAGGTCTTATTAGTACAGACATCGGGTAAGGCTGTATACCTTTTTTTTTTTTTTACAGGAGTCTAGACACCAGGGCCCCCATCGGGGGGAGGTAGTACAGATGTAGAGGGCCCGGGCCCTAACAGGATGGCAGGAGGCCCCATGATACTCTCCTGGTCCCCCCACCCCCACATATAAAATACATAAGAAACATATATAAAAAAAAAATAATATATATATATATATATATATATATATATATATATATATATATATATATATATATATATATAGAGAGAGAGAGAGAGAGAGAGAGAGAGAGAGAGAGAGAGAGAGAGAGAGAGGGGGTGGTGTTAAATCCATACTAGGACATAGGGGCGGATGGAATAGCACACCGAGGAACAAATAAAATAAATAGCAAATTAAATATTGATATCTGATAATAAAAAATAATAAAACCAGAATCGGTAAAAATCACTGAGGAAGCAATTGAGGTCAAATTCAATATTCAGGCCTCTAGGCAAAAAAGTATCTAATGTGAAGATCCATTTTGACTCCAACTGGCTAAGGGTCCTCACTTTGTGCCCCCCTTGCCAGTGTTTAATGCACGGTTCTATTCCCCAAAAATGTAAATCAATCAGTCGGATCCTTATTGTAGCATAGAAGGAAGTGTTTGGATACACTGTGTTTATCGTACCCTTTGAGAATATTTTGGACGTGCTCTTAAATGCGCACCTTTAAGGTTTTTTTTTGGTGCGCCCAATATATTATAGGCCGCAGCTACATTCTAGGGCATATACAGCTCCTTCTGTGTTGCAACAGATAAAGTCTTTGACCTCATATGTATCTCCCGTACTTATGGATGTGAAATTTAATTTCTTTTCATTCGGGTGTCTATTTCTTGTACACGCAAAACATCTTTTGCAAGGATAGAAGCCTTTTCCAGTAAAAAACATAAAACCTCTCTGGTGGGTCTAGTGCATTCTTCACCACTTTATCCCGAATAGTCGATGCTCTTTTGTATATGAATCTAGGGTTAATTGGTAGAGTGTCTTGTAATTGTTTATCTGCCAGAAGTATGGGCCAATGTCATTTAATGATTCTTCTTATGCTGTATATTGTAGTCCAGAATTATGGGTGCTACCGCCATTGTCGGCTACTGTTTAATTTTGTTTTTATCTTGGATTAATTTGTTACGATCTATTTCTGTCACTTCTACTATCTTCTTTTTGATAAACAAATGGTCATAGCCTTTCCTGGTGAATCTGTGTCCCATTTTTTCTGCCTGATCCAACAAAGTGTCTAGATTGGCGCAATTGCGTCTTAACCACATTAGTTGTCTTTTAGGGACATTGAAGAGCCAATTTTTGTGGTGACAGCTCTCTATCGGGAGATAACTGTTGCCATCTACTTTTTAATCCACCTCAATACAGTGCATTTTCACCCCCTTCCTGACCAAGCCATTTTTCAGCTTTCAGCGCTGATGCACTTTGAATGACAATTGCCCGGTCATACAACACTGTACCCAAATGAAATTGTTATCATTTTGTCCCCACAAATAGAACTTTCTTTTGGTGGTATTTGATCACCTCTGCGGTTTTTATTTTTTGCGCTATAAACAAAAGAAGAGGGACAAGTTTTAAAAAAAAAAAACTATATTTTTTACTTTTTGCTATAGTAAATATCCCCCAAAAATATATAAAAAAAATTTTTTTTCCTCAGTTTAGGCCGATACGTATTCTTCTACATATTTTTGGTAAAAAAAAAACGCAATTAGCGATTATTGATTGGTTTGCGCAAAAGTTATAGCGTTTACAAAATAGAGGATAGTTTTATGGCATTTTTATTAATATTTTTTTTTACTAGTAATGGCAGCGATCAGCGATTTTTATTGTGACTGCGACATTATGGCGGACACATCGGACATTTTTGACACATTTTTGGGACCAGTGTCATTTATACAGCAATCAGTGCTATTTAAATGCATTGATTCCTGTGTAAATGACACTGGCAGTGAAGGGGTTAACCACTAGGGGGCGGGGAGGGGTTAACATGTTCCCTGGGAGTGATTCTTACTGTAGGGGGAGGGGACTCACAAGGGGAGGAGACCGATCTGTATTTCTCTGTACAGAGAACACACCATCGGCTTCTCTCCTCTGACAGGACCGTGGATCTGTGTGTTTACACACACAGATCCACGGTCCTGCTGTGTTACCGTCCAATCGCGGGTGCCCAGCGGACATCGCGGCCACTGGGCACGTGCATCTGGTGCCCAGTGACACAGCGGGTGCACGCGCACACGCTGCCAGCGGCGCGCGCGCTCCCTGGAGGGCCGCGAAGGGGAGGACGTCATATGACGTCCTCCCGCCCTGAGAGCTGCGCCACCTGGCCGTCAATAGACGGCCGGCGGTCAGCTACTGGTTAAAGGGCGTTTGTGACCAAAGTTTGGAGTCTTCTTGTATAATTTCCAAATCCATGAACGTTATATTCTTCTCGCTGATGTCCCAAGACAATTTTATATTTCTATATTTAGATTTTCCAAGAATAGGATTAGCTGATCAGGATCTCCTTTCCACAAAATAAAGACATCCTTAATGTATCTTTTATATATCACCAGTTCACCAGGTCTGTTATTAAAAACATTTTCATCCTCCCACTGGGCCATGAATAGGCCCGCTACACTCGGGACAAATTTAGCTCCCATTGCAACCAGTTTGTTGGTGGTAACAGTTTTTGTTGTACCAGAAATAATTGTTCTTTAAACAGAAGTCCAGACATTTTATTGAAAAAGAGCTTTAATTGCGCAACATAGGTGAGGTTTGGTTGAATGATATAAATAAATAGACCATCAAATGTTACCAACAAATCAATAAATAATATAGGTGACAAATAGTGTCATTCATCCCCTGAGGGGAAAAAATATTAAATCACCCAATGACTGAATAAATAAACAAACAGTGTTATGTGAATAAATTAAACAAATGTCCACAGTGTATGAAAACACAATTATATGAGTCAGTGGTGGCTATGGTTATAAGTCCATATATTCTGCAGGATCAAAGCAAAAAAATTCAAGAAATTCCTTCCCAAGTGGTGGGAAATAAGCCAACTTTAACCGAACGGTCAACAATTTTTACTTTCTTGCTTAATTTCTTCTAATACAGCCTCCACATGTAATCCATCAAGCAATATACAAAAACGACCAAATGGCCGCTTAACAGATCCAAGGATCAAATGAGCATATATCAGAATGAACCTCCACACCGAGCGATATCCCACTCTTTTCCACAGCAAGGAAGATCTCTCTAATCAAGGGTGATCACTCTTCTGCTTCGTGCTCAGCTGTTTTCCGTCCACACTACTGGCCTGCTTCACTGGCTGTGAGTGCGCCAAAAACTTCCCCTGTCCACCATATAGGGCAAAAAAAATACTTATATAGTGCAATAGGTCTTAACACATCAAAGTTTCTTTATTAAAAAGCCCACACATGGCCAACAACCAAAGGGGTATGTAAAAAACACAGCAACACTGCAGCATACACTTTTCTTAATAAAAGGTAAAAAAATCGGTGTATCGATATAAAATTTCTATATGTTCAGCTGCTCATGCAGACTGTACCGTATGTCTGGTCCTTGGCTCCCCTCAATGCTTTTCTCTTTACAAAGCATCAACTGGGAAAAGAGTCTTATAGAGCTCGGTTCTTCTTTATCTTAAGATCCTTAATTTCCTCTAAAACCACTCTTTTAAAAACCTCAATGTATTTATTATCTTTCACAGGGGGGTTAAAAACAGATTTGTTCCTCAGTGTGCTATGTGAAATCCCATCATTGTCAGAAGTCTAAATGGATTTCCTACAATATATTTCTTGATATTCAGTTTTTTTTTCACGAATTTCTGTATACCAATGTAGGTCTGGAATTTGTCCAGATTCTTAGTAGGTGCATATTTCAGACCTTTGTCTAAAACCCCTATCTCTTCGTGTGTAAGTAGTTGGCCACTAAGATTGAGAATGCCCTCCCCTTTTATTTTATTTTTCTTTTGCTCTCTCTTACCGGATCGCCGTCCTCTCTTCTTTCCTGGCTTCTTCTCGTGCCCCTCATTTCTTCTATATTTCTCGGTGGATGGTTCTCCCTGCCCCTGACTAAAAAAGACCTATTGTAGTCGGGCCACCATATTGTGTAGGGTATTGTCTGTCATACCTTTCTTCCTCGTCTTGATTCATTAGCGGGGCATAATAATTGTGGGTCGGTTCGGGTTTCGTTCGTTCTGGCATTGGTTTCTCGGTTGTGGGCCTCTTCTTTCACCATGTCCATATTCCTGGGCTGGGCTTCTTCCTTGTGGTTCATATTGTTCATATGGTGGTGCCCTATTATCCCTGTATTCATACGCTGGTTTTCTATGATCCCTCTGTTCCTGTGGTGGTCTTCTGTACTCCCTCTGGTCGTTTGGTGGTTTATACCAATTGTTCCCATTCTGATGTTTCCTACTGTTCTTCGAGTGGTATGTTTTTTTCCAACCATTTTGTGATGTCCGGTCATTATACGGGGGTCTTTTATCAGCCTGATGGGGGGTTTGTTGATAATGGTTCCCATATCTCTCATCATGGGTCTATTGTCTTGGGGTCATGGCTCCATTTCTCTCTCTGGGGTCCTGGTATTCTCTATTCTGAATATTTTGCCCAGGTTTTTCATTTGTGTGCTGTGGGTAAACCCTCACTGTTTTTCTGGTGTGGAGTATGTCGAGATAGCATTCATTAGGCCAATTTGGCTTTGCCATTTGAAAACCTGGTCGTTTTGGAAATCATTCATATCCCTAATATACTTCTTTCTTTTTCTCTGTTGCACTTCTCTATCCTTTTTAGTGAGATCTTTGTTAAGCTGTGTTGTTAGTGTTTTAAACTCAGCCGTCTATTTCCATTTCCAGTTCTTCCTTTATTTCAGCAATATTCTGATCGATTTTCCTAGTTTTTCTTTGCTTCCTTTGTAATAGGAACGTGAGTAGTTCCAAAAAAATAGTCAGTGTCAGGATACAATAGGCTTCTGGCAAGCATTTCAGGGCAATCTACAAAGCAATGGCTCCTACACTCTCATTTTAATTAATAACTTATTTAAGTGTGTTCCTTTTACTTCTACGACATCCACTAAAGAAATATACATGTATCTATATAGTTTTATCACAATACAATACTTAGAATATTCCTCAACATTATTAGTACATGTTTTAGTATGAAGTATTTTATATAGATTATTCTTTTACATTTTATTTCCTAGTTTTCAGCCAACGCTATTTCCCATACAATAAATTTAAAATTCTTAATCTTGACTCCACCTACCAGTCACTATTACCCTTGTCATGTCATAGGTCAATATAGTTAGTCCAGATATTTCATTAGTTCTAATTCTGTAGCCTTCTCACAAATTTTGCTAAACCCAAAACCATTTCACTTTTTGTCCATCCCTGCACATACTATACTGTAGAATATTATACAATAACAGTCAGCATAGGTCTCTTCTGTCAGTCACTGCTATACTGTCTAAGTCAGTAGCCTACCTCTCCTATGTCCTAAAACATAAATTCTAAAACATATTAAATAACTCTGCAAATATCAAGATAAATAACATAACGTATCTTAAAAAGCATCAATATCATACATTATTATTGAAAATGTCATACTCATTACATTACACCTCCCCACTTTTTTCCAAGAAATTATAAAACTTATTTGTTTATAATGATTGAACATTTACTCAGAGTGGAACTCTACTCATAAAAATGTAATAAAATAATGTTCATTAGCAAGAAAAACACATTCCACATTAATTATTATGCTACCATTTTACTGAAGCCCAGAACCTTTGAGCAGCAGTAGAATTTCAGGCTGGCTTATGTGAATGTAAATAGGGTGCTTATTCTCCCTTGTAGCTTTTGATGTTTATTTTGTCATGTCCCTATCTTATTGTACAGTATTATGTATACTGTCATCTTTTTATATTTGCCTACTTAGTAGTATTCACAAAGATAGCAATGACTATACACTAAAATATGCACCTTGTTAGGAATATCCTCAGCTTGTGATCAGTCAACTCGAGATGTATTAAGAAGTAAAAAATGTATTTCTAATATGTTAACACATTAGGATGGTCCTTACACACAAAAATTCTGCAAGGAGTGATACAAAGGAATGTATCTCTTTCTCCCCAATTCCTTCATAACCCAGCCCCTATTTTCCTATTGGCTGAGGAAACGCAGCTAGCACGCCTGGTACAAGCTGATACCTTTATTTTGCTAAATACTGCGTTTCCTGTACAATCTTATGCTACCATATTTGGTTATGCTTAAATCATCCTGAAACTTTACTGTGGAGTTAGTTAAAACAAACGATATAACAAGTTAATACAAAGTGCTCATAAGTGGAATTAAAAATCAGTCTCAGGATTATTGTTTTCCAAATAGTCACACAATAAACATTTAAAACTTTTCTAACATTCCCTCCTCTTTGTGTGACTATTTTATTTCAACACATTTCGATAATAGTCCCTGTGTTATACACTTTCAGATTGTATGTCATTAAGTTGAGCTTCAATGTCCACATAGGTCTCCTCAGAGGTAGGAAGGGTTTGATACATCGTTCTTGAGACGGCAGTTTCAATCAGTTTTTGTGAAAGTCCTCGAATACAGGGAATGCAGCAGCATCCACAAGTGACCAAAACAGCCAAAGTCACAGCGATTGAAATCAAACATGATGTGATAAGTCCAGTCTATTTACCGAACCATCCTTCAAGCCAGTTTGTGGATGGATCAGTAATACCTGAGTTTTCCGCTAATTTATTCGATAGAGCAGTCAGTCCTTCCAAGGCTCTGGTCACGGTCCCTCCAGGAGCTGTATTGTTAGGGATAAAGGTGCAACACATGCTACCAAACATTTTGCATACCCCTCCTCTTTCAGCTAAGACCATATCTAAAGCCATTCGGTTCTGCCATGCCATTAGAGATGTGGGGGCCAACTGTTCAGCTAGACCCTTTACAGCATCCCTAGTATAATTTACAAATCGTTGTTGGTTATAATATATATATATATATATATATATATATATATATATATATATATATATATATATGTTTAAAAATACAATCGGGAAGAAAACACTACCAAGAGGTGTTTCCTGCAAAATTGTAGCAGCGCTTCTAATTGGACTGATAGTCCTGTGAGAATTAAATAAATAAATAAATGATTCCTTTGTGCATTAAATAAATAATAAACACCTGAATGAATAAAAATATACGTGAATAAATAAATTAAATGAATAAATTAAATAGATGAATATCGCTCAATAGATAGATATATATATATAAATGTTTAAAAATATATATATAAAATTGATAATAAATAAATAAATAGATAATAAAACCAGTCCACGTCCATAAATATGTGAAAAGAGATCAATATCCAGTGTCCATAAATGTGACTGAGTAGACCCAGAATTAAATTGAAGAATGAGGTGAGTGAATTTTCAATAGTGAAACGACCATGGGGTAAGATGATTCTGTATGGTAGTTGAGTTGCCACTTTTACACCATCCACCAGTGATATCACCAAAAAGTGGTATTCGTCCCCCTTTGGGGGTGCACTCACCAGAGATATCTGATAAATACGCCTGTAAAAACACTTTCCCCAGTACAAACCCCCCTGTTAATACTGGTACGCTGTATTAACAGGGGGGTTTGTACTGGGGAAAGTGTTTGAATAAATAGATCTTTTTAAAGCAGTATCACGCTATGTAGCAAATTTCTTTCCTATGACATATTCTTACACTGATTGGAGGAGTAATGATGGAATAAGGAGAATTTGTATGATGATTTTGGAGAAGGTGACGTTGCTGAGGAGGATGACAACAGTCTTATAATTCTGTATACCTGGAGTGGTCGCGATTGTAATTACAGGCGTATTTATCAGATATCTCTGGTGAGTGCACCCCCAAAGGGGGACGAATACCACTTTTTGGTGATATCACTGGTGGATGGTGTAAAAGTGGCAACTCAACTACCATACAGAATCATCTTACCCCATGGTCGTTTCACTATTGAAAATTCACTCACCTCATTCTTCAATTTAATTCTGGGTCTACTCAGTCACATTTATGGACACTGGATATTGATCTCTTTTCACATATTTATGGACGTGGACTGGTTTTATTATCTATTTATTTATTTATTATCAATTTTATATATATATTTTTAAACATTTATATATATATATATCTATCTATTGAGCGATATTCATCTATTTAATTTATTCATTTAATTTATTTATTCACGTATATTTTTATTCATTCAGGTGTTTATTATTTATTTAATGCACAAAGGAATCATTTATTTATTTATTTAATTCTCACAGGACTATCAGTCCAATTAGAAGCGCTGCTACAATTTTGCAGGAAACACCTCTTGGTAGTGTTTTCTTCCCGATTGTATTTTTAAACAGTTTGCCTATTTCAAGCAGCTGCTTTAATGTGTTTATAACATCCTACACTATATTCACATTAGTTGAGATTTTATCCACTTTATAAAATCCACACTAACATATTTATATTCTTTTATTAGTTTATTCTTATACTCACTTATCATTTTATATTCACTACTCTTCTAAAAAACGCATGATTCATCTTCCTTTGGCGCAGAGCGGTGTTTATTTTGGAGGGCGGCAATCATTAAACATCCTTTATACATATATATATATATATAGTTAATCCAGTCAACATTTTTATTTATAGTTACCCACCAGAAAAGAGACTCAAACCCAGCTGTTACCTGATTCCTGGCCTTAAACCCATCCGGCACCCCGCGAGGAACCCCAATCTCATCTATGTAGATCTGAGAGTCAAATGACCCCATGGGAGAGGTGTCTCTCCGATACTGTTGGTGACTCTTAGTCCATGGGTGTTCTGACAGGATCCTCAGGGGCATAGCCAGCTGGACCATAGCACAATCCCCTTGGGCATTGGCAGGTAGCCTAGCTCACAGTTTCTTATTCCCACACATCCACCAGATGTCAGCTCTCTGAATTTCATGTTAAACCCAGTCACCGTTGTCTATGTTAATCCTCTCCACGCAGTAGTCATCAGGTAATGACCCAAGATCTACCCCGATACGGTTCCCTGGGAGGTTTATAGCTCTTATTATATAACTGCAACATACATTTTAAACCTTTTGGATCTGTATAGTGATCTAGAGGAAAAGGAACTGTTGCTAAATGTGGTCTGGCTCCGGCACAAGCTAAACAGTTTTATTTTTTTAGAGTTTTAACCGTGTACTTCAACCATTCTAACCACTCATTGTTTTCTTGATAACCCGTCTCTAAAGCTATGGCATCTTCTATTGTTAGGTTAGTAAATCTTATGGTTTCACTCAGAACTTCTATTTTAGTATGGCCTTCTTCTTTCCCTTCTAGGTCTCCCTTTTCCTGTTGTCTGGTTTTATTGGGTGGTAATACCTTGAGGAAAAATTTGCCTGAGGGATCAGTTCCTGACACCCATGCTCCCATAGAATACAACCGCTGATCTTCCTTCCTCGGCTCCTTTAATGTTTTTAATAGTTGATTACAGTTTTTACTATTTGTGCAGGGGGAGTTAGCCGCTTTTGTAATTATGAGTCTTCCCTTTATTCCACTCTTTTTAGCCCCTGGTTGATTATACCCCCAATCTTGATGTGCTGTGGTCCACAGGGCCTGATTCCATGCTTGACATCCTGCCCTATCCCAGAGCCAGCAAATATATTTATCTGCCCATAGAAGTCCTCTAGCCCCAGTTGTATCCCCACAATCTGCAATCTGACAGAAGTCTACCAGTATAGTGCTAGTTATTCCTTCTATAAAGGTTAAATTCAATGCTTTTCCTGTTCTTTTCCAATTCAAAGGTTCCTCTACTCTTCCATACCGTCTACCCCCTCTTATGGATGCCTTTCCTAGAGTCACCAGTATCCCAAGGATAATTACTGTCCCTTTCATTCTAACCAGCTACAGAGTTTCCAGCGGATAGGGTAGGGGAGACTTCACCGGTTTGAGACAAGCCCGCCTTGTGCGAGACCTCCCTTTGTAGCCAGATTTTCTGGATCTCTTGCAGCCAACTGGCCCTACTCTGCCTGTAAAACCTTTTTACAATGGGACTGGTGAATCCAGGTAGACCTCTCTTCTATCCTTATAGCCGTGGGAGTGGTGAGAAGAACTTGATACGGTCCCTCCCACTTAGGTGAGTTCCAATGTTTTTTCTTTATTACTTTTACCAGGACCCAGCTTCCAATATGGATTTTCTCTTCTCCTTGAATTGGACCTTCTGGAATAGAACAGACTTCATTAATTTGTTTCTGTTTCAACAGGTTAAACATATATTCTGATAGAGTACGTTCAGATTCTTCAGCTGGTGTTTCATTTGGTAATAAAAGGTATTCTATGTGGCCTTCCATATATTATTTCAAATGGGCTCAACCCTTCTTTTGTTGGTGTAATATGCATACTAGTCACCGCCAATGGTAAGCAGTACATCCAATTTTTACCAGTTTCTTCCATAGCTTTTCTCAGCTTATTTTTTAGGATTCCATTGTGTCTCTCCACCAATCCAGCTGATTGGGGGTGATAGGCACAATGGTTTTTTTACTTGAATACCCATCACTTCTGTCAAATGTTGTATAGTTTTATTTACGAAATGGGGTTCATTATCGCTGTAGATTTTTTCAGGGATTCCAAATCTAAGAATAATATCTCTTAGTAATGCTTTGGCTACAGTCTGTGCGTCCGCACTTCCTGTCGGGAATACTTCCACCCATTTAGTCAGGGCGTCTATAATTACCAAACAATATTTCTTCCTTTCACATTTGTCTAATTCAATAAAATCCATGCAAATGTGTTGGAATGGATATTGCGGTGTGGGGAACTTCCCTTTCCGTGGTCTTATGCCTCCCTGAGCATTGTGTCTTGCACATATAATACATTGAGAGCAAAAAGTTTTGTAGTAGTTTGTGAAGCCATAGGCTGTACACACTTCATTTAACATCTCAGTCATCCCCCTGTTTGACACATGTGTTACTCCATGTGTCAATACTGCTGCATACCTAAATAAGGACTTTGGCAATACCGGTTTCCCTTCAGGTGATATGTAAATGTTATTTATTATTGTGCAACCCTTTGTTTTCCAATATTGTTTTTCCCCGGGGGGTGCATTCTGCTGCATATCAGTAAGGACTGTATGATCTATCTCTATGATTTCCTGTTCGGTCATTATTTGATATGTTTCTTGTGCCGCTATTTTGGCCGCTTCATCTGCCCTTTTGTTTCCCTTTGAGATGGGGTCCTTATATTTTGTGTGTGCTTGACATTTGCAGATTGCAAGCTCTTTTGGTAACTGTATTGCATCCAGAAGTTCTAAAATGAAATCCGTGTGTGCAATTGGTTTACCACTGGAGGTGACCATCCCCCTATTTTTCCATTGTTGTGCAAAAACATGTACTGTTGAAAAGGCATATTGACTGTCAGTGTATATGGTTACAGATTTTCCTTCTGATAGTATGCATGCTCTTGTCAGTGCTACAAGTTCTGCTACTTGTGCTGAATAATGTTTCGGTAGTGGCCTAGCTTCCAAAATGTCATCCTGTGTCACTACTGCATATCCAGTTGCATTTGTGCCATCCGGATTTTTCCTACTAGAACCATCAACAAAAAGTGTCATGTCGGGGTTAGATAATGGTACATCTTTCAAATCACTTCGTGGCAGTAACTTTTCAGCGATGGCAGCAGTACAGTCATGTTTATAACCATCAGTAGGGAGTGGTAGTAGTGTGGATGGGTTTAAAGTAGTACACCTCTGTATTGTTAAGTGAGTTTGTGTCAAGAGTATTGTCATACAGGAAAGGTGCCGTGCTGGGCTCAAATGTGATATCTTTTGTTGTAAAAGGATAACAGACACTGCATGCGGCACCTTAAGTGTCAGCGGGTGATATAGCACTATAGATGCTGAGGCCTTGACTGCTTCAGCTGCAGCTACCACTGCCTGTACACAGGGTGGAAGTGCTCTAGTTACACTGTTTGTTCAAAAGGTTTGTCATAGTTGGGTAAGGCTAACAGCGATGAGCTAGAAAAGACTTGTTTTAGGTCCCTAAAGGCTGTCTCTATTTCCTCAGTCCATTTTATGGCATCCTGGGGTGCCATAGGGCTCCCATGTATTGCCTGAACCAACGGGGCTGTCAGCATAGAATACCCGGGAATCCAGGCTCTACAAAAGTTTGTCATACCCAGAAAGGACATCATTTGTTTCTTTGTCTTTGGTTTCGGCAGCTGGAGGAGTGTTCGAATTCTCTCCTCATCCAGGCGCCGACCTTCTTTTGAGATTTTCAAAGCTCGCTAGACTGGAGTGTTCTCCTAAAGTTATTCACATATATTGTACCATCATCCCAAATTAATATAAGAAATAAGAATATTGGAGATACGGGACTGTCTAAGGTACATAATCACAGAGAGATTCATAAAGATATGATAAAAAGTAATTGTTTTATTAACATATAAAAAAAAAGGGAGAATATATGTAAGACTCCGTGTACAGCAGTATATAAATCACAAGGTTCAAAGGTACTACATACAATCCCTATTGGAGCACCCTTATGATAATACACTCAAGACTGGTAAAGTTTGACAACAAATATTGGGCGTGGCCAAACTACTTCCCTGCATCTCAGCTAATTACATTATATACAATATATTTATGCTAAATAAGTACTTTTGTACTTTACAGGCCTCACAACACTAAAGTTGAAAACGAATAGGATTCTTCATCTCCCCCTACGATTCTCAAGCCACTCTCTTTGGCTGTGACCGTCTGGCATAGCCCTGTGCGAATCCTTGCTTGGGAGGTGCCACTGTGGGCCCGCCCGACCAATATTTGGAAGTCTGGGCATGTATGGACTCTACGACATTGGAGGTAGGGGACCGTACGTGTGCATGTTGACTTCACTTAGACGTAACCGTTACAGCACATTCATGCAGCATAAAAATGTTAATAAATATGACCGTTTTGTGTATATATTAATCTATATATTGTTTTGCATACATACCATAGAATAAGAAAATATCTTCAAAATTCTCGTCCATCCGTATCTTATCCTTGTCTCCTGAAGAAGCCTGATTAGGCGAAACATGTCGAGCAACCGGACAAGTATCATGACTTATGTGTCTTGAGTGTATTATCATAAGGGTGCTCCAATAGGGATTGTATGTAGTACCTTTGAACCTTGTGATTTATATACTGCTGTACACGGAGTCTTACATATATTCTCCCTTTTTTTTATACGTTAATAAAACAATTACTTTTTATCATATCTTTATGAATCTCTCTGTGATTATGTATCTTAGACAGTCCCGTATCTCCAATTTTCTTATTTCTTCTTTTGAGATATTATACCCCAAATATTTGACCTGCTGTTGCCACAACTGGAGTTTATTTCCATTTACCTTGTGCCCTTGGTCATGGAGGAAATACAACAGAGCCATTGTGTCAGCCCTACAAACCTCCTCTCAGGGAGACTCCACTAAAATGTTGTCTACATAGAGGAGGAGCTGGCTTCCCCCTGGGGGTACAAACTGAGCCAAGCTTGAGGACATTGCTTGTGAAAAGATGGTAGGGGACTCACAATAGCCCTGGGGCAATCTGGTGAAGGTGTACCTTTTTCCCCGGTATGTGAAGGCAAACCAAAATTGATGGTCGGGATGCACCGGTATACTAAAGAAGGCATTACTGATATCAATCACAGAAAATAATTCATTCCCTGGATCTAGATTCAGTAATGTGTGTGGATCAGGTACCACAGGAGCTCTTGGTATAAGTGCCTGGTTGACAGCTTGGAGATCTTGTACCAATCTCCAGCCTGTAGAAGATGGGGACTTCTTAACAGGGAAAAGGGGGGTATTACAAGGGCTGTCAGGACATGGATAGATCACACCAGTTTTTAAAAGTTCATCTACTACAGGGGCTATGCCCTCCTCTGCTAACTTCTTAAGGGGGTATTGTCTTAGGTGGGGTCTATGGTGTGATTTTGGAGTGATGGTTACTGGTTGGACTCCTTTCATGAGTCCCATATTCGCTGGACCTCTAGTCCACAGTGTCTCTGGGAGCCCATCTAACAGGTGACCCTTTTGTCTCAAGTATCATTCAGTTCCTGCAGCCCACATGTGTGCCGAGGGTGTTGTAATGATTTTGTGTCCCAAGGGTTTGTGACAGAAATAACCTGTCGATTTACTTTTGTATAGTTCAGGTAGGCCCACAGGTGCCCAATCTCTTAGGTCTTGGCATTCCTTCACAAACTCTCCCACATCCTTCCAATCTCGGCTTTTGGGTTTAGCCAAGGATAGATGTGGGTTGATTTCCCTAAACAGAACCTGCTCCTCAGGAGGTATACAACATGCCGATGCACAAAATCCCTCAACACTCCAATAAACATTGGTTAATTGCAGGATAACTTCCTTCTTTGAGAAAAGTCTGGAGGCATAATACCTATCAGATATAAAATGTGCAAAGTGAGTACTAAAGCGCTGATAGGAGAATAAACATATTAAAAATGTTTTAGAAAACCAACTAAAATAGATAAGATGACCAAATGATATGCTGCACCATTAAAGTGTGTCCTACACTTAAAAGAATAAGCAAATAAATACTAGAGTATAAATAGTGCGCAATATCAACCTTAGTCTATTTAGATCAGCAGGTGAGGTTAAAAGACAAATGTCATGGTATAATAAAATATATAAGTGCTTGCGTGACAATCCCAGGTGCACAAAAATATATATATATAAACTTCAAGTTACAATGAGGTTGTAACCAATTTAATAAATAAATAAATAAATACACAATGTGTTAAAAATAAATACAATGTGTTTTAAATAAATAAAGTGCTTCAAAATGTGAGTAAAAACAAGTATGTGTTATAATGTGTCAAAGAAAGGAAATATCCAGTTTATGCCAGTGATGCATATGGGGATATATAAATTTCAAAAGCCAATACAGGCTTGACCTGATGGATTAGCGAATTAATTGATGAATTAATGGATAGTTAAATATTACATTAATCCCATAGGTGATAGCAGTCCATTAAATGAGTTAGATAATAAATTAAATAACTCTTCACATCCACTAATGATATCCAGGACACAATTAGAAATGCTAGAGAAAAAAAAAAAGAGAAAAAAAGAAACTTCCCTTTATGCTGGGAATGTAGGGCTTTTGTCCTTTTGTTTCCTCCTGATATCTTGCTCCGGTATGATATAAAAGAGAAAAAGACACAAACAAAAAACCATTGCGCAGCGCTCTATTCAACCATCAAACAAAGAAGATCTTTTAGGTGGTTGCCTACAGCTATACAACTCACATGTACCCAGTAGGTGTTTGCGCGTTCAAATCCTGCTAATGGTCAGGCTCAGATAGGGGGCTGTCAGCCCTTTCCTCCTCACTGTGCTGTGTTGTTCCTAACACTGTCACTTGGGCTCCTCCTCCCGATGCGTGTCATCACAGGTCACGTGACTTCCCTTGAGAAAGTCACGTGACCTGTGATGACACGCGTCGGGAGGAGGAGCCCAAGTGACAGTGCTAAGCACAGCACAGCACAGTGAGGAGGAAAGGGCTGACAGCCCCCTATCTGAGCCTGACCATTAGCAGGATTTGAACGCGCAAACACCTACTGGGTACATGTGAGTTGTATAGCTGTAGGCAACCACCTAAAAGATCTTCTTTGTTTGATGGTTGAATAGAGCGCTGCACAATGGTTTTTTGTTTGTGTCTTTTTCTCTTTTATATCATACCGGAGCAAGATATCAGGAGGAACCAAAAGGAAAAAAGCCCTACATTCCCAGCATAAAGGGAAGTTTATTTTTTTCTCTCTCTTTTTTTTTTTTTTCTCTAGCATTTCTAATTGTGGCCCGGATATCATTAGTGGATGTGAAGAGTTATTTCATTTATTATCTAACTCATTTAATGGACTGCTATCACTTATGGGATTAATGTAATATTTAACTACCCATTAATTCATCAATTAATTAGCTAATCCATCAGGTCAAGCCTGTATTGGCTTTTGAAATTTATATATCCCCATATGCATCACTGGCATAAACTGGATATTTCCTTTCTTTGACACATTATAACACATACTTGTTTTTACTCACATTTTGAAGCACTTTATTTATTTAAAACACATTGTATTTATTTTTAACACATTGTGTATTTATTTATTTATTAAATTGGTTACAACCTCATTGTAACTTGAAGTTTATATATATATATTTTTGTGCACCTGGGATTGTCACGCAAGCACTTATATATTTTATTATACCATGACATTTGTCTTTTAACCTCACCTGCTGATCTAAATAGACTAAGGTTGATATTGCGCACTATTTATACTCTAGTATTTATTTGCTTATAATACCTATCAGGCCCTGGTGTTCTCTTAAAATACACTGTGCAGTAAGCCCTATTTGGTGTCTGTAAATCCACTGTCCTACCTTCCATCACGGTTTCAGCATAATTAATAATTTTGTCAACAATCTCAACTGTCTTCTTGTCTTTCATATACACATCTAAAGCCCCATACACACGGTCGGATTTTCCGATGGATTCTGTCCTATCGGACAATGTTGTCGTAAATTACGACCGTGTGTAGGCACCATCGGACAGTTTCCATCGGATTGTCCGACGGACAAAGTTCTATCTCCTGCTGGATAGATTTTTTGACAACAAAGTCCGATCACACCAAATCCGATCGTGTGTAGCGTAGTCCGACGGACAAAGTGCTACGCATGCTCAGAAGAAATTCTGTGACGGAAGCGCTCGGTCAGGTAAAACTACCTTTCCTAATCGACACAGCACATTCGTCACGCTGCAATGTTAAAATGTCTTTAATGCAGCGCATTCTCTTTTTCTTTACAATGCAAGAAGAATGACATGTTTTAGC
The DNA here is from genome assembly GCA_028564925.1 of Lithobates sylvaticus. NCBI lineage: Eukaryota > Metazoa > Chordata > Amphibia > Anura > Ranidae > Lithobates > Lithobates sylvaticus. Next base: position 351,289,399 of record CM053027.1, on the reverse strand, counting down.
TGCTCCTATTCACCCGCACTTCTCCCAAACTTATTTCTTTATTAGTTTTCAGGATTTCTAGACTAGATGTTTATTTTTCCTCAGATCGTAAAAGAATCTTTGTTATATTTTTTGGATGATTTCTCATTTTTTTATTTTGTTTGGAATACATATTTTAAGGATAATTTCTTTAGATTTTTGAGGGGGGGTTGTGTGTCTCAACTTAGCAAAACAACATTATTAACATTTCTATTTGTTGCTTAAATTTACTAGGAGTTTGTTTGTTGTTGGTGCCCCTTGTTAATTGGACTTTATTATTTGTGAAATGTACCTGCCTACTCACAAATAAACTGTCATTGTAGAAAAGTAAAACACATAGGCAATGATTATTTCAAATCAAAAATACCTTTATTTAGGTCTCAGCAACAAACCAAGAGGAACGCAGCAATGGAGAAACTTGGGGAATTTGCAAAGCCTTGGACACCCACGGCAAACATCGTTTTTCAAGCTTCTAAAATTGGGGGCCTGAGGAGTACGTATCTTAAAGGGGAGTGCTATCTGGTCCTGAAGTCCAAAACATCCGGAACTGCAGCAGATGCCATCTAGGTCCCCAGGCTCTGGTCCTACGAGAGGCTCCATCTTCTCTCAGACCAGACTGAATCCAGGTCGTCACTGTCTTGTCTTCCTTCCACGCTTCCTTGCACGCTGTGGCTGTGGTGCTGGTGGGGTGGCAGAAGGAGGAGGAGGAGGAGGCGGAGCAAGGTGACTATCGCAAACATGTGTGAGTTGGGTCATCCCCCCAGCCATCCCCTTATTTAGGACTTTGAGGATGACATCCTCACACATGTTGCGTTGCCCCACCTCCATAGCCTTCATTTTCGTGGCAACCACGGAGCCAAAGGTCTCCTCGTCGGTGGGTGTGGCATGTAGGGAGGCTGAAGCCTCTCTGATCAGCCGGAGCGCTGACTCTCCCGCCTCACCCCCCCTTCTCGCCCTTTTGTAGGGAAGGCGGAGGGGAGGGACTTGGGAGTCATTCAGGCTCCTAGGCCTACCCCCCTCTTGGCTGCCACTACCCACCTCTTGGCTGCCACTAACCCCTTCCTCCTCCTGACTGCCACATTCCACAGCCACCTCCTGGCTGAGGTCTTCCTGTGTATGAAAAAGGGACATAGTTTCAGTTATTTGTTCATCAAACACACACAATTTTCATCTAGTGACTGTTGCAAAATGTTTACAAATAGAAAACCATACAATTCTCAGCCCTGCAGTTTATATTCTGGCCCCAAATGTCTACAACACTACTGTCAGTTGATATGTCAAACACGTTTGGAACTAAGCAATTGGGGATCCTGAATTAACTGAACATCATTTATTTTTCACAAAATTGGTTCCCAAACTACTATACCTGCCACAAGCTGGGCTCCTCCACATCTTCCAGACTGGAAGGCCCAGGTTGCTCCTCGGGAAGCCTCATCAGGGGTGGCCTGCACGCAAGGAAGCGTGGAAGGAGGAGGCGAGAGTGACTCCGTGACATCAGCCTGGTCTTTGAGAAAATGGAGCCTGTCATAGTACCAGAGCTTGGGGACATAGACCTCATCTGCTGCAGCTCCAGATGCTTGGGACTTCAGGACCTTCTTGCGCTCCCTGATATACGCACTCCTCAGGCTGCCAATTTTCTGTCTTAACTTACGAACAGTTGCCGTGGGGAACGTTGGCTTTACAAATTCCAAAAGTTTCAGCATGGCTGCGTACCTCTTTGGTTTGTGGCCGTAATAGGGGTGTTTGCCCTGCCATAAAAGGGGTATTTCCCTGTATTTATCAATGAACAGGGGGAGAAAACTCACGTCGTTGAATCCGTGCATAATCTCTGCAAGACACAACACCACACAAAACACTATAAATAATGTCAGGCTAAACTCTCCTAAGCTTCTCCATAAAGAAGCCTCAAGGTCTAATCAGTCTAGGCTAGTTATGTACCAACTTCAAATTGTACCTTCGTTCTAGCGATCGTCTCGTGCGTGAGCTTTCTCTCCCCTCGTCTCACAGATCGTGGCTACGACACAGGCGTGTGACGTTTTATATACAGTGCGCATGCGTCAAACTCCGCCCGCCCCTGACGATCTTTCTCGTCTATTCCCCACCCCTTCTCTTTACGGCGCAGTGGGGAGAGCACATGGCGGGGACACAGCAGGTGCGCCCGAAATATTGCAGCAACGAGGAGGAGGACGAGGAAAGGCCGGAGGCAGAAACGTCCCGATCCAGGAGCCTGAAATTCAAGGCCTCCAATATGTCATTTGGAGAAATGTTGGAGATGGTGGACATATTGAAGAGGAGCGACTATGATGGGAAGTATGGGCCTTACCTCAACCCCAATGTCCGCAAGGCCAAGATCATGTCTAAAGTTGTGAGGAGGCTGTACAATCATTTTGGGGTACAACGATCCAAGGAGCAACTGAGGAAACGCTGGTCAGACCTGAAACTGAGGGAGCCCGATCAGTACAGAAAGATCAAGCGAGTTCTTCAAAAAAGTAAGTAGTTGTGTTTTGTGTTTGATTTTTGGCTTGCATACTGCTCCATGTGTTTGTATTTTTACAAAGTTGTACATTAGAAAATGGCCACTTTCATGTTCGTCTGTGCATTCGATCGTACTCAACCTCGATCTTTCTGCCACTGTCATGTTCGTGTGTGTCCATTCGATCGTACTCAACCTCGATCGTTCGGCCACTTATAATACGATGTTTGGTGAATTTTTTTGGGAAAGGAAGTTTGTTCTCACTAGAGATGTCATCAAGAATGTAAAGGCAATTTAGTCAATGTAAAGGAGAGGTCACCCAGTAGCTGTTTACCCACCTGGACTCTAGAGCACTAGTGCTGGGACACCCAAACCCACTTTTTATTATGCTTTTCCACACATGTGCTCCAGTGGATACTAGAGGGGGGTCTCCATCAGACAAACTTCTACCAAAAAGCTAGTAAGTTTAGCACCTTTACAAAGTGACTACATTCATGTTGTTGTCATTTGTAACTGGCCAACCAAAAATATTGTCCCTCACTTTCAAGCAATGTTTGTCATTTCCTATTTCTGCCCTCAATAGATTGTGTTGCTAAATCTTCCTTTTGTACATTCTCATAGGGGAGCGAAAACTCGGGCCGTCTGAGGAAACCACAAAACCAACACCTCCCAAAGAAGGGGAAAGACCAGAAGCAGAGGAGGAGGAAGGAGAGATCAGAGAAATTGGAGAACTTGTCACCACAACAGGTGAGTGTGGGAGAACACAGCTACTGGTAAGCTAATCAATGTATGCCTGCCTCATTTCCAAGAGACTTTTTTTTGGTTGTTTTTAGGTGACGTGGATGTTGTGGAAGAAGAATCGCACTTTACCACAGAAAGTGCCCACGTCCTCATCGGGGAGATAATGGTCTGCAATCGAGATCTAGATGACATAAAGCAAAACATCAATGATGTTCAACAAAAATTGAAGAACATCATTGATGTTTTAGGAAAAATCTGAAAACGCACCAAGTAATTAACACACATTTGTGGCGGTTTCTGAACACATTTGCAACTTAAGAACTGTGTGAAATTTGGAACATGCACACATTGTGTCCACATGTGCTAGCTCCCATCATGGTGGATGAATGACAACGTTTTTTTGGGGGTGCAACCACTTTACGAACTACTAAAGTGGTTGTGGTGATGGGGTTGCACCCCCAAAAAATGTCCATTCATCCCCATGATGGAAAATGGCACTTTTGAACATTCTAGGCATGTGTTTTACCATCTAATGTCCATTTTCAGACCCAAATTGTGTGCATGTTCTAAATTTCCAGTTTCCAGGGGTGACCCCCTATGTGATGAAGGCAAGATCAAACACACTTTGAACATATAGTCATGTCTGATCTTGTCTTCACTTTACAAAGTTGAACTTTCCTAGTTCCTATGTTCTGTTTTGCTCCATGCCTGGTTTTAACAAATGCGGAATGTTTGTAAACAATGTTGTAAAGAACCAAGATCTTGTCAGTTTTGCCAAGAAGTTTGTAAACGCACTTGTGAATGTGTTGCAAGTAAACTTTTTTAATTTTCAAAATGTGTGGCTTCCTTATTGAAAAACACAAAAGCATTATGTATGTCAAATGTAAAGGATTTGGGGGGCAATGGGTGTTATTTACTAAAGGCAATTCCAGTTTGCACTGCAAGTGTATTTTCCAGGGCACTTTTGCACTGCACTTGTAGAGCATAGTGGATTTGACTTATGTAAATGACACCCACAGTGCTTTGTACGAAAACACGTAGCACACCATTTTTGGGAATACACACATACACATTTCAATGAATTCAACTGGACCTAATTTTGGATGTTTTAGGTGTTCTGTAGCCTTTTGTATGTCACTGTCGGTCCATGGTCGAAAAACAGTCATAGTCAAGGGATATGGCTGGCCCAGTGCATCATTCTGTCCTCCTCTGGGGTTCGGGATTTCTATCAAGGGGTATTCCTCACCATCATCTACACCATACCTAATAGGAGGTTTACTTAGTCTCTTGGCTCCTGCTGGGGCACCTAGTGCATGAGTTATGGCGTCAGTTAAAGTTTAAAGGATCGATCTGTTCATCTCCAGGACTGTACTGCTGTCTGGAGAGGTTGGGGAAGTGGAATTGGGGTTTTGTTCAGAGGCGGTTCCCTTGACAGGGGTGGATGTCACAGGGAAGGTGGTACTCTGGGCAGTTTTTTGCACCTGAGGGGGAGGACCATTATAAGGAGGTGGTCTCTGGGTATAACAGATGAGATCATCCTCTTTGTCCACTAGGGGCAGTTGGGCTTGGCATTTCTTTGTTCTCTTTCCTTCTTCCCTAATTATAGCTTGCTGAAGCCAGTACTCTGCCATTTCTAACCCATACCTTTTTTGATCTTTGGGTCCTAACAACTTAAGCTTATCCACCAACTCCTGACACCCTTTCACAGTTAATTTACCATTGAATCCAAACTTCCTCTCCCACTTAGCACAATACTGAATGGACTTGGGGTCATTGCTATGCATACATTTCTTATCACCTTCTAACGGCACATTAGGGACACAGCAGCGACATAACCAAGCACAAGAAATTCCTTTACAAAGACTATTCCCCATTATCAGCGTTGGTCGGGTCCCTCATTAACCTATAAAACACTGGGATCGTGACCATCTGCTCACGGTAACAAAAGGAATACCAGAAAAGTATAAACATCAACACTCCCCACACTATCGGGAGAATTAAAAAATAATTAAAACGTATCTCTGCAGTATTATAAAATGAGCTCGTAACATCAACAGAATGGTTAAATATGAGTCAGGAGAAAATAAAACACACAGAAAAAGTTAGCTTTGTGATTTTTTTAGATCACTTAACTAAATAGCGCTTAATGTCAACCTCTGACATTCGGTATACCTCAAATCTTTTTTTTGTCTGTCCGGACAGCAGGCAACGTAATTTTTTACCTTAGACAACGTCCCCAAATGCCTCTGTCTACGAACACTGGATTATCAAGATATTATACGATCAATACCAATGTCGGCAATTACAATACATTTAAACCAGAATCAAAGAGAAGAAAAGACTCTTAGAAAGAATTAAGAATAATTTCAATTATCTTACCTCTCAAACACCAGGAGGACTGGATCACGCAAGTTCGAAAACAGACAGTGTATTCGGGTCATAATGCCCCTGCCCCTGTTTAACCACTAACGTTGAGTGGGGGGACTTTTAATTCTCAGTGAGTTCCTTTGTCTAATACTCACCAAAGTTTAGTCGGGGCCTCGTGATCCGTAATAAACCAGTTGTTTTCTGGCTCTAAGGTCCAAAAATGTTAGGAATATCCTTGTGATCAGTCAACTCGAGATGTATTAAGAAGTAAAAAATTTATTTCTAATATGTTAACACATTAGGATGGTCCTTACACACAAAAATTCTGCAAGGAGTGATACAAAGGAATGTATCTCTTTCTCCCTAATTCCTTCATAACCCAGCCCCTATTTTCCTATTGGCTGAGGAAACGCAGCTAGCATGCCTGGTACAAGGTGATACCTTTATTATGCTAAATACTGCGTTTCCTGTACAATCTTATGCTACCATATTTGGTTATGCTTAAATCATCCTGAAACTTTACTGTGGAGTTAGTTAAAACAAACAATATAACAAGTTAATACAAAGTGCTCATACGTGGAATTAAAAATCAGTCTCAGGATTATTGTTTTCCAAATAGTCACACAATAAACATTTAAAACTTTTCTAACACACCTACTAAAAATCTGGACAAATTCCAGACCTACATTGGTATGAAATGCACCTTGCACTACTGCATTCCATAATATAAAAGACAAAATACCTATTATAACCTACAATTTATATTCTAATAAATCAAGACCTATTCTTATGATAGACATTTCCCTGTTTAGAAGCATAAAAAGATCAAAATTAACAAATGTTTAAGAATAAGAACGTATTCTGAGATTTTTCTGGTCAGCTCATCAAGTTTCAGACATAACTTCCCTAAACGTGCCCCACTTATCTTAGCACATTACTAGTAAAAAAAAAATTATAACTAAAAAATGCTATAAAACTATCCCCTATTTTGTAAACGCTATAACTTTTGCGCAAACCAATCAATAATCACCTATTGCGATTTTTTTTTACCAAAAATTTGTAGAAGAATACGTATCGGCCTAAACTGAGGAAACAAAATGTTTTTTTATATATTTTTGGGGGATATTTATTATAGCAAAAAGTAAAAAAATTATGAGTTTTTTTTTTTTAAATTTACGCTCTTTTTTTGTTTATAGCGTAAAAAAATAAAAACCGCAGGGGCGATCAAATACCACCAAAAGAAAGCTCTTTTTGTGGGAAAAAAAGGACATCAATTTTGTTTGGGAGCCACGTCGCACGACCGTGCAATTATCAGTTAAAGCGACGCAGTGCTGAATCGCAAAAAGTGGTCTGGTCTTGAGCCAGCAAAATGGTCTGGTCTGAAAGTGGTTAATGAAGTAACAAAACTATAGATTGATCCCACATATATATATACATATACACACATACTCCTTGTACAATAAAGTATTATACCTAATTGGTTGGTTGCAGATTTACATTGCATGCTATTACTGTGTATGATCCCCAAAAATCCTAATTTTAATATATAATGTTATTCAGGAGAGCCCCTCCTAAAATATGTCTCGTGTATATTGCACCCATAGCTTCCAGGTCTTTCAAAATTGTATTAGTTAACTAGAGTTTCTTGAAGAATAATTATATACACATTTTATTGTTAATTAGATCGTATTAATGCAGAGTGACCATAATACAAAAACTGGCTTTGCCACCTGCAGTAGCATAACTAGGAACTTGAATAATAAAAAATCAAAAGGAGTGACATTTTACAAAGTATAACTTTACATATGAAAACGTGCTGGTTGCTCCTGGAATAAAGAAACAAATTATTACTTTCGGCAAACTAATAATCAGCCTGATGATTACTAAATATTGTAATCAGGTAGGACAAAATAAGTTATAGCCAATACCAATAAGGGACCTTGCTCACCAGAGCTTACAAGCTAAGATTAAAAATTAAGACTCTAATTATCTAACTCACCCCCCTCTATGTGCTACATATAGCACATATAATAAGATGGTAGAACTGTTGTTACCATCCATCACTCTTCACTATTCTTTTTAGAAAATAAGAAACAAATATAAATTTGGAGTTCCCTTGTACCAAATAAATAAATCCCATTGCTATCTTTGTGAATACTACTAAGTAGGCAAATATATAAAGATGACAGTATACATAATACTGTACAATAAGATAGGGACATGACAAAATAAACAACAAAAGCTACAAGGGAGAATAAGCACCCTATTTACAGGAGTGATACACTAAAAATAAAATGCACCTTGCACTACTGCATTCCATAATATAAAAAAGACAAAATACCTATTATAACCTGCAATTTATATTCTAATAAATCAAGGCCTAGTCTTTTGATAGACATTTCCCTGTTTAAAAGCATAAAAAGATCAAAATTAACAAATGTTTAAAAATAAGAACGTATTCTGAGATTTTTCTGGTCAGCTCATCAAGTTTCAGACATAACTTCCCTAAACATGCCCCTTTCATCTTAGTACAGAGCACTAAGATGAACTGTCACAAAAGTGATTTAACCCCCCTGGCGGTATTCCCGAGTCTGGCTCGGGGTGAGATTTCAGTACCAAAAGCGGTAACCCCGAGCCAGACTCGGGCTTGCATTGCAGGATACAGGGGGAAGTTACTTACTTTGTCCCCTGAATCCTGCGATGTCTCCCTGCTGTGTGAGCGAGCCGTCTGCTCACTCGATTCACACAGTGCCGAGTGCCGCTAATCTCCGTTCCCTGCGACGCACAGGAGCGGAGATCGGCGCCAAATTAAAAAAAAAGTAAAAAAACACAATACACATACAGTACTGTAATCTTACAGAATACAGTACTGTATAAAAAAAAATACGCATCCCCTTTGTCCCTAGTGGTCTGCCCAGTGCCCTGCATGTCATTTTATATAATAAATAGATTTTTTTCTGCCTGGAAACTGGAGATTATCCATAGCAACCAAAAAGTGTCCCTTTATGTCAAAAGTGGTTTTAGACCAGCTAGAAAACAGCGATAATAAATTAGAATCACAATTCATAATCAAAGACTAAATTTAATGACAGCGACTATTCTGCAACTGAGCAAATTTTTGTGTTTTTGATTTGATTACATTATTGAATAATTTTTTTATATATATTTTTATTTTATTATAATTTATGATTTTGTGTTTCAAACTTTATCATACCCGGGATGTCTACTAGACTCTGGTTTGGACAGATTTAAGTGAGTTATTCATAAGAATTGCATGCCTACAATATAAAAACGCCAAATTTCCATGCAAAATAATTGTACCGCTTTCAGCACAAAATTCCAGACATAATCATACCGCCAGGGAGGTTAATGCTGCTGTTGCACATACGTGCAGACAGCTATTTCTAAAATGGTGGCTTTACCTTCTAAACTCCTAAACACATACTGAAAGAAATACAGTATCTTGTCTAACATGTAAAACCTACAACTATAAAATCTTTTTAAGAATGACATTAATTATATTAGCAGCACTGAATTTATCTGCAGATTCAAGCTATGCTGGAACTTGTGGTTCTACAACAGATAGTACTCAGAGAGCAGCTACAACAATGAGATATATACATAAATTGTATCTAAGCACCCAATCAGGGGCGAGATCATTACAGTCATTTGTATCATTCAAATGTCTAATATTCTTATAACTTTAAACTTCAGTATTATTTATGTCACATTGAATCCTCTGCCTATTGCAGTATTTCAGCAAGAAAAAGGGGCTAACGACTAAAAAAAACAAAAAAACCCTTTGTTCTTAAGTTTAAGATGCTATAGTTACCTACATACATTTTCCTGAAGCAGTATGCTAGATACAAAAAAAAAAAATATGGGTAAACTTTGTGTCGTAAATTACTTAAAACTAACAACTTTCTTTTTTCTACAGCTTAAATAACTTCTAACTCCCTCAGCCCATTCATGGCGATATCTAGCTGAGGTACATCTTCAAAAGAACATAAAAAAGATTAATGAATCGTGCCTTCCACACACACACACACACACACACACTCACTGATGCTAAAGTCACAGTCACCATAGATGTATCAATCCCTAGCCTCTCCACGAAAGTCACATACAATCGTTCACATAGGGATTCATTGTACACCTCATACAAAAAAAAAAAAAAAAAACACACACACACACACATTTAACTCATATAAATATAAATCCTCCTATCAAATACTAATAAGTGTCACAAAATCAAAGATATGACACAGAAAGTTCTAATTGTATTTGTATGGCAGATACATACCATTTCCATATTCATCACACACTATGCAGAATTCAACATCAGTTGCATACTTCTTACCATTCACTCATAGAACTAACACACAGGGTCCTTCCACACCAACGTCTTTACAACCACTACAGACTTATTCTAATCTCATTTGGGAGATGATCAGTCTCCCTCACACATACAATATTCCCCAACAGTCTACAAAGATTACAAAGAAATTAAAGGGGTTGTAAAGGTTTGCGTTTTTTTCACCTTAATGCATCCAGTGCCCAGTGCCTGATGGGTTAGTCCGTCCCTGTGTTTGAGTCGAACATAAATTTGACTCGAACATCGGGTGTTTGTTTGTTCGTAGAACAAACATGTGGGGCACTCACGGTGAGTTTGCGCGCCGCGATGCGCCCCATAATGCACAGCGAGATCACGTTGCATTGAAGGCTGCTGATTGGCCAAAGCATGCACCTGACCTGTATGCTTTGGCCAATCACAGCACAATATGCTGTGAGAGCCATGATTGGCCAAAGGCAAGGTGCACGCCCCACACTATATAAGGCTGCTTGCACGGCGGTTGTGTATAGTGTTTATGAATGAAGAGAGATAAGGCAGGTTAGTTAGTGGATTGAGCGCACAGTCAGTATATAAAATCATACAGTACAGTGTAGAATATATAGTGCACTCAGTGTAGTGCATATAATCATACAGCGTAAAGTAAATTAGTGCAGTCAGTATAGTGTACATATCGCAGTGCAGAGTATATAGTGAAGTCAGTGTAGTGTATATAATACAGTTTATAGAAAAAGAAATGGCATCCCCCCAAAAATCCATACCAGGCCCTTTGGGTTTGGTATAGATTTTAAGGGGAACTCCATGGCAAAAAAAAAAAAAAATATATGGTGTGGGGCCCCCCAAAATCCATAACAGACCCTTATCCGAGCAAGCAGCCTGGCAGCTCAGAATAGAGGGAGGGAATGAGCGAGCGACCCTGCTCCCTTCTGACATCATGTGACGGGGCGGGGTCACTCAATTACATCACCAGGTGGCCCGCCCTTGCCTGTATAACAGCTATCAAAGCAAAGAGACCAATGCCACCTATCAATGCCCTTCAGTGCCACCTCTCAGTGCCACCCTATCAGTGCCCACCAGTGCCGCCCTATCGGTGCCCACCAGTGCTGCCCTATCGGTGCTCATCAGTGCAGCCCATTAGTGCAGCCTCCTCAGCGTACATCAATGAAGGAGAAAAATTACCTGTTTGCAAAATGTTATAACAAAATATTAAAAAATAAAATTTTTTTTTAAAAAATTCGGTCTTTTAAATTTTTTTAACAAAAAATAAAAACCGCAGAGGTGATCAAATACCACCAAAAGAAAGCTCTACTTGTGGGAAAAATTTAATTTGGGTACAGTGTTGTATGACTGCGCAATTGTCATTCAAAGTGCATCAGCGCTGAAAGCTGAAAATTGGTCTGGACAGGAGGGGGGTTTAAGTGCCCAGTAAGCAAGTGGTTAATGCATCGCCTATGGAGATTTTTAGGTACTAAAGTTTGGCGCCATTCCACAAGTGTGCGCAATTTTAAATCGTCTTTCACATTATACAAAAAAATTGTGCTAACTTTAGTGTTTTTTTTTTTATTCATGAAAGTTTTTTTAACAAAAAAAGCATTTAAAAATTGCTGCGTGAATACTGTGGGACATAAAAAGTTGCAATAATTACCATTTTATTCCCTAGGGTGTCTGCTAAAAAAAATATATATATAATGTTTGGGGGTTCTAAATAATTTTCTGGCAAAAAATTATGATTTTTACATGTAAGAGATAAGTGTCAGAATTGGCATGGGTGGCAAGTGATTTATTATTAACCACTTGCCGCCCGCTGTCGGCACATATACGTCCGCAGAATGGCACGGCTGGGCAAAGTAACGTACCCATACGTTACTTTGAAATTCCTGCCGTGAGCTCCGTATCCGAGGGACCTGCAGACTCGATCGTTGGGGGGATACCCGCGATCGTGTCACGGAGCTCAAGAACGGGGAGATGCCGATGTAAACAGCATCTCCCCATTCTGTCTAATGACAGGACACCGATCGTCTGCTCCTTGTCATCGGGAGCAGCGATCAGTGTCCACGTCACACAAGCCCATCCCCCAGACAGTTAGAAACACTCCCCTAGGACATACTTAACCCCTCCCCGCCCCTAGTGGTTAACCCCTTCACTGCCAGTGACATTTTTACAGTAATCAATGCAATTTTCTAGCATCGATCGCTGTATTAATGCCAATGGTCCCAAAAATGTGTCAAAATTGTCCAATGTGTCCGCCATAATGTCACAGTCACAATAAAAATCGCTGATCGCTGCTATTACTAATAATTTTTTTTTATTAATAAAAATGCCATAAAACTATCCCCTAATTTATAGACGCTATAACTTTTGCGCAAACCAATCAAACGCTTATTGCGATTTTTTTATTACCAAGAATATGTAAAAGAATACGTATCGGCCTAAACTGACGAAAAATTATAATTTTTTTTAATATATTTTTGGGGGATATTTATTAATTATAGCAAAAAGGAAAAAAATAATGCGTTTTTTTCAAAATTGGCGCTATTTTCTTGTTTATAGCGCAAAAATTAAAAAAACCACAGGGGTGATTAAATACCACCAAAGGAACGCTCTATTTGTGAGAAAAAAAGGACGCCTATTTTTTTTCGTTTTTTTTTTACCGAAGCATGGGGATGGTTATATAATACTTTTATCCATTGAATCATTCTTGGGCCCACCCCCATGACTTCCAAAGTCTTAATCATGTGTCCCCAGTCTACCCTGTTGAAAGCTTTTTCAGCATCCATCGACAGGAATAGACTGGGGCACCCACTTGTTTTAATAGCCTGGAGGAGTAACAAAGCTCAGACTCCATTATCCCTCCCTTCTCTACTTGGTATAAATCCGACCTGGTCTGGATACACCAGGTCGGTCATCATTTCCTTCAGCCTTTTTGCCAGTACCTTTGCGTAAAGTTTGGTGTCAGCGTTCAATAAGGCAATTGGCCTATAACTAGAACAGAGCGTACTGTCCAGTGTTGGTCATCTTACTTTAAAAAAGTAATTAGTTAAGTTACAAATTACTTCTCCCAAAAAGTAATTGCGTTAGTAACTCAGTTACTACATTGGAAAAGTAGTTAGTTACGCTGCAAAGTAACTGACTTTTTTTTTAAATATTCTATACGTGTAACTAAATGCCCCCCTTGGTTACAGTAATATTAGACCCGCATATTACTGTAACCAAGGGGGGCATTTATTATTGTTATATATCGTGTAACCAAGGGGCTGCTCTATTATTACTCTAACCAAGGGGCAGATCTGTTATAGTGTGTTAGCAAGGGGCGGGTCTATTATTATTATACCGTGTAAGGGGCGGATGGCTACAGAAGAGGGCGAATGTTAAATTAATGGGCAGAGCTCGATATATAACAATAATAATAAATGCGCCCCTTAGTTACAGTAATACTAGACCCGCCCCTTACTTACACGATAGACGCCCCTTGCAGAGTGGAATATAGGCAATTGAAGGCTGCGCTAGCAAATGTGACTCATCACTGTGAGTATAGATAAACCATACACAAAAAACAAAATTAGAGACTAAATTAGCAAATGTGACTCACCACTGTGAGTGTATGTGAAACAAATAGAAACATATATATTGATATAACAATCAAATTGTGCAACAATGGCTACAAAAATAGAATAGTGTCAAAGGTGACTTATTGTATTAATCAAAAATTAAATCATGGGTGATAGACAGAACTAATTAGACTATTAAAATGATTGAAGTCATTAATTGCAGGTGGTCATTTGGACGATGGTCCCCTTTTTGAAACCCCACTCACCAAAACGAAATGACCCACGGCTTTGCAGTCCTAGGGTCTTAAAAAGTATTTTCAGGACGGTGAAGTGGATGATGTAAAAGATCCTATTGAAACTCGGGGTGGATCAGCAGGGACTCCAGATAAATATCAAAGCGGTGGAAAGGAAAGAAATAAAACAACATGTGTAGTATCGCCGAGATAGACCTGTGGAACACTGTACAATAGTAACTCACTATTGAGCAGACAGGGATCAGCGAGTTCCGGGTGCGCGCTTGGCGTGCGCTCCAAAACAGAACAGGAAGCAGCGTCACTGGCTTACTGACCGGAAATTGCGTCGACGTGTTTCGCCCCTCCTCCAGGGCGTCATCAAGGACATCACTTCCGGACAGAATTAGAGAGCTTAAATACCCTGGGCGGCTGACGCCTCCCAGTTAAACAGCCAATCAGAGATGGACTGAATTAAACTTTGCTTCCGGATTACATCATTTCCTCTAGTCAGTTGCTCATTGAAAACTTTATTGGCAAATGAAAAACATGACGGAACATGATAAGCAAAATACAAAGTATAACAGAATAAAATATTTTTGTATATAAACAGTAATTTCAGATACCATTAATAAAACACAATTGATAAGGAAATGGTAAATAAAGACCAATAAAAATAATAAACTTAAAATAAAATGTGAATAAGTGTGGTAGAAATAAAAATAAAAATAAAAATTAAATTAAAATAAATATAAATGAAAATAAAATATAAAATAAAATAAAAATAAATAAAATAAAAAATAAAAATAAATTTATGAAAATAAAATGAAAATAAAAATTTAAATAAATATGAAAAACAAAATTAAAAGAAAATTAAAATAAAAATAAAATAAAAATAAAATAAAAATAAAATGAAGTAAAATAAAATAAACTAAAAATTAAAAAATAAAAAATATAAATAAAAATAAAAATGAAAATAAAAGAAAAATAAGAAAAAAAATAAATAAAAAAGTGGAAAAATGTGTGTGAAAATTAGATCTAAATTAATATAAAAATTGATAGTTTACCAATTAGACAAAAAACAATTCAAATCTAGATCAATATTGAGGCCATGCGGATGGAGAGTACCTAATCTATGGATCCATTGGGTTTCATTCCTGGATATCGCCTGTTTAAGATTAGAGCCCCTCCAATGGGGTTCTACCCTATCTATACCACAAAACCTCAGACCTCTAGGGTCACGGTTGTGGAAAAGTCTGAAATGGTTGGATAGACTATGTTGTTTGAAACCCTTTTTAATTCTATTTACGTGTTCCCTCAGTCTGATGCCTAATTTACGAGTGGTCCTACCCACGTACTGAAGACCACACGGACAAGCCAGAAGGTAAGTAACATGGGTGGTCGCACAAGTGATACATTTTTTGATTTCGTAAGTTTTTGCCTTGGGTCTGAGATGTAAATTGTGTGGTTTTTCTTATCCTATGTTTCGAGGTACGGAAAACCACGCATCTACCACAGCTGAAAAAGCCAGTTTGATCTAAAAAAGTATGTTGCTTCTTAGGGGGATTGACGACATGATGTGCTAGCTGAAGTCGTAACGTGGGTGGTTTGGTGTAGATGAATTGGGGCACTTGAGGGAGAATTTTTACAAGTTCCCGATCTTTGAGTAATAGTGGCCAATGGTTCTTCACAATTTTCTCAAACTGTTTGTACTGTCTGGTGAAACCAGTCATGAAGGCAGTACCATATTCTTTCTTAGAGGTCTCTCTGCTTATATTTCGAATGTTATCTCTAATATTAAGCAATTCGTCGTGGTTATAACCTTTCTCTTTGAACCTATTGCAGATGATGTCACTTTGGATTTCATAATCCTCAATGTTTTTGCAGTTTCTGCGTATTCTTAATAATTGGCTTTTAGGTACGCCTCTTAGCCATCTAGGGTGGTGGCAACTGCTTAGGGGTATATACCCATTTCGGTCGACTTCCTTAAAGAAAGTCCGGGTAGAAAGTCTTCCGTGGTCTTTGAGGATAACTAGATCTAAAAAATTGACCGATTCCAGATCAGAAACTTCTGTGAAAGAAATTCCGTATGGATTGGCACCTATCTTTTGTAAAAAATTAAGAAAACTGTCTTTGGATCCTGCCCATATGATAAAAATGGCGTCAATATAACGCTTATAAAACCTCAGGTGAGGAATATCTTGGCCATAAATGGCCTGTGATTCCCACCAACTCATAAAGAGATTGGCAACTGAGGGGGCGTATTTGGCACCCATGGCCACTCCTTTCTTTTGTCTATAATATTTTCGTTCGTACCAGAAAAAATTATGACTCATAGCCAGTTCAAGAGATTCTAGAATAAAGTCCTTCTGTTTGGACTTGATTATAGTATCATCTAGGGCCCACTTAACTGCTTCCAATGCGTGATTCTGCTTGATATTAGTGTAAAGTGAATTTACATCTATGCTGGCTAGGATGTGATCATCGGCAATTTGTAAGGGATCAATGAGGCCAATAAGGTCTCTGCTGTCCTTAAGATATGCTGGGCATTTCTGCACCAATGGCTGCAAAAAGTGATCTAGGTATTCACCTAGTCTTGCGAATAAAGAATCCACCCCACTTACTATGGGTCTCCCAGGCGGTTTATTGGGATCCTTATGTATCTTTGGTAATTGATAGATGACAGGCACCCTTGGTGCATCAGGTATCAAATATCTATTTTCTTTTTTGTTAATTATTCCAGCTTGGTAGGCAGCTCTAATCATCAATTTGAGTTTGGCCTTATATTTATTGGTGGGATTTCCTTTTAGTTCTTCATACGTTTCAGTATCTGAAACTAAGCGATTCAATTCTGAAAGATAATCGCCTTTGTTCAGTATAACGACCCCCCCCCCCCCTTTGTCTGCCTGTCTAATAACTATGTCTTTTTTTTGTTCTAATAGTAATAGACCCTTTTCAATGTCTCTTTTCTGTCTACTTGGACGGATATTGAGGTATTTCAAATCCTGCTCCACTAGAGACTTGAAAACCTCAACAAAGTGGTTGTTAGACACCTTGGGGTTGAAAATCGAGTTATTTCTTAGATTCGTATGAATGAATTCCTCATTTGAATCTTTAGAAGATAAACTATTTTTAACAAAAATGTTTTTAATATTGATCTTTCAAATAAACTTTTGGAAATCTATATAGACATTAAATTTGTTAAAATCCTTATCAATTGCATATTTTAGTCCTAATTGCAGAACTTTATTTTCGTCGTCTGAAAAAATGGCGTCACTAAAAATGCCAGCTGCTAGATTTCTCGTTTTCTCTTTCCGTTTCCCCCCTCGGCACCCTCTGGTTCTCCGTTTCTTGAATCTTGGAAGAAGGGGGGTGGAGCCATGGGATACCAAGGTCTCCATTCCTCCTCCCTCTGATCTTGGGGATAATTGCCCCTCCCTCGGCCTCTGGGGTTGGAACCTCCCCTGGCTCGCCAGGGGGGACCCCCATAACCCCTTTTCTGAAAATCCCCTCTTTGATTGTTGGGATGACCACCTCTACCTCTAGGGGGGTATGAGGTTGTAGTAATATGGGGTCCATGAAGGGCCTCCGTAACCCCCCCTGGGATCATGTCCTCTATAGTTAGAAGGGCCAGGAGTTGGTTGTGAATATTCCTGTCTCAGAGGTTCAAATCTATTTGAGACAGGAACTACATATTGGGGAGCTGGTGATTGGGTGGAGCCTCTCCCCCTTCCATATTGATCAACCCTTGTAGAATTACTCCATTGGCCTTCATACTGAACATGACGAACAGGAGTTTTTGGAGGAACTGATCCCGAATCCATATCCGTTGGGTCATCACCCGGGATGCTGGACAGTTCCTCTGCTGACTCCTGCCATCTGTATACTTTGTTGGACTTGTAATCATTTATATCTCTAACATATTTTTTCATTTTTTTTCTTTTGTAGATCTTTATCTAGTTTAATGACAAAATCCTGCAGTTGTTTCATTTTTTCTTTATGGTCACCTGTGGTAATAGAAGGTCCTAATTTAGACTTGATAGCATTAATATTAGCCTCCAACAATTTGAGTTTTTTCTCCTTCCTTGCTATAATAATTTGCAACAACTTCTTCTCAGCATGGTTAAAGAAGGAGAACCACTCATCCTCTAAATCTTTATCTGTCATGCCATCATTAGGACCTATATCCCACCTAAGTCTTCTTGGGGTGATGTTTTCTCTAAGATATTTGTTGAGAGTGAAAACATCCCACCAAGTCTTGACCTGTTTATCCAAAGCACCCTTGAGGTGTTTGAAGTCTTGATTTATATCTGTATTGGTATTAGTTTGTGAAAAGAAAGTGTCAGCATCAAGCTGTCTATTATTGACAAAAGTGAAAATTTCCATGGCTGCAAAGTGCACTCAAATTGTGAGAAGAAATATATAAAACAAAACTTAATAGCCTGCGCCAAATGGAATGATATTAAACAAACATAAATTGTGAAAATCGCATTACAATCACTATGCGATAAAATAATCACGTGATACAAACTACTGCTGCTGCTGCCTGGAAAGGTTAAATGAACCTTGAAGACTGGAATATAGGCAATTGAAGGCTGCGCTAGCAAATGTGACTCACCACTGTGAGTATAGATGGCGAGCCAGGGGAGGTTCCAACCCCAGAGGCCGAGGGAGGGGCAATTATCCCCAAGATCAGAGGGAGGAGGAATGGAGACCTTGGTATCCCATGGCTCAACCCCCCTTCTTCCAAGATTCAAGAAACGGAGAACCAGAGGGTGCCGAGGGGGGAAACGGAAAGAGAAAACGAGAAATCTAGCAGCTGGCATTTTTAACCTGAGTGACGCCATTTTTTCAGACGACGAAAATAAAGTTCTGCAATTAGGACTAAAATATGCAATTGATAAGGATTTTAACAAATTTAATGTCTATATAGATTTCCAAAAGTTTATTCGAAAGATCAATATTAAAACATTTTTTGTTAAAAATAGTTTATCTTCTAAAGATTCAAATGAGGAATTCATTCATACGAATCTAAGAAATAACTCGATTTTCAACCCCAAGGTGTCTAACAACCACTTTGTTGAGGTTTTCAAGTCTCTAGTGGAGCAGGATTTGAAATACCTCAATATCCGTCCAAGTAGACAGAAAAGAGACATTGAAAAGGGTCTATTACTATTAGAACAAAAAAAAGACATAGTTATTAGACAGGCAGACAAAGGGGGGGGGGGGGGGGGGCCGTTATACTGAACAAAGGCGATTATCTTTCAGAATTGAATCGCTTAGTTTCAGATACTGAAACGTATGAAGAACTAAAAGGAAATCCCACCAATAAATATAAGGCCAAACTCAAATTGATGATTAGAGCTGCCTACCAAGCCGGAATAATTAACAAAAAAGAAAATAGATATTTGATACCTGATGCACCAAGGGTGCCTGTCATCTATCAATTACCAAAGATACATAAGGATCCCAATAAACCGCCTGGGAGACCCATAGTAAGTGGGGTGGATTCTTTATTCGCAAGACTAGGGGAATACCTAGATCACTTTTTGCAGCCATTGGTGCAGAAATGCCCAGCATATCTTAAGGACAGCAGAGACCTTATTGGCCTCATTGATCCCTTACAAATTGCCGATGATCACATCCTAGCCAGCATAGATGTAAATTCACTTTACACTAATATCAAGCAGAATCACGCATTGGAAGCAGTTAAGTGGGCCCTAGATGATACTATAATCAAGTCCAAACAGAAGGACTTTATTCTAGAATCTCTTGAACTGGCTATGAGTCATAATTTTTTCTGGTACGAACGAAAATATTATAGACAAAAGAAAGGAGTGGCCATGGGTGCCAAATACGCCCCCTCAGTTGCCAATCTCTTTATGAGTTGGTGGGAATCACAGGCCATTTATGGCCAAGATATTCCTCACCTGAGGTTTTATAAGCGTTATATTGACTACATTTTTATCATATGGGCAGGATCCAAAGACAGTTTTCTTATTTTTTTACAAAAGATAGGTGCCAATCCATACGGAATTTCTTTCACGGAAGTTTCTGATCTGGAATCGGTCAATTTTTTTGATCTAGTTATCTTCAAAGACCACGGAAGACTTTCTACCCGGACTTTCTTTAAAGAAGTCGACCGAAATGGGTATATACCCCTAAGCAGTTGCCACCACCCTAGATGGCTAAGAGGCGTACCTAAAAGCCAATTATTAAGAATACGCAGAAACTGCAAAAACATTGAGGATTATGAAATCCAAAGTGACATCATCTGCAATAGGTTCAAAGAGAAAGGTTATAACCACGACGAATTGCTTAATATTAGAGATAACATTCGAAATATAAGCAGAGAGTCCCTTTTGAGTGGCACTAAGACCTCTAAGAAAGAATATGGTACTGCCTTCATGACTGGTTTCACCAGACAGTACAAACAGTTTGAGAAAATTGTGAAGAACCATTGGCCACTATTACTCAAAGATCGGGAACTTGTAAAAATTCTCCCTCAAGTGCCCCAATTCATCTACACCAAACCACCCACGTTACGACTTCAGCTAGCACATAATGTCGTCAATCCCCCTAAGAAGCAACATACTTTTTTAGATCAAACTGGCTTTTTCAGCTGTGGTAGATGCGTGGTTTGCCGTACCTCGAAACATAGGATAAGAAAAACCACACAATTTACATCTCAGACCCAAGGCAAAAACTTACGAAATCAAAAAATGTATCACTTGTGCGACCACCCATGTTACTTACCTTCTGGCTTGTCCGTGTGGTCTTCAGTACGTGGGTAGGACCACTCGTAAATTAGGTATCAGACTGAGGGAACACGTAAATAGAATTAAAAAGGGTTTCAAACAACATAGTCTATCCAACCATTTCAGACTTTTCCACAACCGTGACCCTAGAGGTCTGAGGTTTTGTGGTATAGATAGGGTAGAACCCCATTGGAGGGGCTCTAATCTTAAACAGGCGATATCCAGGAATGAAACCCAATGGATCCATAGATTAGGTACTCTCCATCCGCATGGCCTCAATATTGATCTAGATTTGAATTGTTTTTTGTCTAATTGGTAAACTATCAATTTTTATATTAATTTAGATCTCATTTTCACACACATTTTTCCACTTTTTTATTTATTTTTCTTTTATTTTCATTTTTATTTTTATTTATATTTTTTATTTTTTTATTTTTAGTTTATTTTATTTTACTTCATTTTATTTTTATTTTATTTTTATTTTTATTTTATTTTTCTTTTAATTTTCTTTTAATTTTGTTTTTCATATTTATTTTAATTTTTATTTTCATTTTCTTTTCATAAATGTATTTTTATTTTTTATTTTATTTATTTTTATTTTATTTTATTTTATTTTCATTTATATTTATTTTAATTTAATTTTTATTTTTATTTTTATTTCTACCACACTTATTCACATTTTATTTTAAGTTTATTATTTTTATTGGTCTTTATTTACCATTTCCTTATCAATTGTCTTTTATTAATGGTATCTGAAATTACTGTTTATATACAAAAATATTTTATTCTGTTATACTTTGTATTTTGCTTATCATATTCCGTCATGTTGTTCATTTGCTAATAAAGTTTTCAAAGAGCAACTGACTAGAGGAAATGATGTAATCCGGAAGCAAAGTTTAATTCAGTCCATCTCTGATTGGCTGTTTAACTGGGAGGCGTCAGCCGCCCAGGGTATTTAAGCTCTCTAATTCTGGCCGGAAGTGATGTCCTTGATGACGCCCTGGAGGAGGGGCGAAACGCGTCGACACAATTTCCGGACAGTAAGCCAGTGACGCTGCTTCCTGTTCTGTTTTGGAGCGCACGCCAAGCGCGCACCCGGAACTCGCTGATCCCTGTCTGCTCAATAGTGAGTTACTATTGTACAGTGTTCCACAGGTCTATCTCGGCGATACTACACATGTTGTTTTATTTCTTTCCTTTCCACAGCTTTGATATTTATCTGGAGTCCCTGCTGATCCACCCCGAGTTTCAATAGGATCTTTTACATCATCCACTTCACCGTCCTGAAAATACTTTTTAAGACCCTAGGACTGCAAAGCCGTGGGTCATTTCGTTTTGGTGAGTGGGGTTTCAAAAGGGGACCATCGTCCAAATGACCACCTGCAATTAATGACTTCAATCATTTTAATAGTCTAATTAGTTCTGTCTATCACCCATGATTTATTTTTTTAATTAATACAATAAGTCACCTTTGACACTATTCTATTTTTGTAGCCATTGTTGCACAATTTGATTGTTATATCAATATATATGTTTCTATTTGTTTCACATACACTCACAGTGGTGAGTCACATTTGCTAATTTTGTCTCTAATTTTGTTTTTTGTGTATGGTTTATCTATACTCACAGTGGTGAGTCACATTTGCTAGCGCAGCCTTCAATTGCCTATATTCCAGTCTTCAAGGTTCATTTAACCTTTCCAGGCAGCAGCAGCAGTAGTTTGTATCATGATTATTTTATCGCATAGTGATTGTAATGCGATTTTCACAATTTATGTTTGTTTAATATCATTCCATTTGGCGCAGGCTATTAAGTTTTGTTTTATATAGCCCCTTGCAGAGTAGCACGAGCATCGGGAGCGTGCGGCATCGCCTCGTACAATTACATGTTAACTGCACCTGCATGGTGTAGAGTTCACTCAGAGCTGTTTAGGTTCGGCAATTTTCGGAAGCTCCGTAGTCCTTCGTACTGCGCAAGCCCTGCACCTGCACAGTACAGGGGGTCCTTATCTGGCGGGGGAACTTTTTCGGCAGGACACCGGAATTACACTACTGCCATCTAGTGGCGGTAGATGTAATTGGGGTAACTAAGCCAAAGTAATGGGAACTGAGTTACCATGAGGGGAAAAGTAATCAGTTAGATTGCTCGTTACCCTCTAAAGTAACTGCGTTAGGTAACTCAGTTTATTTTAACTCAGTTACTTACATCACTGGTACTGTCCTTACCTTGTCCTTACTTAGTCCTCTCTTATCTCTCTTCTAGCTAAGAGGGGACACCCCTTACACTTCCAACAAAACATAAGGGAGGAATAAACAACCGGGAAAAAATAAATAAAAAAAAAAAAAAAACGAGAAAAGCCGGGACTGCAGTTCCAATGCTTCGATCGTCCTTCAGGGGCCGCTGATCGCTCCCTCTCCTTCTCCCCTTTCTTTTCCCCCTTTTTCTCCTTCCTTTGTACAAAAACTTTCACTGAAGTCCCTGAATTACGTCCTTAGGCCACAGTATGTCACCACAGCTTTACTCTGCTCCACTTATATACTGTAGTCTTATTTTTCAGATATTAATCCTGTAGTACTTTCGGGATATGCATCAAATTTTTAGCTTTCACAGCCCAAAGTACATTATGCAGCAGACAGTTCATAGAGCAAAACACATACTTTAATGCTCTCCTCTGAAATCCCCAAAAGACTGTTCTCAGATCAGAAATTGACAGGGTGAGAGGGACACAAGATTTTTTTTACTTTTTTTTCTTTGTCATGCAGTGCTGCCGCTTGCCTCTCTCACTGCTTGTCTCTGCTCCCCTCTGATTGTCTCTCAGTCTATTCAGGTTTAATTAAAAGTTCATACCTGGGGAGGGGGTAGCCGCCACATCTTCTTCCTCCTCCTTTTCAGTCCTATCCTCCAATGCTGCTCTGATCAGTCCTTTAAGGTGGTGTGAAGTGATGTTGAAAATACTTCAGTGCCAGAGATGTCTTGGTTCACTTGTTGCTTCGTTTTCACAACTCCTTAAAGTGGAGCTCAGTTCTCGGAAAAAAAAAAAATTTTTTTTAAAAGTCAGCAGCTACAAATACTGCAGCTGCTGACTTTTAAAAATCGGACACTTACCTGTCCCAGGGTCCAGCGATGCGGGGGAACGAGACCCCCCCTCGTTCCACGAGCCGCTCGCGGCGCCGGCATTCCTAATGTGGGAACCAGGCTGTGGCTTCACAGCCGGGCACCCACTGCGCATGCGCGAGCGGCACCGTGCGCAGTGATTTGACGCTCAGTCATCTGGGACACGTGACAGGTCCCAGATGACTGTGCGGCGCTGAGGGGGAAGTGACGTTTAGCCCGGGCACTGAAGGTGGCAGACTACGAGGGACCCCATAGCAACAGGCATTTGGAGGTGAGTAAAAATATTTTTTTTTTTCCAATAATTTTTTTTTGATTTTTTTTATGATTTTTAAGCCCCTTTTTTTTTTTTGACTGGAACCCCACTTTAAGAGAGTGCCTGCTGTACTCCCAGCCGCTGTTATCAGAGGGCAATCGCCTGACATAAGGAGGAGGAGGTGATTGGGGAGGGTAAGGGAAGATATCATGGATGAATAGAGTGGACAGGCTCCGGAGGCTCCTGGTGGTTCACAGAGCCAGCTGCAGTCTGCCACTCTGCAGCTCCTTCCTCCCACGCCGGACCTCCCGCACTGTCCAACTCTGCCTGCTCACATGGATCCGTCACCTGCTGGGGGGGGGGGAATCGAAAGGCTCTCATCTGCCGGGGGCATGTGCTGACTCTCACTCCCGCACCGCTCCCGCTGGTTCTCAGCACAGGGATGGTGGGAACCCCTCATAATGGGCACAGCGGGTGTACCCTCAGACCCGGGAACTCAGCACAGGGATGGTGGGAATCCCTCATAATGGACACACAGCAGGTGTACAGACCTGGGAACTCAGCACAGGGATGGTGGGAATCCCTCATAATGGACACACAGCAGGTGTACAGACCTGGGAACTCAGCACAGAGATGGTGGGGACCCCTCATAATGATAAATTCATCATAACGAACATTTGTAATTGTTGCGAATAGTTAACAAACCTAAAAATTAAAAACCCAGGAAGTCAGCACAGGGTTGGTGGGAGCCCCTCATAATGATAAATTCATCATAACGAACTTTCGTTATTTTGCCAAAAAGATTACGAATCTAACGAAAATTCGTATTTCGTACAAACCCAAATTGAATTTCGTACATGAATTACAAAATAATTTTTTTTTTCGTACGAAACTAAACACATTTTTTGACGGCGCCCATGTCTAGTTTATATGCAATGTTTGATTAACAATGCATTTGGCCCTGACGGGTTCTCACACATATATCAGTGTGTGTGTGTAAATTTCGTTAATTTGTAAATTTTTGGAAATTCGTAAATTGAAAAATTCGGAAATTTTGGAATTAACGAATTTGTCAAAATTTAAAAAAAAAACTAATTCAGAACTAAACGAATTGCACATGTCTAAGATCTATAGATCTGTTGTGGACCAAAGCAATTTGTAGATCAGTCTCCAGGCCCAGGCCAATGATTTCTGGCCTGGACCTGCTGATCGGTCCTGACGAATTAAATCCTCCCCTGCCTGTGTAAGTGTAAACACAGACAGGGGAAGTGATGTCATCTCCCTCTGGAATTATTTTCCGTCCCGGAGAGAGGACATCCAAAACGTGAGTTGCACCAACACTACACTGACACAGTGTACATATTTTACCCCCCCCCCAGTTAACCCCTTCACTCCCTGTCACTGTGTCACCCAGTGCAGTGCAGTGTTCATATTTTTCTTTGATCACTGTACTGGTGTCATTTGTGACACTAATCAGCGTTAGGGTACTTAGTAGTAGCCCCAGATAGGTCTAGGGACCCCCCAACCCAATACAGGTTTAACCCCTTGAACCCCGTGTGTCGGGTGACGCTGGTTAGCTAGTCGTGTATTACCTAACAAAAGGTACCAGTAGCGCTCATTTTTTTTTGTTTGCTTTTTTCGGAAATTCAGAATTTGGAAATTTTAGGGAATTTCAAACTTTTGGATTTCCAAATTTCCAAATTTTCGGATAATCGAATTTCCGATTTCTGAATTTTGGATTTCCGAATTTCGAACTTGCGGATTTCCGAGTTTTCGGATTTTTGAATTAGAATTTTTGGATTTCCAAAATTCAGAATTTCCGAATTTTCGGAATTCGAAAATTCGAAAATTCGGAAATTCTAAAATCTGAAAAAAGAAAGAAAATCATTTTATTTCGAAAAAATAACCAACTATTAAATTATAGGTATTGGAATTTCCTTTCAAATTTGGCTGTTAGTGAAAGTAACGAGTACGAATTTATCTGAAGTTACGAATTATCTGAAATAATGAATGCCGCATCTAAACAAATGGAACATAACGATCTAATAATAAATAACAATATAAATAATAAAACCTTTTGTTTTATTAAACAAATTCGTAATTTTGGAAATTCGGAAATTGAAAAATTCTGAAATTTTGGAATTAACGAATTTGTAAAAATTCTTAAAAAAAAACGAATTCAGAACTAAACGAATTGCACATGTCTAATCTCTATAGATCTGTTGTGGACCAAAGCAATTTGTATGCTGGTCAATTCATCACCGCTAACCCCCAGTTGCCCCTTGTCAGAGATTGGAGACCTATTAAGTCTCCAAATTTAAGACCTTCCTGGGCCTATCCCTCCTCATGGGCGTAATTAAAAAAAGTGAGTTGCAGTCATATTGGTCCACCAGGACACGATACGAGCAGATGTTGCGGTTCATGCATTTCAATGACAATGAACTCTGTCGTCTTCGAGGTGACCCTAGATAAGATCGGCTCCACAAAATTCAGCCCTTCATAGACCACTTCAACCAACAGTTTGCAGCCTTGTTTACTCCCGATCAAGTTGACTGTGTTGATGAGTCCCTGATTACGTTTTCTGGCCGCTTGTCTTTCAAACAGTATCTTCCCAGCAAGCGTGCCAGATACGGGGTCAAGATGTACAAGCTCTGTGACAGGGGAACAGGCTATACATGTAGTTTTATGGTTTACGAGGGAAAAGATAGTCACGTGGAGCCAGAGAACTGCCTAGACTACATAGGGAGCGCTGGTAAGATAGTGTGGGACTTGGTGTCCACTTGTAGATGGACAATTAGTACACAAGCGTGCCACTTTTTAGTCAACTTTTTGATTGTGGAATTGGCCATAGGCATCGCCAGGGGGGGGGGCTATTGAGGCTGTAGCCCCGAATCTGGAGCCCACAGCCCTGAGTCTCTTGTCGCAGGGTCCCTGCCTAACCAGTGGGTCGTGGCTGCGGCGGGCAGGCTTCATTACAGGTGGAGGAGAGAGACGAGCGGGCGGACGGGCAGAGATGACATCATCTCTCTCCGTCTGCTCCACGTCACCACTCTTCCGCCCCCACAGCCAGCCCACCTCAATGTGGGAGCGATGTGCGACGGGGAGCAGAGAAATTACATAATCTATCACTGCCCGCCCGCATCTCTGCTCTCCTGCCCTCACTAAATGGACCAGTGCTGCCAGCCTGCCACCAATGCAGCGACAATGCACATTTGGTGGCACTGGCTGGCATGGCAAGTGACAATCCATATCAGTTGGCAAGTGACAACCCACATCTAGTGGCAGGTGACGTGGCAAGAGATGTGGCAAGTGACAGTCTGCAAATGGTGGCAGGTCACGTGGCAAGTGACAATCTGCATCAGGTGGCAGGTAAAGTGGCAAGTGACAATCGGCAAAGGGTGGCAGGTGACGTGACAAGTGATGTGGCAAGTGACAATCTGCAAATGGTGGCAGGTGACGTGACAAGTGACAATCTGCAAATGGTGGCAAGTGACAATCTGCAAATGGTGGCAGGTGACGTGACAAGTGACAATCTGCAAATGGTATAAAACGACAAAAACTGGCGCTGGAGAAAAAAAAAAAATGGTGCTAGTAAAATATAGTGCAAATGTGTTAACAGATTGCAGCTGCTGTGATGGAAGTGCTACAACTTCTAAAATATGAACAACGGAAAAAAGGAACAGCGCTAGCAAATATTAACAAACAGTGTACCAATATACAAATCTGTTGATGTGTGTAGTGGTGAGACTACAAATCTGTTGGTGTGTGTGGTGGTGAGACTACAATAATAAACCACAATAATTGCATATAAGTGATGAAATGAATTATGTGCCAACAAAAATAAGAAAAAAAGTCCAGCAAAGTAGAAGACCCCTTCTTGGACTGGACTCACCCAGATGCAGAGGCTGTGACTATGAAATCAAGCAGAGAGACTGTAATCTGAGTCCATGGGACATATGATGTGAAGCTGGCTGGTGGTTCAGGATAACCCGGATATCTGGGGGCTTGCTACTGGTGCCATCTCCATGGGTCTTGCAGGTTAATGCCTCAAAGGAAAGGAATGCTATATGGTGAAATACCGTTGCAATAAGAGGTACATGCGCGCAATGCGCTACTCACAGAGTTTAAACGAAGGCAGGCTTATCAGAAGGACTTCCGTGAATGCCGCTGGATAGGCGTGCGTTCCACGGAGGCAGGATGTGACGTCGGTGGTTGTGTTCGGCCGGAAATGACGTTGACGCGTTTCGCCCCTCCTCCAGGGCGTCATCAAAGGACATAATCTCCGGCCAACATAGGAGATATTTATACCAAAAGAACATACAGAACTCCTCCTCTGAAGGAGGAGCAAAGATGCCAATCAATTAGATGACGGCAAGTTCAGAGACATAGTCAAAGTGATCATCATTTAAGATTGCCTTGTATAAACTTTATTTAAACAAATAAAACATGACAAGAAGCATATCCGTCCACAGCATATAATAGGTATACCGTGAAGGAAATATATGGTATGCATAAATTGCCAGGATAAAAATTCATATATAAAATGCATAAATATGATTACATATATAAAATGGAAAATGAGAAATAAAAATAAAATATGTATACAAAATGGATGCGGAACTTGAAGAATATTCATAAATTTGGAAGTGGCCACGGCTGGAATAAGACACATAAGAAAAAACCATAAAATAAAAGGATAAAAATGAGATGTGAAATAAAATAGCATACAAAAATAAATGTTGGGATAGATTGACGCGAAAAAAAACAAAATAAATATAAAAAAAATATAATAATAATAAACATAAAATTAAAAATAAATAAATAAAATGAAAATGAAAATAAATATAAAAATAAATATAAAATAAAATAAAATAAAATAAAAAATAAAAAATAATAAAATAAAATTAAACTGAAAATAAAATTAAAAAAATTATAAAATATAAAAATAAAAATAGAAATAGAATTAAAAATAAAATAAAAAGGTGAAGAAAAGAAATGAAAAAATGAAAAAAACAATGAAAAAAACAAAAAGGTGATAGAAAGGAAAAATAAAAAGTTATGTATCTATTCCAAAGGTGACAACTAAAAACTACTACCAATTTGACAAAAAACAGTTCAGATCGAGATCAATATTAATACCCAATGGACTCATTGTGGACAGTCTGTGAATCCATTGGGTTTCATTTTGCGAAATTGCACGTTTGAGGTTGGACCCTCGCCAGTGCTCTTCCACTTTATCGATTCCACAAAAAGTCAGAACACTAGGATCTCGACCATGATGTAATCTAAAGTGATTGGAAAGGCTGTGCTGTCTATATCCTTTTCTGATCCTATTAACATGCTCCCTTAACCTTACTCCTAAGGATCTGGTGGTCCTCCCAACATATTGGAGCCCACATGGGCAGGATAGGAGGTAAGTCACGTGTGTAGTGCCACAAGTAATAAACTTTTTAATTTCATAAGATCTACCTGTGACATGAGATTCAAAATGCGTAGTTTTCCGTTTTCTGAACTTAGAAGTTTTACAAATCATACACCTCCCACAACTGAAAAAACCAGTCTGGTTCAAAAAAGTAAACGATTTTTTGGGTGGATTGACAACATTGTGTGCCAATTGCAATCTAAGGGTAGGTGGTTTAGTATAGATAAATTTAGGTTTACCAGGTAGCACTTGTTTTAGCTCCTTATCTTCCAGTAAAAGAGACCAATGCTTTTTTATGATTTTCTCAAAATCTCTGTACTGGCGATTAAAACCCGTGAGGAAAGCTATCCCAAAGTCTTGTTCTTTTCCCGATTTTTTCTTGAATAATTCATTTCTATCCATCTCTCCGATCTCATTCCTGACCTTTTTAAGATTGTTTAAATTGTATCCCTTGTCCACAAAACGTTTGATAATTACATTGGACTGTGCATTATAGTCCTCCTTCTTGTTGCAATTGCGTCTAACCCTAAGCATTTGGCTCTTAGGTATGCCATTCAACCACCTAGGATGATGGCAGCTGGTGAGCGGGATGTAGCCATTCCTGTCTACATCCTTGAAAAAAGTACGTGTGAACAATTTGTTGTCCTCTTTATAAATTGTTAGATCCAAAAAATTAATTTCTTGGCAACTGAAAGTTTCTGAGAATGATATACCAAACGGGTTGTTGCCCATTTTTTCAAGGAATATTCTGAAAGAATCCTGCGACCCAGCCCAAACAATAATGATGTCATCTATATATCTTTTATATAGCCTTAATTCTGGGACATTGGTTTTATAGATCGCATCTCTTTCCCACAAGCTCATGAAGAGGTTTGCCACAGATGGGGCATATTTTGCCCCCATTGCAACGCCCCTCTTCTGCCTATAAAATTCTTTTTCGTGCCAAAAGAAATTATGGCTCATTGCCAGATCTAAAACTTGTAAGATGAATTCTATCTGTTTAGTTTTAATATTGGTGCTCGTCAGAGCCCAATTTACAGCCTCGAGAGCATGTGGCTGCTGGATATTCGTATATAAGGAATTAACATCTATACTGGCAAGGATACAGTTATCATCAACGATCATTGGACTAAGTAGCTCGATTAAATCTTTACTGTCTTTTAAATATGCAGGACATTTGATAGTGAGTGGCTGTAAGAAATAATCCACATATTCACCAACTCTGGAGAACAATGATTCAATACCACTAATAATCGGACGTCCTGGTGGTTTAAGTGGATTTTTATGCAATTTTGGTAGCTGGTAAATCACGGGAACTTTGGGAGCATCTGGAATTAAATACCGTGCTTCCTTCTTTTTTAGTATACCATCGGTTGTGGCAGTCTTGATTAGCTTTTTAAGTTTATCTTTGAATTTCTTGGTGGGGTTGCCCTTCAGTTTTTCATATGTGTCCTGATCACTCACCAATCTATTAAGTTCAGTAAGATAGTCAGTTTTATTTAGTATCACAACCCCCCCACCCTTGTCTGCTGACCTAATTACTATGTTTTTATTCTTTTCCAACATCTCCAGACCACTTTCCAAATCAGCTTTCTTTCTGTTTGGTCGTACGACAAGTTTTGCTAGGTCTTGCTCAACCAGGGATTTAAATGCCCCTACGAAATGGTTATTGGCTATTTGTGGATTGAATGTAGAATTATTCTTGAGAGAGCTATGATGATAGTTTTCAGCACAAGCCTCTGGTGGTGAAGTACTCTTTGCAAAAAAAATTTTTATGTTAATTTTTCTTATACATTTTTGAAAGTCAATAAAAGTATCAAATTTATTCAAGTTCCTATCCATGGCAAATTTTAGACCTAGGTCCAAAATTTTAAGTTCATCCTTGGAAAAACTTGCATCGCTGAGATTAAAAATTCCCTCCATCAAGTTTCTCTTTTTCGTTTGCCTTTTGCCTCCTCTGCATCCTCTTTTTCTTCTCTTCTTTCTATTTCTCCAGGCAATTGGGATGCTGTAGGATACCATGGTATCCACTCTTCCTCCTCTTTCCTGTTTTGCTGACTGGGGTTGTTCTTCCCCCGACCTCTGGGTGTGCCACCACCTCTTCCTCTCGGCATTGGAGGTCCCCCCGATCCCCTCCTCTGAAAATCCCCTCTTGAATTATTAGGGTACCAACCACGTCCCCTACTATTCTGGGGAGGGCCATAATCCGAGTGGTTCATTGGCCCAGAATAGTAGGGGACGTGGTTGGTACCCTAATAATTCAAGAGAGGATTTTCAGAGGAGGGGATCGGGGGGACCTCCAATGCCGAGAGGAAGAGGTGGTGGCACACCCAGAGGTCGGGGGAAGAACAACCCCAGTCAGCAAAACAGGAAAGAGGAGGAAGAGTGGATACCATGGTATCCTACAGCATCCCAATTGCCTGGAGAAATAGAAAGAAGAGAAGAAAAAGAGGATGCAGAGGAGGCAAAAGGCAAACGAAAAAGAGAAACTTGATGGAGGGAATTTTTAATCTCAGCGATGCAAGTTTTTCCAAGGATGAACTTAAAATTTTGGACCTAGGTCTAAAATTTGCCATGGATAGGAACTTGAATAAATTTGATACTTTTATTGACTTTCAAAAATTTATAAGAAAAATTAACATAAAAATTTTTTTTGCAAAGAGTACTTCACCACCAGAGGCTTGTGCTGAAAACTATCATCATAGCTCTCTCAAGAATAATTCTACATTCAATCCACAAATAGCCAATAACCATTTCGTAGGGGCATTTAAATCCCTGGTTGAGCAAGACCTAGCAAAACTTGTCGTACGACCAAACAGAAAGAAAGCTGATTTGGAAAGTGGTCTGGAGATGTTGGAAAAGAATAAAAACATAGTAATTAGGTCAGCAGACAAGGGTGGGGGGGTTGTGATACTAAATAAAACTGACTATCTTACTGAACTTAATAGATTGGTGAGTGATCAGGACACATATGAAAAACTGAAGGGCAACCCCACCAAGAAATTCAAAGATAAACTTAAAAAGCTAATCAAGACTGCCACAACCGATGGTATACTAAAAAAGAAGGAAGCACGGTATTTAATTCCAGATGCTCCCAAAGTTCCCGTGATTTACCAGCTACCAAAATTGCATAAAAATCCACTTAAACCACCAGGACGTCCGATTATTAGTGGTATTGAATCATTGTTCTCCAGAGTTGGTGAATATGTGGATTATTTCTTACAGCCACTCACTATCAAATGTCCTGCATATTTAAAAGACAGTAAAGATTTAATCGAGCTACTTAGTCCAATGATCGTTGATGATAACTGTATCCTTGCCAGTATAGATGTTAATTCCTTATATACGAATATCCAGCAGCCACATGCTCTCGAGGCTGTAAATTGGGCTCTGACGAGCACCAATATTAAAACTAAACAGATAGAATTCATCTTACAAGTTTTAGATCTGGCAATGAGCCATAATTTCTTTTGGCACGAAAAAGAATTTTATAGGCAGAAGAGGGGCGTTGCAATGGGGGCAAAATATGCCCCATCTGTGGCAAACCTCTTCATGAGCTTGTGGGAAAGAGATGCGATCTATAAAACCAATGTCCCAGAATTAAGGCTATATAAAAGATATATAGATGACATCATTATTGTTTGGGCTGGGTCGCAGGATTCTTTCAGAATATTCCTTGAAAAAATGGGCAACAACCCGTTTGGTATATCATTCTCAGAAACTTTCAGTTGCCAAGAAATTAATTTTTTGGATCTAACAATTTATAAAGAGGACAACAAATTGTTCACACGTACTTTTTTCAAGGATGTAGACAGGAATGGCTACATCCCGCTCACCAGCTGCCATCATCCTAGGTGGTTGAATGGCATACCTAAGAGCCAAATGCTTAGGGTTAGACGCAATTGCAACAAGAAGGAGGACTATAATGCACAGTCCAATGTAATTATCAAACGTTTTGTGGACAAGGGATACAATTTAAACAATCTTAAAAAGGTCAGGAATGAGATCGGAGAGATGGATAGAAATGAATTATTCAAGAAAAAAAAAAAATCGGGAAAAGAACAAGACTTTGGGATAGCTTTCCTCACGGGTTTTAATCGCCAGTACAGAGATTTTGAGAAAATCATAAAAAAGCATTGGTCTCTTTTACTGGAAGATAAGGAGCTAAAACAAGTGCTACCTGGTAAACCTAAATTTATCTATACTAAACCACCTACCCTTAGATTGCAATTGGCACACAATGTTGTCAATCCACCCAAAAAATCGTTTACTTTTTTGAACCAGACTGTTTTTTTCAGTTGTGGGAGGTGTATGATTTGTAAAACTTCTAAGTTCAGAAAACGGAAAACTACGCATTTTGAATCTCATGTCCCAGGTAGATCTTATGAAATTAAAAAGTTTATTACTTGTGGCACTACACACGTGACTTACCTCCTATCCTGCCCATGTGGGCTCCAATATGTTGGGAGGACCACCAGATCCTTAGGAGTAAGGTTAAGGGAGCATGTTAATAGGATCAGAAAAGGATATAGACAGCACAGCCTTTCCAATCACTTTAGATTACATCATGGTCGAGATCCTAGTGTTCTGACTTTTTGTGGAATCGATAAAGTGGAAGAGCACTGGCGAGGGTCCAACCTCAAACGTGCAATTTCGCAAAATGAAACCCAATGGATTCACAGACTGTCCACAATGAGTCCATTGGGTATTAATATTGATCTCGATCTGAACTGTTTTTTGTCAAATTGGTAGTAGTTTTTAGTTGTCACCTTTGGAATAGATACATAACTTTTTATTTTTCCGTTCTATCACCTTTTTGTTTTTTTCATTGTTTTTTTCATTTTTTCATTTCTTTTCTTCACCTTTTTATTTTATTTTTAATTCTATTTCTATTTTTATTTTTTATAATTTTTTTTAATTTTATTTTCAGTTTAATTTTATTTTATTATTTTTTATTTTATTTTATTTTATTTTATTTTATTTTATATTTATTTTTATATTTATTTTCATTTTCATTTTATTTATTTATTTTTAATTTTATGTTTATTATTATTATATTTTTTTTATATTTATTTTGTTTTTTTTCGCGTCAATCTATCCCAACATTTATTTTTGTATGCTATTTTATTTCACATCTCATTTTTATCCTTTTATTTTATGGTTTTTCCTTATGTGTCTTATTCCAGCCGTGGCCACTTCCAAATTTATGAATATTCTTCAAGTTCCGCATCCATTTTGTATACATATTTTATTTTTATTTCTCATTTTCCATTTTATATATGTAATCATATTTATGCATTTTATATATGAATTTTTATCCTGGCAATTTATGCATACCATATATTTCCTTCACGGTATACCTATTATATGCTGTGGACGGATATGCTTCTTGTCATGTTTTATTTGTTTAAATAAAGTTTATACAAGGCAATCTTAAATGATGATCACTTTGACTATGTCTCTGAACTTGCCGTCATCTAATTGATTGGCGTCTTTGCTCCTCCTTCAGAGGAGGAGTTCTGTATGTTCTTTTGGTATAAATATCTCCTATGTTGGCCGGAGATTATGTCCTTTGATGACGCCCTGGAGGAGGGGCGAAACGCGTCGATGTCATTTCCAGCCGAACACAACCACCGACGTCACATCCTGCCTCCGTGGAACGCACGCCTATCCAGCGGCATTCACGGAAGTCCTTCTGATAAGCCTGCCTTCGTTTAAACTCTGTGAGTAGCGCATTGCGCGCATGTACCTCTTATTGCAACGGTATTTCACCATATAGCATTCCTTTCCTTTGAGGCATTAACCTGCAAGACCCATGGAGATGGCACCAGTAGCAAGCCCCCAGATATCCGGGTCATCCTGAACCACCAGCCAGCTTCACATCATATGTCCCATGGACTCAGATTACAGTCTCTCTGCTTGATTTCATAGTCACAGCCTCTGCATCTGGGTGAGTCCAGTCCAAGAAGGGGTCTTCTACTTTGCTGGACTTTTTTTTCTTATTTTTGTTGGCACATAATTCATTTCATCACTTATATGCAATTATTGTGGTTTATTATTGTAGTCTCACCACCACACACACCAACAGATTTGTAGTCTCACCACTACACACATCAACAGATTTGTATATTTCTACACTGTTTGTTAATATTTGCTAGCGCTGTTCCTTTTTTCCGTTGTTCAAATCTGCAAATGGTGGCAGGTGACGTGGCAAGTGACAATCTGCAAATGGTGGCAGGTGACGTGGTAAGTGACAATCCACATCTGGTGGCAGGCTACATGGCAAGTGACAATCCAAATCTAGTGTCAGGTGACAGTGGCAAGTTAAAAAGCTGCATCTGGTGGCAGGAGATGTGGCAAGTGACACGCCCAGGGCTCCCACTGATTCTGCATTATGGTGAGTTGAGCCACTTCATAATATATTAGAATGTAACAATAGAAACAATGCGCTTCGGTCACCCTGACACCATATCAACCATGGTGCCATGATGATTGAGACGCAAACACCAGCCTTTGCATGCAAAAAATTGCTTAACACGGGCCTGCAAAATGGTTGATGACCGCTGCTATGGGCTCTAGCCCCAGATCATTTGCAGACTTAGCAACGCCCCTGGAATTGGCGCATGTGGTACCATGCGATCTAATCGCAGGGGCTTCCCTAACAGCTTGTAGAATCCCGACTTAGACAGGGGGAGAGAGCCTGCTTGAAATTTAATAATTTGTTAGCAGTGAAGTGGAGGGATACATGGAAGGTTTTCGGGCTGTCCTCCCTTCACGCAGATACGACGGTCCG
Organism: Lithobates sylvaticus; assembly: GCA_028564925.1. Taxonomy (NCBI): domain Eukaryota; kingdom Metazoa; phylum Chordata; class Amphibia; order Anura; family Ranidae; genus Lithobates; species Lithobates sylvaticus. Next base: position 351,253,331 of record CM053027.1, on the reverse strand, counting down.
AATTCGTATGGCGACTGGTGTTGGGGAGAATCCCCTCTCTGTCCACGGATACAACCTTAACATGGGAGGGGTGAACCTCAACGACCAGTTGTTGGCGCCGTACATAATTGCCCGTGAGGTCAGATGCTGGTATTAAAAAAGTGTCTGTATATTTATTCCAATTGGCTCTGCTGAATGCTTTTGTGCTATACAAAGCTTCAGGACGAACTGGATACTTCCTAAAATTCCAGGAAGAGATCATCACAGCCTTTGTTGTGGCCCACCTTCCCAAGCTAAATGCAGTGAGCCGGCTGCATGAGAGGCATTTTGCGTATGTCCTCCCTGGTACCCCTACCCAAAGAAACCCCGAAATAAGAGGTCGTGTCTGCAGAAAACGCGGATATAGGCGTGACACACGCTTTTATTGTCACTCCTGTCCTGACCAACCTGGTCTCTGCATTGGTGACTGTTTCAAATACTACCACACACTAGTGGAGTATTAGCGTAGGGTACAGCATTGCACAGTCCTAGGGCACACTTACACAGGGTCAAGATGAGATGGCCATCACATTTTGAGAGACCCTAATCTGGAACGTTTACAGTTTACAGTTTATAAAACACATAAAAAAAAAAAACACAAAAAATGTAAAATAAAAGCCAAAAAGAGTTGTTTTATTTTTCTTCTCTCTCTATTGTTCTTTCTCTTACGTTTGCTGAAGTGGTTAAATCTGGATGAAAGCTTTAGCACTGCAAATGCATTTGCTTTTGGAGAACTATACTGTCAGGAGCGTGTGCACACCTGCTCCATTAAAGCTGCTGTGTAAGGTAAACCCAGATTCCTAGCATCAGAAAGACAGTGCAGATTTGTGGTCGTGCTCATGCTCGTGCACATTGCACATGTGCTCATTTTTATGAGGGAAGGACTAATGTTACATATACTGTGCCAGTTTAAACTGGTCTATCACTATGACCAGTTTCTAAATGGTCTTCAGCTTGTTCCTGTGTTCCCAAAATCTGATCTGCTGTACCTACTTACCCGTGTATGACCCAGCTTGCCTTTGGACTTCGCTTCTGCTCTTGCTCTAGATCTGTTACCGATCTGTTACCAAACTACTCTGACTTTGGCCTGTTTACTGGGCCTGACCTGCCTGCTGACTCTGTACTGCTTTGCCTGGCTGTTACTGACCTTGGCCTGTCTCCTGGACTTGCTTTGCCTGCTGATTCGGTTCCTCGCTTCTCAGTTGCTGCTACATGCTGGTTGTCTCCTGGTTTTGCTTCCATCTCTTGCTCTGGTGTCAAGCAGCTCCTGCATCCTGTTCCGAGGACTGTGACTACCAGCTCTGCACAAATACAGGATGGATATCACCAGCTAGCTACTATGGCACTTGTGCCACTCCTTGCCCTTACACTCTCTGTCTCCACCTTCAGGAGTGGGAGGTGGGAGGTATAAGAGGCCTCCACAACATTTCAGTCTTCACCATCTATGTGATATGCTGGTTCCAGCATTCTGGTTTTGGTTGTGGAATTCTCCTGGTTTGTCTAATCATCTGCAAGGTGATTGATGTAGTCAGTCTCTGGGTGGAGACCAAACCTGATTTAAGCCAGTCAAGAATGCAGCGCTTGTGATATTGCGTTTGTAAGACGTGCCAAGCTCCCTGTTTGTCTGCCATGTTTGGATTGCCTCACTGATGACCTTGGATCAGATATCGACTACTCTCTGAACTATACCTGCCTTTTGACTATGGATTTGAACCTGAATATCCTAAACCTTGCCTGCCTTGGATTGTCATTGAACCACTCTGCCTGTCTGCCAACCACAAGTACCTGTTTGCTTTGCTGTTTGTGCATGCCCTGGCGTGGTAGACAAGCACTATAGCATTGTGTAAATCCTGGGGGCAACCGATTACCGGTAGGCCTGCTTGCCTTATGGGAAAGGGGGCTGCTATAGGTAAAGAACACAGAAGCCAGCTACAGTGGCTGACCACCTGCATTAGGGGTAAGCCTGACATACTGTATATCTAGTTTTATCAGTACGTGTTCATCCCCAACCAGCAGGCACTGAATCAAACCTGTATAACAAAAAGTCTACTTTCAGTGATCCACTCCAAGTGAGACTTCCCTATACAGAGGCTGGCTAATCACTAAGTCAGGACCCGGGTCTGAACCTGCAACCTCTGCTGTGTCTGAGGTTTTCTTCTTGTTGAGCCACCTGGGATGCTGGACAGCGCCCTGGAAAATTCATTGAATGTTCTTGCCTTGAACCTTATTTCTCTTGAACCTTGAACCCTTTGCTCCTCCCATGAACTTCCTATTTTAGCCATGCCTTTGCACTTCCTTTTTGCCAGATTATTGTGCTCTCTCTCCAATCAGTATCTCGCTCTTTTCACTCCTGCCTCCCTCCGTATCTTCGCTACCATTCCTTGACAAACTTTAGCTTGATCCGAACCTGCAGCCACTTGTTACTGACCTTTGGCTTGTTTACTGATTACACTTCTTCTTGATCCCTACCTGCAATATCTGTTACTGGACCTTGGCTTGCTCACCTCCTGGCAGGCAAGGAAAAAACTGCGCCACAAAATTAAAATACAATAATAAAAGTAGCAATGTTAATCTAGCATAGATCAATGAGCTGGATAGAGGCTGTATGGAATTATCTCTAGAGGATCTGACAGTTCGTTGGTGGGGACAGTGAATAGATATTTCAAATTGAACAGTCCCCTCTCATGATTTGGAAGGATATTATCAGTTAAGATGAATATACTACCCGGACTCTGATACCTATTTAGGACTCACCCAATATCAATCCTTAGAAGAGATTTACTCCAGGTCCAGTATAAAATACTCCATTGAATATGGGGTAACAAAAGACCTCAAATTAATAAACACACTGTGCTCCCCCAACACACTGGGAGGCTTTGGAGTCCCAAACTTGCTTGCTTACCAGCAAGAGACACAAATAGTATACCTGGTCCAGATTACTTCTAAGCCTAGGTTCACATTTGTGCAATGCAGAAACGCATGCAAAAATTCTTAATGGCACCTCAATGCACCTTGCTAACATTTTTGCATTCGAAACTCAGGCCAAAATTCATGGTAACAGAGTATCATATGATTTGGTGCAGGGAGGTTTAGAAAAAGGAATGGAGTCTAAATGCCCACATCCTCAGTGGGTCCCTATCCTGTGCCCCACTATCCATAGACACACTAATGTGGATCCCTAACAAGTTACAACCCCCCATAACATTATCCCACCCCCTTAGGGTGCTAATAAAGACCTGTACCAGGTCATGGGCCAAGTAGTTCAACAGGGGGACTAAGGGCACAGAGGGGACTATTTTCTAATGGGCTCATGTTGAGTCATCCCCACAGGTGGCAGCTCCCCGCAAGTTCCCTGGGCTTCATCGGTTCTGTGGGGGGGGGGGGGGCAGGGGAAGATAGGGGACTCTTGTGTTCATTTCAAGCACAGGCAGAGTAATCTGAGGTGTTGCAGATTATGACAATTTTGCACATATGTATAAAAAATCATTTTGGGCCTGGGAGATTACTTAAAACTTCCAAACCTTATATATTTTCGGAAAGGAGACACCCTGGAGAATATAATGGTGTTCCATTTTTTTTTAATATCACACTATATGAGCGCAATGATTTATCAGGCACAAAATTTCAAAGTGCAAAATATACATTAAGGTAATTTTAGGACACAAATACTTAATATATTATATAATTTTTTAGTAAAATCCCAAATAAGAGGTTGTGCCAAGTAAATAGATACCCGATCTGTCAAACGTTAAAATTGCGTGTGCCTGTGAAACAGCAGTGAACTCTGACGTGTCTGTTTACATTTGTAAGTGTGTGTATGTGAGGGTGGGGGGTGCTCAAAATCTTTTCGTGGGGCAATTGTAAGTGCTTGGGTGTACCTTTATTTATTAATTTTTCACTAAACTTTTTATTTTTTATTACATAGGGGACAAAATCAGCACCTGGTGAAGTGACTAGTCACCGGTGCTGGGGCAAGGTCATCCGCTGCCCATGGCAAAAATGATAAACTGCAGCCTCACCTTCTTTGGTGGAAAAGAGGATTGGGCTAATTTGGCATGTACAGCTTGCCATGCCAAAATGTATGTAATATTTGTGGCATGTGCTTAAATATTGCCAATGGTTGTGGTACAGTGTGCGTGGGGTGCATGGAGCTAGAGGAATCTGGACTGACTTTGAGGGAGGAAGGGGGGCTGAAGGGCTCTAAGGGAGAGAGGAGGCTAAGGGGCTCATAGGGGATTTTGAAGAGGAGAGGGGAGGTCTAGGGCTGAGTTGTCTCCCCTGGGTGTACCCAGTTTAGACATGGGTCGCCTACTAGGAAAAAAGGCATCTTCTCCTTCCCTTTCGCTGGTCGTGTTATACATGACATGACAAATTGGGACAGGAAAAAGGGCAGTCTGCCCTGACTTCCCAGCGGGCAACTTGCTGAGACTGACAGAATAGTGTTCTCAGCAGTTGTCTGCTCTCCCTGGCCCAGAGTAGGCTGCTATTGCAAGGAAGACAGCAAATTTCAATTCCCCTGCTTGTTCTGACAGCAGTGATACCGCAGTCCTTCCTGTCAGTGAGGTGCCAAAGAACAGATTGGTCACCCCTCACACTTTCTCATTGGCAAAAGCAGCTGGCAGAACAGCCAGCAATGGCATCAGAGGTGTAAGGCCTAGTTTACGCAGTGGGAGGGCAGTTAAGGTAGGTTCTACTGCCAGACAGGGAAGTAAACATGCCACCACAGAAAAAACAATTATACTGCCTGTTGCGCTCAGCAAGTAGTATGAATGTGACCTACGTAAGTGAATAGGCCCATGCAACAACTGCCCTGCAGCCGTGTGCAATTGCGAAGCAGTGGTGTTGGTGACAAAGCCTTTAAACGGGCAGTGAGGAGGTGACATAAAGCCTTCCAGCTACCTGTCAAATGCCCTCTGAAAAGCAATCTACCATTCATTGCTCTTCAGAAGGGAAACGTGTAAAGAAGCACTATGTGATTGTGTGCACAGTGTGTGTGGTGTGTGTGTGCTTGTACAGTGTGCCTGTACAGTAGTGTGTGTGCAGTGTATATGTACAGTATGTATGTGTACAATGTGTATACACAGTGTATGTGCATACCTCCCAACTTTCTGAGATGGGAATGAGGGACACCTATCAGCAAAAGTATGCAGGCATAGGACACACCCCCTTGCCACACCTCCTTAAAGGAGAACTGTACAAAAAAAATAAGATTGGTTAAACCCACAAGTGTTTTTTTTATAACTACTTATCCTTTATATTGGCTTTTGGAATCTACAAATGCAGGAATTTATCAATCAAATGAAAGGTTAGCCCTGGAAACACTTTTTGATAGATGAAAAGTGCATTTTATATACATTTATATAGATCAGACCAAACTGAGGGACAAATGAGGAGCAAAGAGGGACATTGCTCCAAATCAGGGACAGTTGGTAGGTATGTATGTGTGTATGTGCGTGCATGCCTGCATAGGTGGTACTGCTGTGCTATGGATAAGAGGAGTGGTGGTGAAATGATGTTGAAATAGGGTGTGCTATGTGCTGGACTGTACAAACTTCTGACCCCCACGCTCTGCATTATTTGCACAAGTTTGCCCCAGTGGAAGGCGAGGTGGCCCTGCCAAGAGGGCTGTATAGGGCCCCAAAATTTCTGTTGGCAGCCCTGTACTCCCTTGTGATTTGGGACAGACAAAGGGACGAGACAGCTCTAAGTTTATCACACACCCCCAGCATCCATTAGCATCTTAGGCAATCCTGAATTTCAAGCATGACTCGATCCACAACTTTTTGAAGGGGTGGAAAACAAAAGGTCTAATTCATATCCATTCAAAATGAACTTGAAACCTTTTCTGTTTAAATCTAAGCTTAAACAGGCGAGTCAACCTCTGATTAAGTTGACCTGTATGGATAGGAAAGCAAGAATTTCCACTATATATTACAGTATAATTACTAAACTTGCGAACAGGCAAAAAAATTGGACGAACACACGAACACCATTAAAGTCTATGGGATATGAACATAAAAAATCAAAAGTGCTCATTTAAAAAAGGCGTATATGCAAGTTATTGTCATAAAAAGTGTTTGGAGACCCGGGTCCTGCCACATGGGACATGTATCAATGCAAAAAAAGTTTTAAAAACGGACGTATTTCCGGGATCAGTAATATTAATAATGCTTAAATTGAAACAATAAAAAAAATGATTAAGCCCTCATGCACACAGTACATTTTGCCTACTCTCCTAGAAACCTTTCCTTCTGGCAGCAGCATTTTTTTTACACTTGTAAAAGCGCGTAACACGTTTAGGGGCCAGTTCATACCACATGCAGTCCAGTGCGATTTTCTACATTAAAAACGCATGGAAAGTGTTTTCCATGTATTCCAATGGCTCTAGTTCACACCATGCAGTCAGTTTCTGGTCAGTTTCCAGTCAGTTCCTGGTGCAGAAACTGACCGGAAACTGACCGAAACTGACTGCATTGGTGCAGAAAAAAACATGCAGATACGACGGTCCGAATTCCTATGGCGACTGGTGTTGGGGAGAAACCCCTCTCTGTCCACGGATACAACCTTAACATGCATTTTCCGTATGTCCTCCCTGGTTCCCCTACCCAAAGAAACCCCGAAATAAGAGGTTGTGTCTGCAGAAAACGCGGATATAGGCGTAACACACGCTTTTATTGTCACTCCTGTCCTGACCAACCTGGTCTCTGCATTGGTGACTGTTTCAAACACTACCACACACTAGTGGAGTATTAGCGTAGGGTACAGCATTGCACAGTCCTAGGGCGCACTTACACAGGGTCAAGATGAGATGGCCATCACATTTTGGGAGACCCTAATCTGGAACGTTTACAGTTTACAGTTTATAAAATACATAAAAAAAACACAAAAAATTTAAAATAAAAGCCAAAAAGAGTTGTCGTTTTATTTTTCTTCTCTCTCTATTGTGGTTAAATCTGGATGAAAGCTTTAGCACTGCAAATGCATTTGCTTTTGGAGAACTATACTGTCAGGAACGTGTGCACACCTGCTCCATCATAGCTGCTGTGTAAGGTAAACCCGGATTCCTAGCATCAGAAAGACAGTGCAGATTTGTGGTCGTGCTCATGCTCGTGCACATTGCACATGTGCTCATTTTTATGAGGGAAGGGCTAATGTTACATATACTGTGCCAGTTCATTACGCATAATATAATGCCGAAGCATGTGCACATTCCAATTAACACTTGGTGCCCAGTGGCCTATTTAAACTGGTCTATCACTATGACCAGTTTCTAAATGGTCTTCAGCTTGTTCCTGTGTTCCCAAAATCTGATCTGCTGTACCTACTTACCCGTGTATGACCCAGCTTGCCTTTGGACTTCGCTTCTGCTCTTGCTCTAGATCTGTTACCGATCTGTTACCGAACTACTCTGACTTTGGCCTGTTTACTGGGCCTGACCTGCCTGCTGACTCTGTACTGCTTTGCCTGGCTGTTATTGACCTTGGCCTGTCTCCTGGACTTGCTTTGCCTGCTGATTCGGTTCCTCGCTTCCCAGTTGCTGCTACGTGCTGGTTGTCTCCTGGTTTTGCTTCCATCTCTTGCTCTGGTGTCAAGCAGCTCCTGCATCCTGTTCCGAGGACTGTGACTACCAGCTCTGCACAAATACAGAGTGGACATCACCAGCTAGCTACTATGGCACTTGTGCCACTCCTTGCCCTTACACTCTCTGTCTCCACCTTCAGGAGTGGGAGGTGGGAGGTATAAGAGGCCTCCACAACATTTCAGTCTTCACCATCTATGTGATATGCTGGTTCCAGCATTCTGGTTTTGGTTGTGGAATTCTCCTGGTTTGTCTAATCATCTGCAAGGTGATTGATGTAGTCAGTCTCTGGGTGGAGACCAAACCTGATTTAAGCCAGTCAAGAATGCAGCGCTTGTGATATTGCGTTTGCAAGACGTGCCAAGCTCCCTGTTTGTCTGCCACGTTTGGATTTCCTCACTGATGACCTTGGATCAGATATCGACTACTCTCTGAACTATACCTGCCTTTTGACTATGGATTTGAACGTGAATATCCTAAACCTTGCCTGCCTTGGATTGTCATTGAACCACTCTGCCTGTCTGCCAACCACAAGTACCTGTTTGCCTTGCTGTTTGTGCATGCCCTGGCATGTTAGACAAGCACTACAGCATTGTGTAAGTCCTGGGGGCAACCGATTACCGGTAGGCCTGCTTGCCTTATGGGAAAGGGGGCTGCTATAGGTGAGGAACACAGAAGCCAGCTACAGTGGCTGACCACCTGCATTAGGGGTAAGCCTGACATACTGTATATCTAGTTTTATCAGTACGTGTTCATCCCCAACCAGCAGGCACTGAATCAAACCTGTATAACAAAAACTCTACTTTCAGTGATCCACTCCAAGTGAGACTTCCCTATACAGAGGCTGGCTAATCACTAAGTCAGGACCCGGGTCTGAACCTGCAACCTCTGCTGTGTCTGAGGTTTCTTCTTGTTGAGCCACCTGGGATGCTGGACAGCGCCCTGGAAAATTCATTGAATGTTCTTGCCTTGAACCTTATTTCTCTTGAACCTTGAACCCTTTGCTCTTCCCATGAACTTCCTATTTTAGCCATGCCTTTGCCCTTCTTTTTTGCCAGATTATTGTGCTCTTTCTCCAATCAGTATCTCGCTCTTTTCACTCCTGCCTCCCTCCGTATCTTCGCTACCATTCCTTGACAAAATTTAGCTTAACCTGAACCTGCAGCCACTTGTTACTGACCTTTGGCTTGTTTACTGATTACACTTCTTCTTGATCCCTACCTGCAATATCTGTTACTGGACCTTGGCTTGCTCACCTCCTGGCAGGCAAGGAAAAAACTGCGCCACATGAAAAAAATACAATAATAAAAGTAGCAATGTTAATCCAGCATAGATCAATGAGCTGGATAGAGGCTGTATGGAATTATCTCTAGAGGATCTGACAGTTCGTTGGTGGGGACAAAGTGAATAGATATTTGAAATTTGGAATTGAACAGTCCCCTCTCATGATTTGGAAGGATATTCTCAGTTAAAATGAATATACTACCCAGACTGATACCTATTTAGGACTCACCCAATATCAATCCTTAGAAGAGATTTACTCCAGGTCCAGTATAAAATACTCCATTGCATATGGGGTAACAAAAGACCTCAAATTAATAAACACACTGTGCTCCCCCAACACACTGGGAGGCTTTGGAGTCCCAAACTTGCTTGCTTACCAGCAAGAGACACAAATAGCATACCTGGTCCAGATTACTTCTAAGCCTAGGTTCACATTTGTGCAATGCAGAAACGCATGCAAAAATTCTTAATGGCACCTCAATGCACCTTGCTAACATTTTTGCATTCGAAACTCAGGCCAAAATTCATGGTAACAGAGTACCATACGATTTGGTGCAGGGAGGTTTAGAAAAAGGTACTTGCACTTCTTTTGTGCAATTTTTGCAAGTAAGGCAATTCATTGAAATTAATGGGCTGCCCTATGCATGATACATCAAAATACGCAGAAACGCGCACTCACCATCGCACCTGCATAGGTGTGAATGGAGTCTAAATACCCACATCCTCAGTGGGTCCCTATCCTGTGCCCCACTGTCCATAGACACACTAATGTGGATCCCTAACAAGTTACGACCCCCATAACATTATCCCACCCCCTTAGGGTGCTAATAAAGACCTGTACCAGGTCATGGGCCAAGTAGTTCAACAGGGGGACTAAGGGCACAGAGGGGACTATTTTCTAATGGGCTCATGTTGAGTCATCCCCACAGGTGGCAGCTCCCTGCAAGTTACCTGGGCTTCATCGGTTCTGTGTGGGGGGGGGGGGGCAGGGGAAGATAGGGGACTCTTGTGTTCATTTCAAGCACAGGCAGAGTAATCTGAGGTGTTGCAGATTATGACAATTTTGCACATATGTATAAAAAATCATTTTGGGCCTGGGAGATTACTTAAAACTTCCAAACCTTATATATTTTCGGAAAGTAGACACCCTGGAGAATATAATGGTGTTCCATTATTTTTAATATCACACGATATGAGCGCAATGATTTATCAGGCACAAAATTTCAAAGTGCAAAATATACATTAAGGTAATTTTAGGACACAAATACTTAATATATTATATAATTTTTTAGTAAAATCACAAATAAGAGGTTGTGCCAAGTAAATAGATACCCGATCTGTCAAACGTTAAAATTGCGTGTGCCTGTGAAACAGCAGTGAACTCTGACGTGTCTGTTTACATTTGTAAGTGCGTGTATGTGAGGGTGGGGGGTGCTCAAAATCTTTTCGTGGGGCAATTGTAAGTGCTTGGGTGTACCTTTATTTATTAATTTTTCACTAAACTTTTTATTTTTTATTACATAGGGGACAAAATCAGCACCTGGTGAAGTGACTAGTCACCGGTGCTGGGGCAAGGTCATCCGCTGCCCATGGCAAAAATGATAAACTGCAGCCTCACCTTCTTTGGTGGAAAAGAGGATTGGGCTAATTTGGCATGTACAGCTTGCCATGCCAAAATGTATGTAATATTTGTGGCATGTGCTTAAATATTGCCAATGGTTGTGGTACAGTGTGCGTGGGGTGCATGGAGCTAGAGGAATCTGGACTGACTTTGAGGGAGGAAGGGGGGCTGAAGGGCTCTAAGGGAGAGAGGAGGCTAAGGGGCTCATAGGGGATTTTGAAGAGGAGAGGGGAGGTCTAGGGCTGAGTTGTCTCCCCTGGGTGTACCCAGTTTAGACATGGGTCGCCTACTAGGAAAAAAGGCATCTTCTCCTTCCCTTTCGCTGGTCGTGTTATACATGACATGACAAATTGGGACAGGAAAAAGGGCAGTCTGCCCTGACTTCCCAGCGGGCAACTTGCTGAGACTGACAGAATAGTGTTCTCAGCAGTTGTCTGCTCTCCCTTGCCCAGAGTAGGCTGCTATTGCAAGGAAGACAGCAAATTTCAATTCCCCTGCTTGTTCTGACAGCAGTGATACCGCAGTCCTTCCTGTCAGTGAGGTACCAAAGAACAGATTAGTCACCCCTCACACTTTCTCATTGGCAAAAGCAGCTGGCAGAACAGCCAGCAATGGCATCAGAGGTGTAAGGCCTAGTTTACGCAGTGGGAGGGCAGTCAAGGTAGGTTCTACTGCCAGACAGGGAAGTAAACATGCCACCACAGAAAAAACAATTATACTGCCTGTTGCGCTCAGCAAGTAGTATGAATGTGACCTACGTAAGTGAATAGGCCCATGCAACAACTGCCCTGCAGCCGTGTGCAATTGCGAAGCAGTGGTGTTGGTGACAAAGCCTTTAAACGGGCAGTGAGGAGGTGACATAAAGCCTTCCAGCTACCTGTCAAATGCCCTCTGAAAAGCAATCTACCATTCATTGCTCTTCAGAAGGGAAACGTGTAAAGAAGCACTATGTGATTGTGTGCACAGTGTGTGTGGTGTGTGTGTGCTTGTACAGTGTGCCTGTACAGTAGTGTGTGTGCAGTGTATATGTACAGTATGTATGTGTACAATGTGTATACACAGTGTATGTGCATACCTCCCAACTTTCTGAGATGGGAATGAGGGACACCTATCAGCAAAAGTATGCAGGCATAGGACACACCCCCTTGCCACACCTCCTTAAAGGAGAACTGTACAAAAAAAATAAGATTGGTTAAACCCACAAGTGTTTTTTTTATAACTACTTATCCTTTATATTGGCTATTGGAATCTACAAATGCAGGTATTTATAAATCAAATGAAAGGTTAGCCCTGGAAACACTTTTTGATAGATAAAAAGTGCATTTTATATAGATCAGACCAAACTGAGGGACAAATGAGGAGCAAAGAGGGACATTGCTCCAAATCAGGGACAGTCCCTCGAAATCAGGGACAGTTGGTAGGTATGTATGTGTGTATGTGCGTGCATGCATGCATAGGTGGTACTGCTGTGCTATGGATAAGAGGAGTGGTGCTAAAATGATGTTGAAAGAGGGTGTGCTATGTGCTGGTCTGTACAAACTTCTGACCCCCACGCTCTGCATTATTTGCACAAGTTTGCCCCAGTGGAAGGTGAGGTGGCCCTGCCAAGAGGGCTGTATAGGGCCCCAAAATTTCTGTTGGCAGCCCTGTACTCCCTTGTGATTTGGGACAGACAAAGGGACGCGACAGCTCTAAGTTTATCACACACCCCCAGCATCCATTAGCATCTTAGGCAATCCTGAATTTCAAGCATGACTCGATCCACAACTTTTTGAAGGGGTGGAAAACAAAAGGTCTAATTCATATCCATTCAAAATGAACTTGAAACCTTTTCTGTTTAAATCTAAGCTTAAACAGGCGAGTCAACCTCTGATTGAGTTGACCTGTATGGATAGGAAAGCAAGAATTTCCACTATATATTACAGTATAATTACTAAACCTACTTGCAAACTTGAAGCAGAATATTGGGAAGAGTATGGGTCTTTAGTAAGGATGAGCCGAACACCCCCCAGTTGGTTCGCACCAGAACTTGCAAACAGGCAAAAAATTTGGACGAACATACGAACTCCATTAAAGTCTATGGGATATGAACATAAAAAATCAAAAGTGCTCATTTAAAAAAGGCGTATATGCAAGTTATTGTCATAAAAAGTGTTTGGAGACCCGGGTCCTGCCACATGGGACATGTATTAATGCAAAAAAAAGTTTTAAAAACGGACGTATTTCCGGGATCAGTAATATTAATAATGCTTAAATTGAAACAATAAAAAAAATGATTAAGCCCTCATGCACACAGTACATTTTGCCTACTCTCGTAGAAACCTTTCCTCCTGGCAGCAGCATTTTTTTTACACTTGTAAAAGCGCGTAACACGTTTAGAGGCCAGTTCATATCACATGCAGTCCAGTGCGTTTTTCTACATAAAAAACGCATGGAAAGTAGGTTATATGGTTTTCAATGGCATAGTTCACACTACTGCGGTCAGTTCCAGTGCGTTCCAAGTCCAGAAAAAAAAAGTAGAACATGCTGCATTTTTTTATGCACTGGACTGTACTGGAACACTGTAAAACGCATCAAAAACACACTGGAACGCACCGGAACGCACTGCAACACACTTGTCCTTATTTAGGGCCAGTTCACACCAGACGCAGTTCCGTTCAGTTCCGTGCACATTTTTTCTGCACTAAAAATGCATGCACAGTGTTTTCCATGTATTCCAATGGCTCTAGTTCACACCATGCAGTCAGTTTCTGGTCAGTTTCCAGTCAGTTCCTGGTGCAGAAACTGACCGGAAACTGACCGAAACTGACTGCATTGGTGCAGAAAAAACAGAACTGCACGGAACTGCATGGAACTGCATCTGGTGTGAACTGGCCCTTAAGGTTAAGAAAAAAGAGGGGGGGGGGGAAGCACTGTAATGCATCAAAAACGAACCAAAAAACGCACTGGAATGCATCAAGAACGCGTATGCAGAAAAGCACCTGGAATGCATCCGGACTGCGTTTCTATGGTGTGAACTGGCCCTTAGGCACATTTACAGGCATCAAGTGCTTGGGCATGAATTCATTTAATTGGCAAGAATAATAATTTATTCTGGCCATTTTAATGAATTAACTCTCAAGTTCTAAATATGCCTGGCTTTAACACATGTTTAGATGCATTTACAGGCGTTTAGAAGCATCAAGTGTTTTTCTACTAAAACTCTGCTGCTCCTGGATAAGCTGGCAGTGTTTTTATTTCCTGCCTCCCAATACCTCTGTCTCTAAACACCTATGTATGCATGGACACATAAGCTAACATACAGGGCATTTGGAGGCAAAAAAAAAAAAAAAAAACGCCAGACACTCCTAGGAGCAGCTGAAAAAGTGTCAAGTGTGCATGAGGCCCAAGGCTTAAAAACACCAACATTTATTTTTTGTTAATATATTAAAATGTCTGTAAGAAGTATCCTGTGAATGAAGGATGAGTACCTTGGTGAAGAACATTTGTCATTTCTACGACAGACTGAAGAACATTTCAGGTCACAAAGTGAATTGCCTTAGGTAACTTTCAGTAAACAGATAAAACCAGTCCCACTACTACGATCATCATGTCATTATTAGGCATCGTTTTAACATTTTTTTAAAAGTATGTTCCTTTACTATTACGTAATGTGTTTAGGCAATGATTAACAAATTATATTAATAAGCAAGTTGAAAAATTGAGTATTAATTATTTTCACTTGATTAAAAAAATGGACATAAAGTAAAACAATTTTGGTTGATCTGCCAGTCCCCCTGGCTGATGCTGCTGTTAAAAAAGACGCTGATTGGCTGTTCAGGCAGAGTTCTAACTGAGATCCAGTTTTCTGTGCAAAATCATTACAATACAATGATTTCAGTGAAAAAAAAGTTGAATTTCCTTATCATATGAATTTTCTATGCTTTAAGGCATAAGGCAAATAGTTAAATATACTATATATGTATACTCAATATATACTGTATATATTTGTAAAATACCTGCTACAGTTTGGGAAATAAAGAATTACCTTTCGGTGGAGTCATTGTATTTCTTGGGTCGGAGACTTTGTATTACCTTTGTATCTACTATGAAGCAAAACCATATCCTTGTATGTATTAAAATGGAGCCATGCCGGGTTCTGGTGCTGTGGCATTGCAGTGACGATTGTCTGTTTGTTGTACTTTGTTTTGTATTTGTGTACAAAAACCAATAAAAAGAAGCTTCCAAAAAAAAAAAAAAAAAAAATATCTTTAACTAAATACAAAACAATTGAGTACTGTGTCTGTGATACTTTTTTATTTGCATGTGTTTAGTTGTCAGGACAATCACTTTATGGTTTATCTAAATATAAAATTGTAATTCTTTAATGATAAAGACATGTCTACATAAAAATGTAGTTCCCCATCAATCATCCCTGTTTTTTTCTATAGAGAGATCACTGATATGCATGACTTGATGATCAGGTTACGGTATGTTCTCCTCCCATTGAGTAGTAGTCTGTGAAATATGCAGTGATGAATTCTTTAACAATTCACCTATCCTAAGCACTATCAACTGCCCAATGAACCTTTCACTATATTCTCTTGTGTAGGAGTCCTACAGAATTTTACAACTACTAGAGAGAGTCTAAAAGAGCAATGGAGGAAGCCAAGGAGACCTTTCCTCTATCAAACAAACATCATGGGATTAAGAGTCAGTTTCGTAAACTTGTACCTTTTGGATTCTGTAATGAAGCAAAGAAGCAGCTTGAGTTGGCCATACCTGTGGTAAGACATGACCTCAATTGATGTATTTTTACTGCTTGTGGCAATTAGATTTTGAAGAGCGCAATCTTCTAAATAGGGGGTCAGCAGCCTATAGATCTCTATCTACCATTAGATTGTGGACAGGTGACTAGTAGATCGAGGTCTGGGCTTGCTGACCCACCATCCTATAGCAAACAGAGTGCAATGCAGAGGGACTACTTGTAAAGTTGGATCTGTAGTAGGGAGCAAGAACCCCATAAGCCGATACCTCCTCTGTAGTGCTGGCTCCTGTCCCATGCAAAGTGATACCAACTGCACTCTACCTCTTACCCCGGGTAGCAGTCTCCAGAGTGGTGCCAGCAGCAGAAAAGAAGAGATCTTCAGGTCAGTGTGAAGCAATACATTGAGACTAATAATATAGAGCTGCTTTCACTGATGTGCTGTGGTTTACCCACACCACGGTTGCAGTGCAGTGCACATGCAGCTTTCCAGCGGGTTTGCTGTGCTTAGCCATAGATTTCTATCATATCCTGCTGGTTTGGTGCACTTTCAGAAAGTGCACACCTGCAGTATATAATAGGAGTCTATGGCAAAGCGCAGCTAACCCAGGAAAGTTGAAGATACACTACATTTCACCCAGGGTGCGGGTAAACCGCAACACATCACTGTGAAAGCAGCCTTACAGGGGGCTCAAAACAGTAAGGATTCATTTACATTTGCAGTCTGGGGAATGGTAAAACCCCATAGTTAAGATGTGTTTTTATCACCCTCACCCAACTGCACCCCCTATACTGCAGTGGCCAGACACATGTTGCAGCCACAGCAGGAGTTATATGATCTGTCATGGTTGGTGGGTATAGCACCTGCCAAGCATGACCCATTCAAGTGAATGCGACCACTCTGCAAGTGCCCTGCTACCTTGTGCGGTACAGCGAACAAGGGGTTAAAGAAGGCAGCATTGTGTTGCTTTCTCCCCACCTGCTTTAACCCCTTGGACCTCGCAGAAGCGCGCAGTTGCAGGGTGCTTGCAGAGTGGCCCCATTTACTTGAATGGGTCGCGATCGGCAGATGGTAGAACCCACCAAAAGCAACAGGGGGTTTAATTCCTGCTGCAGCATGTGAACACCTTTGGCTGCTGCCTCAGCAGCTAAAGGGGATAGATATTGTGGGTGGTAAAACCACAACTCAACCACAGGTACCATCCCCCCCCCCCCCCAACTGTACCTGTAAATAAGCCCTACGGGTGCCTCTGCCGAATGCAACTAACTATTCACTGGTAAAAAACTACAGAAGGTCAGCACTATACACTGAAAAGAGCTGGTAGCAAAACTAGACAGTATACTCTCCCTTTAAGCCCCATACACACGGTCGGATTTTCCGATGGATTCTGTCCTATCGGACAATGTTGTCGGAAATTCCGACCGTGTGTAGGCACAATCGGACATTTTCCATCGGATTGTCCGACAGACAAAGTTGTATCTCCTGCTCTAAAGATTTTCCGACAACAAAGTCCGATCACACCAATTCCGATCGTGTGTAGCGAATTCCGACGGACAAAGTGCCACGCATGCTCAGATCACATTACAAGACAAAAGCTATTGGCTACTAGCCTCTACGTAGTCCCGTCGTAGGCAACAAACGTCACCACATTCAGAATGATCAGATTTTCCGACAACTTTGTCTGACCGTGTGTATGCAACACCAGTGTCGGACTAAATCCGTCGGACGAAATCCGATGGATTTGGTGGTCGGATTTTCCGACCGTGTGTATGGGGCTTAAGCCTTACAAAATCATTAAAATTCACTCATTCACAAGCGGAGCAGGCACTGTGCAGTGTGTTTGACAGGTGGTGAGGAGGCGATATGTTGCCTCTTCCTCACCACCTGATTTAACCCATGATTACTGTGCAATGCACACGATTGTACAGCATAGTACAACAATTAGATGTTTAAATCAGCTATGAGGAGGCGACGCTGTACCTGGCGATCTTTTGATTTCTACCATGTTGTTCAGGTAGATCTTCACCTCTTTTAAGTTGCCTACCCTTGTTCTAAATATAATCATTAAGGATACTACTGCAAGGTATATGAACTCCATGTGGGTTCAGCAATACTGTATATTATATATTGTACATACAGTACAAAAGGCATCAGTAATAATTATGACATTGTTAAAGGGAAATCACAGGTCAATTTCAATGATTACTGTTATACCCCGTACACACGATTGGACTTTCCGACAACAAAACCATGGATTTTTCTTCAAAGGGTGTTGGCTCCAACTTGTCTTGCATACACATGGTCACACAAATGTTGGCCAACAATTATGAACGTAGTAACATACAAGACATACATGATATCTCTGTAGCACTAACCCCCGAAGGAGCTGCTGGTTATTTTTGGGCTTACCGCTACCTTCTTGACCTCGTGTGCGTCTAGGGGTTTCCCGAGGTAGATGGCCCAAAGAACCGTAGAAACTGATACTGGATCCACTTTAGGGATTTTTATTTGCAAAATGTCAGATAAACACAGTCTCTCTATAGGGAATAGAGAGTATGGGTAGGAAGTTCAGGCACTCTTGGAACTGCTGACACTTGAATGTCTCTCACTATACAATCCAGGGAATAGCCATTCACAAATGGATACTTCAGCTATCGGATGAATCTCTTTCGGTGAATTTAGCAACCGACAGGTGATTCGGATAAGCAAAGTCTATGCCACAGACTTGGTAGTAAAACTTGTAGTGAAAAGTCTCTGCCACAGACTTGTAGTAAACTGAAGGATGAATTTAGAGAACCCTCACACGGTACCAGTATCTCGCAGCCGGTCCAGCAATACCATATGAGTGTGGATTCGCCTGGTGTCCTTTCCAGCTTAGCTTCCAGGCTCTTACCGAGCAGCCAGCCTTGTGCGTGGCCCTCTTCTGAAGAGTCCTCCCCTGGTTGCGTTCTCAGTTGCTGGGCCTCTCCAAAACCGAGATGCACCAGACCACCTTGGAATCCTCCTTCTAGTTACTGCACCTCGGGCTAGCCAGCCCAGAGGCTCGAAAATGGATGGATCCACACCCCAGGCCACGAGGGCCCCTGGGGGCTGGTCAGGAGGACCAGAACCAACAGTCAGAAAGATCTTCTGGACCGGAACCCAGAATCACGTGACCTCAGTACCTTAAGTACCCTCTCCCAGAACACACAGAGAGACAACACACCCACTGATTGGTTCCGAGAAAGATTGGCACCCAATGCATCCAACCGGACTGCATTCCAATGCCTGCCAGAGGTGACACCGACACCTATGGCCAAGCAGAACACAATACAGTCCAGCCAAACTGGTACTGAGACCATATTTTGGAACAATTAACCCTAAAACCCAACTATGGTTTTAGAAACATTAAATTTACAAAAATTATAGCGCGTGCTCTTCAGGAGCCCGGCGCTACATCTCTATTACGAATGCTAGTTTTACAAGATCGAGCGCTTCCAGCTCATCCTTGATTCTGAGCATGTGCGTTTGTACATTGGATTTTGTGCGACGGACTTGCATGTGCACATGATCGGAAAAATCCGACAACAAACATTTGTTGGCGCAAAATTTGAGAACCTGCTAGCCAACATTTGTTGGAGGAAAGTCCGACAACAAATGTCCGATGGAGCATACACATGGTCGGACTTACAGCAAACAAGCTCACATCCAACATTTCCTGTCGGAAAGTTAGATCGTGTGTACGCGGCATTATCCTTAAAAAAAAGTGGTAAAGTAATCTTAATCTCCAGTGCTTTGCTAATTGGTGGTATCCAGGGCAGATCTTGTTGTTAAACTTGGTGTTGTTAAACGCTAATAGGTAAACTAAAGGAAAAAGAAAAGCATGGGCAACTGGTCACTGTCAATAGGGGGGGGAATATGCCATTGCAAAAAAAAATTGTAAAATACCATACAGCAGGGCAGGGCTGGACTGGGACAAAAATGTGGCCCTGGACTTCATCCAGACCGGCCCAGGGCACAACACATCAGGGTACAGTGCACATCAGGGCACGGTACAGAGCCCAGCACATCAGGGTACAGCACATCAGGGCACAGGGCACAGCACATCAGGGTATAGCACATCAGGACACAGCACATCATGGCACAGGTCACAGTACATCAGGGCACAGCACATCAGGGTACAGAGCCCAGCAAATCAGGGCACAAGGCACATCAGGGAACAACACATCAGGGTACAGGGCACAGCACATCAGGGTATAGCACATCAGGACACAGCACACCAGGGAACAGCACATCAGGGCACAAGGCACATCAGGGCACATCAGGGTACAGGGCACAGCACATCAGGACACAGCACACCAGGGAACAGCACATCAGGGCACAGCACATCAGGGCACATAGGGGCACATCAGGGCACATCAGGGCACATGGCACATCAGGTCACATCAGGGCATGGGCACATAGCACATCAGGGCACAGGCCAAGGGGCACATCAGGGCACATCAGGGCACATCGCACATCAGGGCATGGGCTCATAGCACATCAGGGCACAGGCCACCGGGGACATCAGGGCACGGGGTACATCAGGGCAAGGGGTACATCCGGGCAAAGGCCATGGGGCACATCAGGGCTCGGGCACATCAGGGAACATGGCACATTATGGGGCACATTATGGGATCGTTTACTAGCCTGGCCAGCATGCAGGAAGCGTCTGTCTGTAGTAAGTTCTCTCGCATGTCACGCAGCGCTGCTCGCTCCTCGGCGTGCCTCTCTTCTCGTTTATCCCCATTGGCTTGTGACATCACCTGGGATAGACGAGAAGAGAGGCGGGGCCACCGGGGAGCGAGCAGCGCTGCGTGACATGAGAGAGTGACATGAGAGAGAACTTACTACAGACAGACGCTTCCTGTGCTACTCTGCATGCTGGCTAAATCTCAATCTACCCATCAGGCGCCAGCTGTTGGGGTTTGACATGTAGATCGCCGCGGACCTCCGAGGCAATATGAGGCCACTGAAACCGGCTCACTGAGCCATCGGCCCACCGGGAAACTCCCGGTAGTCCCACTGACCAGTCCATCCCTGCAGCAGGGTGTGGGTCTTTTCACAGGGCAATTTTGAAAATACATTTTTTTGGGGGATGCCTTAAAGCTGTATTTGGTATTACAGCACAGTGAATTTCAAGGACAGTCTTAGCGAAAATGTATACTGGCAGTGAATATTTGGCTAAAGAACTGATTTTTTTTGATATTTTTGCTTGTATACCACAGCAGCACCCCAGACTAATTTCATTTCAGTTTAAAAAAAAGTTTTTTTTCAGGTAGCTTTAGCTGTAATGCATGTTTTTTTGTGAAATAATAGAAGACATGCTTTGAATGACAGATAGAAATGTACCAGTTTAAAAAAAAAAAAAAAAAACTGTCCTGCCACGGGCCGTTTTATGTGAATTCACAGCCGGGCACCCACTGTGCATGTGCGAGCTTCACCGTGCGCTGCGAGTGGCCGCGCAATCATCTGGGACCTGTGACGTTTCCCAGATGATTGACAAGAGGGAGGAGGCAGAGCTGAGCCCTTTCTGTGCCGAGGGGAAGTAATGTCACCAGCCCAGGCACCGAAGGAGGCAGACTACGAGGGACCCTGTAGCAACAGCCATTTAGAGGCGAGTTAAAAAAAAAAAAATTCCAAATGTATTTTTTTTTTTTTTTTTAGGAACAACCCCACTTTAAGGCAGCTCTTTGAGGTGCAGTCTGCCTCCAGTTTTTACTGTGTTCTGGTTATATGGGCCCTTTATCGTGTTGTTTTTGGATATCCCTATCATCTGTGAACACTGAATCATGTGTCCCTCCGGCTTTCATACTACTGCTTTTCTACAAAGTAGAGCATGCAGGGAGTGGAAAGGTTACAGGGGCGGACTGACAACTCATGGGGCCCCCGGGCAATAGAAGATCATGGGGCCCCCTTGGTCCCCACACTCAAGCCACACCTGCACAGGGAGACACAGGGGGAGATAGAGCAAACAGGGGGACACTGTGTGTGTGTGTGTGTGTGTGTGTGTAAGCACACAGGTGGACACTAGGGGGGGGGGGGGGGAGCACACTGGGGGACACTGGAGGGAGAACGCGCACACACACACACAGAGGGGGACACTGGAGGGACAATGCACACACATACAGAGGGGGACACTGGAGGGAGAGCGCGCACACACACACACACACACACACACACAGGGGGACACTGGAGGGAGAGCGCACACACACACACACATACAGGGGGACACTGGAGGGAGAGTGCACACACACACAGAGGGGGACACTGGAGGGAGAGCGCACACAAACACAGAGGGGGACACTGGAGGGAGAGCGCACACACACACACAGAGGGGGACACTGGAGGGAGAATGCACACACACACACAGAGGGGGACACTGGAGGGAGAATGCACACACACACACACACAGAGGGGGACACTGGAGGGACAATGCACACACATACAGAGGGGGACACTGGAGGGAGAGCGCACACACACACACACAGGGGGACACTGGAGGGAGAGCGCACACACACACACACACATACCGGGGGACACTGGAGGGAGAGCGCACACACACACAGAGGGGGACACTGGAGGGAGAGCGCACACAAACACAGAGGGGGACACTGGAGGGAGAGCGCACACACACACACAGAGGGGGACACTGGAGGGAGAAAGCACACACACACACAGAGGGGGACACTGGAGGGAGAGTGCACACACACAGAGGGGGACATTGGAGGGAGAATGCACACACACAGAGGGGGACACTGGAGGGAGAATGCACACACATACAGAGGGGGACACTGGAGGGAGAATGCACACACATACAGAGGGGGACACTGGAGGGAGAGCGCACACACACACACAGGGGGACACTGGAGGGAGAGTGCGCACACACACAGATGGGGACACTGGAGGGAGAGCGCACACACACACACACACACAGAGGGGGACACTGGAGGGAGAATGCACACACACACACAGAGGGGGACACTGGAGGGAGAATGCACACACACACACACAGAGGGGGACACTGAAGGGAGAGCGCACACACACAGAGGGGGACACTGGAGGGAGAATGCGTACACACACACAGAGGGGGACATTGGAGGGAGAATGCACACACACACACACACACACAGGGGGACACTGAAGGGAGAATGCGCACACACACACACACACACACACACACACACACAGAGGGGGACACTGGAGGGAGAATGCGCACACACACACACACACACACACACAGAGGGGGGCACTGGAGGGAGAATGCACACACACACACACACACACACACACACAGAGGGGAATACTGGAGGGAGAGCGCACACACATACACACAGAGGGGGACACTGGAGGGAGAGCGCGCACACACACACACAGAGGGGGACACTGGAGGGAGAGCGCGCGCACACACACACACACACAGGGGGACACTGGAGGGAGAATGCACACACACACACAGAGGGGGACACTGGAGGGAGATTGCGCACACACACACACACACACAAGCAGAGGGGGACACTGGAGGGAGAATGCACACACACACACAGGGGGACACTGGAGGGAGAATGCACACACACGCACACAGAGGGGGACACTGGAGGGAGAATGCAAACACACACACACAGAGGGGGACACTGGGGGGAGAATACACACACACACATACACACACAGGGGAACACTGGAGGGAGAATGCACACACACACATACACACACAGATGGGGACACTGGAGGGAGAATGCACACACACACACAGAGGGGGACACTGAAGGGAGAGCGCACACACACAGAGGGGGACACTGGAGGGAGAATGCACACACACACACACACACACACACAGAGGAGGACATTGGAGGGAGAATGCACACACACACACACACACACAGAGGGGGACACTGAAGGGAGAATGCGCACACACACACACACACACAGAGGGGGACACTGGAGGGAGAATGCGCACACACACACACACACACACACACACACAGAGGGGGACACTGGAGGGAGAATGCACACACACACACACACACACACACACACACACACACACAGAGGGGGATACTGGAGGGAGAGCGCACACACATACACACAGAGGGGGACACTGGAGGGAGAGCGCGCGCACACACACACACAGAGGGGGACACTGGAGGGAGAGCGCGCGCACACACACACACACACACACACAGGGGGACACTGGAGGGAGAATGCACACACACACACACACACACAGGGGGACACTGGAGGGAGAATGCGCACACGCACACACACACAAGCAGAGGGGGACACTGGAGGGAGAAACCCCACACACACACACACACACACACACACACACCCACACACAGGGGGACACTGGAGGGAGAATGCACACACACGCACACAGAGGGGGACACTGGAGGGAGAATGCAAACACACACACAGAGGGGGACACTGGGGGGAGAATACACACACACACATACACACACAGGGGAACACTGGAGGGAGAATGCACACACACACATACACACACAGAGGGGGACACTGGAGGGAGAATGCACACACACACACACAGAGGGGGACATCGGAGGTAGAATGCACACACACACACACACACACAGGGGGGCACTGGAGGGAGAATGCACACACACACACACAGAGGGGGACACTGGAGGGAGAATGCACACACACACACAGAGGGGGACACTGGAGGGAGAGCGCACACACACACACAGAGGGGGACACTGGAGGGAGAGCGCACACAGAGGGGGACACTGGAGGGAGAGCGCACACACACACAGAGGGGGACACTGAAGGGAGAATCCACACACACAGAGGGGGACACTGAAGGGAGAATGCACACACACACAGATGGGGACACTGAAGGGAGAATGCACACACACACAGAGGGGG
This sequence comes from Lithobates sylvaticus, assembly GCA_028564925.1. Classification (NCBI taxonomy): domain Eukaryota; kingdom Metazoa; phylum Chordata; class Amphibia; order Anura; family Ranidae; genus Lithobates; species Lithobates sylvaticus. The sequence goes on along the minus strand of CM053027.1, from coordinate 351,229,183 downwards.
ACACTGAAGGGAGAATGCACACACACAGAGGGGGACACTGAAGGGAGAATGCACACACACACCCAGGGGGACACTGGATGGAGAGCGCACACACCCAGAGGGACACTGGAGGGAGAGCGCGCACACCCAGGGGGACACTGGAGGGAGAGCGCGCACACCCAGGGGGACACTGGAGGGAGAGCGCGCACACACACAGGGGGACACTGGAGGGAGAGCGCGCACACACACAGGGGGACACTGGAGGGAGAGCGCGCACACCCAGGGGGACACTGGAGGGAGAGCGCGCACACACACAGGGGGACACTGGAGGGAGAGCGCACACACACAGGGGGACACTGGAGGGAGAGCGCACACACACAGGGGGACACTGGAGGGAGAGCGTGCACACACAGGGGGACACTGGAGGGAGAGCACGCACACACACAGGGGGACACTGGAGGGAGAGCGCGCACACACAGGGGGACACTGGAGGGAGAGCGCGCACACACAGGGGGACACTGGAGGGAGAGCGTGCACACACAGGGGGACACTGGAGGGTGGACACACACACACAGGGGGACACTGGAGGGAGAATGCGCACACACAGGGGGACACTGAAGGGAGAATGCACACACACACACAGGGGGACACATGCACACACACACACAGAGGGGGACACTGGAGGGAGAGCGCGCACACACAGGGGGACACTGGAGGGAGAGCGTGCACACACAGGGGGACACTGGAGGGTGGACACACACACACAGGGGGACACTGGAGGGAGAATGCGCACACACACACACAGGGGGACACTGAAGGGAGAATGCACACACACACACACAGGGGGACACACGCACGCACACACACACAGGGGGACACTGGAGGGAGAGCGCACACACACAGAGGGGGACACTGAAGGGAGAATGCACACACACAGGGGGACACTGGAGGGAGAGGACACACACACACACAGAGGGGGACACTGAAGGGAGAATGCACACACACAGAGGGGGACACTGAAGGGAGAATGCACACACACACCCAGGGGGACACTGGATGGAGAGCGCACACACCCAGAGGGACACTGGATGGAGAGCGCACACACCCAGAGGGACACTGGAGGGAGAGCGCGCACACCCAGGGGGACACTGGAGGGAGAATGCACACACACAGAGGGGGACACTGAAGGGAGAATGCACACACACAGAGGGGGACACTGAAGGGAGAATGCACACACACACACCCAGGGGGACACTGGATGGAGAGCGCACACACCCAGAGGGACACTGGATGGAGAGCGCACACACCCAGAGGGACACTGGAGGGAGAGCGCGCACACCCAGGGGGACACTGGAGGGAGAGCGCGCACACCCAGGGGGACACTGGAGGGAGAGCGCGCACACACACAGGGGGACACTGGAGGGAGAGCGCGCACACACAGGGGGACACTGGAGGGAGAGCGTGCACACACAGGGGGACACTGGAGGGAGAGCACGCACACACACAGGGGGACACTGGAGGGAGAGCGCGCACACACAGGGGGACACTGGAGGGAGAGCGTGCACACACAAGGGGACACTGGAGGGTGGACACACACACACAGGGGGACACTGAAGGGAGAATGCACACACACACAGGGGGACACACGCACACACACACACAGAGGGGGACACTGGAGGGAGAGCGCACACACACAGAGGGGGACACTGAAGGGAGAATGCACACACACAGGGGGACACTGGAGGGAGAGGGCACACACACACACACACACACACACACACACACACAGAGGGGGACACTGAAGGGAGAATGCACACACACAGGGGGACACTGAAGGGAGAATGCACACACACAGAGGGGGACACTGAAGGGAGAATGCACACACACACCCAGGGGGACACTGGATGGAGAGCGCACACACCCAGAGGGACACTGGATGGAGAGCGCACACACCCAGAGGGACACTGGAGGGAGAGCGCCCACACCCAGGGGGACACTGGAGGGAGAGCGCGCACACCCAGGGGGACACTGGAGGGAGAGCGCGCACACACACAGGGGGACACTGGAGGGAGAGCGCGCACACCCAGGGGGACACTGGAGGGAGAGCGCGCACACACAGGGGGACACTGGAGGGAGAGCGTGCACACACAGGGGGACACTGGAGGGAGAGCACGCACACACACAGGGGGACACTGGAGGGAGAGCGTGCACACACAGGGGGACACTGGAGGGAGAGCGTGCACACACAAGGGGACACTGGAGGGTGGACACACACACACAGGGGGACACTGGAGGGAGAATGCGCACACACACAGGGGGACACTGAAGGGAGAATGCACGCACAAACAGTGGGACACACGCACACACACACACAGAGGGGGACACTGGAGGGAGAGCGCACACACACACACACACACACACACACAGAGGGGGACACTGAAGGGAGAATGCACACACACAGGGGGACACTGGAGGGAGAGCGCACACACACACAGGGGGACACTGAAGGGAGAATGCACACACACAGAGGGGGACACTGAAGGGAGAATGCACACACACAGGGGGACACTGGACGGAGAGCACACACATAGAGGGGGACACTGGACGGAGAGTGCACACACACAGAGGGGGACACTGGAGGGAGAATGCACACACACAGAGTGGGACACTGAAGGGAGAATGCACACACACAGGGGGACACTGGACGGAGAGCGCACACATAGAGGGGGACACTGGACGGAGAGTGCACACACAGGGGGACACACACACACAGGGGGACACTGGAGGGAGAGCACACACACAGGGGGACACACGCACACACAGGGGGACACTGGAGGGAGAGCATACACACACTGGGGGACACTGGAGGGAGAGCGCACACACACAGGGGGACACACACACACACAAGGGGACACTGGAGGGAGAGCACACACACCGGGGGACACACGCACACACGGGGACACTGGAGGGAGAGCACACACACAGGGGGACACACACACACACAGGGGGACACTGGAGGGAGAGCGTACACACACTGGGGGACACTGGAGGGAGAGCGCACACACACAGGGGGACACTGGAGGGAGAGCGCACACACACAGGGGGACACACGCACACACAAGGGGACACTGGAGGGAGAGCACACACACAGGGGGACACACGCACACACTGGGGGACACTGGAGGGAGAGCACACACACAGGGGGACGCACACACACAGGGGGACACACGCACACACAGGGTGACACTGGAGGGAGAGCACACACACAGGGGGACACACACACACAGGGTGACACTGGAGGGAGAGCACACACACAGGGGGACACACGCACACACAGGGGGACACTGGAGAGAGAGCACACACACACAGGGGGACACTGGAGGGAGAGCACACACACACAGGGGGACACTGGAGGGAGAGCACACACACAGGGACACACACACAGGGGGACACTGGAGGGAGAGCACACACACAGGGGGACACACACACAGGGGGACACTGGAGGGAGAGCACACACACAGGGGGACACTGTGGGGTGGGGGGACCTGGGGCCCATGCATCAGTACCCCCCCATCACTTGTGGCGGTCTTGGTGCCTTAATTTCCTCACCGATGCCGGTAATACTTTTTTTTTTTTTTTTTTTTCCACTTCAGAAAGAATATTCGTGGGTGAGTGTCAGCTATGCCCGCATCTCCATCCCTCTATTTGTCTTAGCATCATTAGTGGATTGTTTCGTTCTCCCCCTTTTTTTTTTTTTTTTTTATTTTTTTTTCCCCCTGGGGTTGGGGGGGATAGGGGTCCTGAGTCGGGCATCCATGAGGTTTACAAAGCCCAAAAATACATACATACATCTGAGATCCCACCCAGCCTCCCCTCCCCCTCCGCTTCCTTTATCCTAAGTCCCGTTCCATCTCTCTTCCGATTAACCCCCCTGGGGGTTTTTTATTTTTATTCCCCCCCCCCTCCCCCCTGTCCCCCCCGTGCCCCCGCCCTCCCCATCCCCGTCCGCTGTTTTGTTGTTGTATAGTGGCCCTTTCTCCCCAGTGTCTTCTCCTACCCTTAGGGTCTGCCTTTCCGCGGCTAGATCTCTTTTCGGCTTCACCCCCCAGGGATCATCAGTTGTCACGGCTGCACTCGCAAAGCCTCCCTGTAGCTCCAAGACCTCTTGAATTTTCTCCAACTCTCCCATCTAGCCCTCGTGGCCTCTCTGTCCACCTCCCCTATGTACAACACACATTCCATCATGTAAGTAGATTCCACTGCGTCAACCCATTCCCATAAGGGTGGGCTTTCCTTGTCCTTCCACCTCCTTGGAATTACCTTTTTAGCCGCGTTAAGCAGATGGGGAATCAATGAGCCTTTATATTGTTTGATTTCCTTGGATGTGGCATGCATAAGTACCACCCAAGGGTCATTTTTTACCTCGATCGTTGTTATTTCTTTTATGTATTTTAGGATAGTCTCCCAAAATTTTTTGATTTTAGGACACCCCCACCATAAATGACCCATCGTGCCCCTTTGATCACACCCCCTCCAACAGTTCGCAGATGTATCCGCCTGGAAATTGCTGACCCTGTCCGGGGTTCTATGCCGGTAATACTTCTAACGGCACGCTGCTCCTCGCCGGCCCCTCCACTCTTCTCGTCCATTAGGGGCATGAGAGGCCACTTAAAGCGGCTGTATTACATGGCGAGATGCTGATAACAATACTGCTAAAGGCGTGCGGCTCCCCGCCGGCCCCTCCTTCCCTCCCGTCTGTCCCAGGTGCTTGTACTGTATGCGTCATGACGTCACCTGGGACGGACGGGAGGGAAGGAGGGGCCGGCGGAGAGCCGCGCGCCGTTAGCAGTATTGTTATCGGCATCGTGGCATGTAATACAGCCGCTTCAAGTGGCCTCTCATGTGGCCGAGTCCGGGCCCGTAATGGACTCGGGCCCTCGTGCGGTGCCCGAGTCACCGACTTTTCAGTCTGCCCCTGAAAGGTTATATCTTACTGGCCAACAGATCTTTTGTTTGCCAGTGCCCTCTTCTGGGCTACAGTATAACCAAGTTGTCAATGCATACTGAATCCTGTGTCCATAAATAAACTCCAATAAATGGATATTACAGTAAATGCAAAAATCCTGTTTTTTAAACAGTTGCTATTAATTTTCTGCCTTAAGAAAATTAACTCTTTATTATAATAAGGCCAATACAAAGGGAACATACAGATATGACCACCTATGCTTCTACTCTTCTGAAGAGTTGGCTAACGTCCCACATTTTTCTTAAGTTAAGTTGTAATTCATTATACATTTTATAATATGTATATGTTAAAGAAAAAAGATTAAAGTCTGATTGATAAGAAAAGTCTAATTTTATCTTAATGTGAGTTTTTCATTTTCTTTCAGTGCTTGTCTCAAGCAATGGTATATCTTATATTGATGGAGAGTTCTGTGTTCTGTGGCCATTTAGGAAAAATTGAATTGGATTCTGTTACACTTGCTTCAGCTGTAAGTATTTACTCTCTTAGTTTTTACTTTTTTTACTTACTTTTTTCTGTTAAAGAGGTCTTTAATGAAGTAATAGTATTTCAAGCAGGGGTCAAGTCATAGGACAAAAAGTGTGTGTGTGTGTATTAGATATGAGCTTGATGTTCAGGTCGAACATCGGGTGTTCGCCCTTTCGCAGAACAGCGAACATTATGGGGCATTCGCGGGAAATTCAAGCACCCACGGAACGCCCCATAATGCACTGCGAAATTGCAGTGCATTGCTGTATGATGATTGGCCAAAGCATGCACCTGACCTGCATGCTTTGGTCAATGGCAGCATACTTTGCTAAGAGAGCCATAATTGGCCAGAGGCAGGGTGCCCTTGGCCAATCATGGCTCAGGGGGACTATGTCCACACCCCACACTATATAAGGCTGCTTACACGGTGGCCTTGTGTAGTGTTGTTGGCGTGGACGGAGAGATAGTGTGATTTAGATTAGGCAGCCAGGTTATTCAGTTAGTGGCAGACGCAGTGTATTTGATTTTTATATATATATATATATATATATATATATATATATATATATATATATATATATATATATATATACACACACACACACACACACACACACACATATATACATACACACTCTGCAGCATCCAGTCAGTGTAACCTATATCTACAGTGCATTCCGTGGTGTACTATTTCTAAACTACTTCAGGTGTATTTGAGAGAGATATATAGAGATGATCTATCTAATATATATTAGAATGGGGTGATTGTTCAGCTCAGTGTTAGATGCATTTTATGTAGTGAGTCCACATCAAACTAGTTAAGGGCCTGGTAGCCCACGTTTATTAAATGATGAACACAAAACAAAAGTCCACTCAAGAATCCCAAGCAGGGGTTTAAACTTCATTCAGACACAAATGAATATACAAGCCCACCTGGCGACTCTTCAACAGCCCTGCTGTTACAGATACTGGTCCTCAAACCACCAGTTCTTCTAGCAATCAAACAACAATCAACTTCTGCTTTACCGAGCCCTACTGTGTCCTTAGACTGACCAGTCCTTGGTCTTGTAGTAAGTGTCCTTACAAACCCAAATCCTTTCTGTCCAACATCAGGGATGAGCAGCCGTGCTACTGGATATCTCCTCACATGGAGACACACTCTATCTGAGAGCTAGAACCAGCTGCCTTAATCAAGACCTGAAAAGAAAACATTAAACTGCGGTCCATGGACTTGGGAGTCTGTCCCACCCGGATCTCTACCAGACTCCCAATAAAACCAGCCCCGGACCGGCCTTTACCAATACAGGGTAAAGAACTATCCATCTTTACCCTGAAGCCTTTGCTGGAATTATCTTAGATTGCACATCTAAGAATCTGTGGAGGAACATATATCCCATCAATCACTTTTCCTGTAAATTTTAAGCTGTTTTACAGGCAACCTGCTACATATCCCCCCCCCCCCCTCTGCTCAAACTCGGGGTTGAGCAATTTGGGCAAACAGACTGTAACTCTTGTATTTTCCTCCTTATTTTGGGCCATCCATTTGAGAGGGCATGGTCCACTAGGAGCCCAAACTGTCGCCCCAACTAACAATATTTTAAACTTTCAAGAGCCACTTGGACATTCTCTTTTTACAATGGCGCATCTTTTTTCAGCAGGGGTCAATTTTCTGTTTAAGACTGCTATGGGGTGTTCCTCCCCAATCACCACTTGAGACACCACTGCACCTAATCCCACTTCTGAAGCATCCGTCTGCACTACAAATTCCTGGGTGATTAAGACAGGGCTATTACACAGGGCTGTCTTTAGGTTTTGGAAAGCTTTCTCAGCTTCTGGGGACCAAGTTACGACTGAGGACTTCCCCCCCTTGGTAAGATCTGTAAGGGAAGAAACACCTGTACCCACCATAGCAGTTGGGACACCTCTGTGCTGGCCATCAGCCACGTAGGCCCAACCCTTTTTCCGGGTGTGCTTCCAGGTACGTTCCACCTTGGATCTTAACCGGGTCCTATAATTCCTTATACTCTGCCTTCCCTCTCTTCTCTTGGGGTCCCTAGGCTTACTCTCTTTTCTTGGGGGAACTCTACCTTTCCTGATCCTACCTTTCCACTTATGGAAGTCAGTTTTACCTTTCACCATAGGTCTATCAGGTTCAAGAACCTTTCTCTGGTTACCCACGGCAACCACATCACTTTTTACAGCACCGATCATTAGCAGATCATACATTTCAATGTCACCCTTTCCAACACAATCAGTGCCATCTATCTCAGTGCTTATGAGAAACCAGACCTGAGGAGGGACCACACACAGGTGAGTGACGATACCCCACAGAACCGTAGCATAGCTCCACCTCACCTTTTGTCCAACAGTCCATGGGTACTTGTTCTAAGAACTTACACTGATCCAAGTATAAACCACTTCTTTCTGGTGTACGCATTACATTGTTGCAGCAACCAACATTAGCACTTTCTCTCACAGTGTCTCCGGTACTTTAAGTTGTACCTCTTTCAGAGTGATGGAAAGCATCTCTGCTAGTGCTGCGTCTATTCTGGGCCCTTCTTTCTCCTGAGGTTTAGCGGGGGAGACAGTGTCCACACCCTCTACTGACTTCTGCTCAGTCGCACCTCGGACGACACCAGCAGAGAGACTTTTGATGTCTCCAACAGTTCTCCTGAGCGCTTTCCATACCACTCAGTAACTGAGAGCACCCTCTCCGAGAACCTCAAGACTATTTGCCACACTGTTAACAAGCATTGGTCCCACCAATACCATTCTTGATCAAGGCTTCGTAGTATGGCCTGTACCACCTGGCTCCACCCACTGGTACTCCACAGCACCACCTGGTCCAACTGCGGTGGAGACACCCAAGTGTACAGTGAGTGCATTTTTACGAAGTCTAGCATTTCCAGTAAGGTTTCTGTCATTTCTAAACATCCCATGTCTAAACACCAGACCTTTCTAGGGTCTTTTCCCTTGTCCAAAGACATGGAGGGGCTCATCCACTGCAGGTTGAGAGGGTGAGACATTTGAAGAAACCTCCACCACCTTGGAGGTACGCATCATCACAGGCTTTTGTACCCCTGGAGCGCTGTCAGATACATGTCTTACACTTATCCCTTCTGCACCAGTGTCAGTGAGCCGCTGCAGGTCATTACAAGTCACACTATTACTTTGACACTCAACATTGTTTAGCTGCAGGGCTGTGGACAACACATCTGCAATGCCAGTACCCTGAACTGTTTCTTCAGACTGGAGGGCAGCAACCTTTGCAGGGACCAAGGCGCCCTCAACCACCGGCCGCTCTGTGATCCCCCTGTCTGGCATAGCAGTTGTGTCCACACCCTTACTTAAGCTAGCCTTACCCAGCATGGCTAGCAATTGTTTGGCCCAGCTGTCCCAGTCCATTGTGGTTCCCTCATGGGCATTCCACAGCGTTGCATTACCTGCTGTAGAAGGCCGCACAGGAACCTGGGATTTACTAACCAAAACATCCCCTTGGGATGACACATCATCTGACAAGGCAGGCTGTAATACATGCTTTTGCCCTACCTGCTTGGGTGGCGATACTGACACACACAGCGCTGCGATTTCAGCTTTTGCAGATTGAATTAACCCCTTACTAACTGGGTTACACATAGGGTTGTGGGGCTGTGCCCACACACTCTCACTGTGTGGCTCAGTCTCCCTTTGTTCCACAAAACCCGTACCAGTGTTGTCCTGGACAATCTCCAGCTTCAAAAGCACCACAGAGGCCCTCTGAGATGTCCATGGACAAACCAGTGCCTCTGTCTTTCATGGGAGATACCCTACTCCCATCACTGGTAATGACCACATTACCAACATTCTCAGATACACATTTTCCAATGTCATTATCACAACCAACATTACATTTATCGACATCATCATGGTCACCCTGATGCATAAACATAACTTTAGCATTTGTGGGTTGTCTCTGTCTATTACCCACCACAGCCTGTGAGCCACTCCTTCCAGCACCCTCTATCTTTAAAGGGGAACTATTTACTCCTTGGGCAGCTCCATAGATGACCTGGGAAACTCTCTGCTCCGTCAATGCAAGCTTCTAAAAAATGTCCCTGGGCAACTCACCAGTCACTAGGGAACATGGCACAAGGACAGTTCTGGTCACCCCTAGTTTAGCTTCTCCAGCACTTCGCTGTATTATAGCAGGCACATGCATAGTCCCCATGTCCATTTGAATCTTTAACCTTGCTATCAGCTGGGCGTCCCCATGTGCCTCTCCACTGCTCTGGGTAGCACACTGCAGGAAGTCTAATCACTGCGGATCTCCTCGTTGGACACACTCCCTTTTCACTAGGTTCAGTCTCCCAAATTGAAACAGTCTTACCATTTTCAGTGGCTGGCATGATGGCCTTTACTTGAGCGCACCGCCTCTCAGCTGCATCCATACCAGCTACTGCCTCTGAGTGGCCACAGGACGACACTGCAGCCTTACCAGACTCTTTAGCGGTTTTCCATAACCTTGGGCAAGTAAAGATTCCATGCCCCACTTGACAGAAATCCTGTGGCAGAAATGCCATGATAGAAATCCTGGGCAGAACGCTATGACATAAATTCAATGACAGAAACCCTGGGCAGAAACCCTGGGCAGAAACGCTGAGACTGAAATGCTGAGGCAGAAATGCAACGACAGAAACCCTGGGGCAGAACGCTATGACAGAACACGGAGGCAGAAATGCCATGACAGAAATCCTGGGCAGAAATGCAAATGACAGAAACACGCTGAGACTGAACACTGAGGCAGAAATGCAATGACCGAAATGCTGAGACTGAAAGCCGAGCCAGAAATGCTGGGGCAGAACACTAAGACAGAAATGCTGGGGCAGGAAATGCTATGACAGAAACGCAGAGACTGTGCGCCGAGGCAAAATGCCGGGGCATGACGCAATGACAGAACTGGGGCTGAATGCTATGACAGAAAAACTGGGCAGAAATGCCGCGCTACGATAGAAACACTGGCCAAGGAAAAACAAAATAAAAACAGCAATGTACGTGGTTTGCGTCCTCCATGTCTGCCAGCCTCCCAGGTATGCAAAGCCCTGCTGACCATGAATATGATCTTGCCAGCATGGGGATGACCTACGACTAAAACCACACGATACTCCAGCATAGTACATCTCCTACTACAAGCCTCGTCAGACCCGTTACCTCATGTCTGGCCGTTGCCATGAGTGTAGGTCTAATGTCCTCTGTGACTGCTTCAGCGGTGCCAGCAGTGGGTAGAGAGGAGCAAGCAGGCGGGTGGCCGCCCATCCCCCTGTGTGAGCACCGGGAGAGTAGTATACTTTTTGTACACATCACACAATACAGTGCAGCCATAGTGCAGATGCTGCTACACATCTGGTGGTGTACACAGTACACAATACATTGCAGCCGTAGTGCAGTTGCTACTACACTTCTGGTGGTGTACACAGTACACAATACAGTGCAACTGTAGTGCAGTTGCTACTATTTTTCTGATGGTGTACACATTACACAATACAGTACAGCCGTAGTGCAGTTGCTACTACTTTTCTGGTGGTGTACACATTACACAATACAGTGCAGCCTTAGTGCAGTTGCTACTACTTTTCTGGTGGTGTACACTAGGGATGGGCCCGGTGTTCGATTCGAACCCATGTTCGAATCGAGCACCGGGCGTTCGCTCGCTCAGCGAGCCCAGAACTATTGGGGCCGCTCGCATCAAATTCGTGTGATGCGAGTGGCCCGCAATGCATTGCGCTAGTCGCAGTGCAATGCTGGCTGATGATTGGCCAAGCGGCGGCGGCCTCGCATATTATGTTTCAGTCACAGTGTCAGTGTGTCAGTGTGTTGCTGACTGCTGACAACTAGATATCAGTGGCGGCCCGTCCATAGGGGGCGCCCGGGCGCCGCCCCCCCCCCCCCTCCTTGCAGTTAAAAAAAAAAAAATAAAAAAAATAAAAAAAAAAGTTCAAAAAAAAAAAAAAAAAATTATTTAAACATGTCCCTTTAAGGGCGCCATGTCCCTTTAAGGGCGCACAGTGCAGTATGCACCGCTCTATCACCAATAGATAGATTCATGCATTGCATGAATCTATCTATTGGTCACCTCTGCCGCCCCCTATTCAGGTGTCCGGCCCCTGATCGGGCGCCGGGCATCTGAATTACAGTGGGGGGGGTGTTGCGGGAAGCGCCCCTATTAGAGCTGTAAGCTCTAATAGGGGACCCTATTAGAGCGGTGTGCTCTAATAGGCTTCCCTAAGTGTAAACAGCGGGCGCACGGCCGTGCGTTCGCTGATTACACAGTATTGTGTTAGAGAAGCGAATACATCGCTTCCCTAACACAGACCCGCCTCTCAGCCAATCAGGTTGCCAGGTCTGTTACCTGTAACCTGATTGGCTGAAGTCACAGGCGCTGTGATTGGACGCTAGGCGTCCAATCATAGCAAAAGACAGGCGCGGGAGAAGAAGACCTCGGACGGACGATAGCAGAAGACAGGAGGAGCGCGGGAGAAGAAGACCTCGGATGATGAGACACCGCTCGCCGCCTGACACCATCACCAGCTGCACATCGAGACAAGGTAAGTGCAGAGGGCAAGCAGGGGGCACAGTGGCAGCACTTTTGGGGCACAATGGCAGCACTTTTGGGGCACAATGGCAGAACTAGGGGCACAATGGCAGAACTTGGGGCACAATGGCAGAACTTGGGGCACAGTGGCAGCACTTAAGGGGCACAATGGCAGAACTTGGGGCACAATGGCAGAACTTAAGGGGCACAATGGCAGAACTTAAGGGGCACAATGGCAGAACTTGGGGCACAATGGCAGAACTTGGGGCACAGTGGCAGCACTTGGGGCACAGTGGCAGCACTTGGGGCACAGTGGCAGAACTTGGGGCACAATGGCAGAACTTGGGGCACAGTGGCAGAACTTGGGGCACAGTGGCAGAACTTGGGGCACAGTGGCAGCGTTTGATGGGCACAGTGGCAGCGTTTGATGGGCACAGTGGCAGCGTTTGATGGGCACAGTGGCAGCGTTTGATGGGCACAGTGGCAGCACGTGGGGCACAGTGGCAGCGTTTAATGGGCACAGTGGCAGCGTTTAATGGGCACAGTGGCAGCGTTTAATGGGCACAGTGGCAGCGTTTGATGGCACAGTGAGGCTGTTTGTTTGCGCCCCCCCAAAAATTTTGAGCACCAGCCGCCACTGCTAGATATGCTCTATTTCTGGGGATTTGTGTGTGCGTGCTGTTAGAACAGCATTGCAGTATCACATCTGGGGGGTGTCTATAGGTGGCCTGTGAAGGGGGGCAGGTTTCCTGTGCTTAGAACTTTCCCTGCAAAAAGTGTAATTTTTGCAGGAAAAAAGCTATTTAAAAGCACTCGCGGCTAATGAATTGATGGCTCCTGTAACACAGAGAACTGTCATTCATTAATAAAAAACAAAAAAATGGCGTAGGGTCCCCCTCAAAATCCATACCAGACCCTTGAGGTCTGGGATGGATTTTAAGGGGAACCCTAGCCAAAAAAAAAATGGCGTGGGGTCCCCCTCAAAATCCATACCAGACCCTTATCCGAGCACGCAACCTGGCAGGCCGCAGGAAAAGAGGGGGGGACGAGAGTGCCCCCCCCCTCCCGCCTGAACCGTACCAGGCCACATGCCCTCAACATTGGGAGGATGCTTTGGGGTCCCCCCCAAAGCACCTTGTCCCCATGTTGATGAGGACAAGGGCCTCATCCCCACAACCGTGCCCGGTGGTTGTGGGGGTCTGCGGGCGGGGGGCTTATCGGAATCTGGAAGCCCCCTTTAACAAGGGGACCCCCAGATCCCGGCCCCCCCCTGTGTGAAATGGTAAGGGGGTACAAAAGTACCCCTACCATTTCACCAAAAAAGTGTCAAAAATGGTAAAAATGACAGGAGACGGTCTTTGACAATTCCTTTATTAAAATCTTCTTTTCTTCTTTCTTCATCCTTCAGTTTCTTCATCTTCTCCTTCCGTCATCTTCTTCCATCTTCTTACATCTTTTTCTTCCTCCGATCCGCTTCTTCTTGCGCTGGTCTTTTCGTCCTTCTCGTCCGGCATCTTCTTCCGTCGTCGTCGGTGTCGGTGTCTCTTCTTGGGCCGCTCCGCGCAATGGGAGGCTCCCGATGTGTGAGGCTCCGCTCCGTCTGACAGGTCTTTTATAATGGAGGGCACCTGGTGACCCCGCCCCCTCTGACGCACGGGGACGTCATGGGGAATTCCCTATGGCTTTCCCCATGACGTCAGAGGGGGGCGGGGTCACCAGGTGCCCTCCGTTATAAAAGACCTGTCAGACGGAGCGGAGCCTCACACAGCGACACCGACACCGACGCCGACGGAAGAAGATGCCGGACGAGAAGGACGAGAAGACCAGCGCAAGAAGAAGCGGATCGGAGGAAGAAGAAGATAGAAGAAGATGGAAGAAGATGACGGAAGGAGAAGATGAAGAAACCGAAGGATGAAGAAAGAAGAAAGAAGATTTTAATAAAGGAATTGTCAAAGACCGTCTCCTGTCATTTTTACCATTTTTGACACTTTTTTGGTGAAATAGTAGGAGTACTTTTGTACCCCCTTACCATTTCACACAGGGGGGGGGGCGGGATCTGGGGGTCCCCTTGTTAAAGGGGGCTTCCAGATTCCGATAAGCCCCCTGCCGGCAGACCCCCACAACCACCGGGCACGGTTGTGGGGATGAGGCCCTTGTCCTCATCAACATGGGGACAAGGTGCTTTGGGGGGGACCCCAAAGCATCCTCCCAATGTTGAGGGCATGTGGCCTGGTACGGTTCAGGCGGGAGGGGGGGGCGCTCTCGTCCCCCCCTCTTTTCCTGCGGCCTGCCAGGTTGCGTGCTCGGATAAGGGTCTGGTATGGATTTTTTTGGCTAGGGTTCCCCTTAAAATCCATCCCAGACCTCAAGGGTCTGGTATGGATTTTGAGGGGGACCCTACGCCATTTTTTTTTTTTTGGCTGGGGTTCCCCTTAATATCCATCCCAGACCTGAAGGGCCTGGTTATTGAATTTGGGGGGACCCCCACGCTTTTATTTTTTTCATTTTTTTTATTTTTTATCAATTACTTTTTTTTTATGAATGACTTTCAGTTTCAATGAATGACTGTTCTCTGTATTACGGGAGCCGTCAATACACATTAGCCGCGAGTGATTTTAAATAGCTTTTTTACTTGCAAAAATTACACTTTTTGCAGAGACAGTTCTAAACACGGGAAACATGCGCCCCTTCACATGCATACTATAGACACCCCCCAGGTACGAAATTTAAAGGAATATTACACTTTTATTGTTTCAATTTAAGCATTATTAAAATCACTGCTCCTGAAAAAACGGCCGTTTTAAAAAAAAATATTTGCATTGATACATGTCCCCTGGGGCAGGACCCAGGTCCCCAAACACTTTTTATGACATTAACATGCATATTAGCCTTTAAAATTAGTACTTTTAATTTCGAACTTTCGCATCCATTAAAACTAATAGGGTTCTAAAGCTTGCACGGACTTTAGGTCCGTTCGCGGGTTCTGGTGCGAGCCGAACTGGGGGGTGTTCGGCTCATCCCTAGTGTACACATTACACAATACAGTGCAGCCGTAGTGCAGTTGCTACTGCACTTCTGGTGGTGTTCACAGTACACAATACAGTGCAGTGTGGTGTTGCAAAACAAAATATACATCATGTCCGGAAGGCCACCAAGGCGATGCAGACACTCGCAGGCCACTAAAAAAGGGCAAGCAGGCTCTGTGTCTACAGTCAACAGTGCTGGTCGTGAACATGGTGCATCCTCTGCAGGTGGCTGTGGGGCACGCGTGTCATTTTTTTCTGCTGCTGGCTGTGTTATTGAGCCAGAACATGCAGAAGAGTTGGTGGAGTGGATAACAAAGCCGTCCTCATCCTCCTCATCCTCTGTCACCCAGGCTCAGAGTAGTTTGCGTTTTTCAGCTGCCAAAACAGCCTATTCCACTGGCTCCTTGTCCACAGTCACTCCTTCCGTAGCCCCACCATCATGCACGGAGGAGTCCCCGAACGATTCTACCACAGTGTCGGGTACATGCTGCTGGTGGATGCGCAGAGATTAGAAGGTTGGTTCCCAGGTTGAGGAAGGGAGTAACGTGAGCCTAGAGAGAGGGGGTGCCCAAGAAGGACAAGAAACTGGCAGTCATGTTCCCCCAGCCGCAGCATACTGCCAAGTTTGCTCCAGTGATGAGGAGGGAGGGGATGATGAGTTCACTGACTCTACTTGGGTGCCTGATAGAAGAGAGGAGGAGGAGGAGGCACAACTCCAACGAGGCAGGATGTCCTCTAGGGGGCAGCTTAAGGGCAGCCACCCTACTGCATCACACCGCAGAGCTCCGCAGGTGCAGGGTGCTGCTGACTCCCTGATGATTTTGAAAAGTTCCTTGGTGTGGGCCTTTTTTGACACGTGTGCAGAAGATCGCACCATTGCTGTTTGCAACCTATGTCTGAAGCGGATCAAGCGTGGCCAGAACAGCAGCCGCTTGGGCGCCACGCGCTTGACCAGACATATGACGACCTCCCATGCAGTCCATTGGCAACAGCAATTGAAAGACCCACATCAAAGAAAACTTCTCCTTGCTCCTCCATGAAGGTATAGCAATAGGTTTCCCAAGTACTTGCAGACAATCTGCTATCAGTACACCTACTTCTGATTTTAGCAGGAAAATTTCCCTACCCCAGTTGCTAAACCCTAAAAAGAAATTTAATCCCAGTCATCCACATGCTCAGCGTCTGAATGCTAGCTTGGCCAAAATGCTAGCACTGCAACTGCTGCCTTTTCAGCTGGTAGGCTCTGCCCCCTTTCATGAATTTGTGGAATGTGCTGTACCTCAGTGGCAGGTTCCAAAACATAATTTCTTTTCACGGAAGGCCATTCCTGCTCTCTACCGGCATGTGGAAGGCAATGTTTTGGCCTTGTTGAACAGGGCGGTCAGCCGTAAGGTGCATATTACCGCTGACTCATGGTCTAGCAGGCATGGGCAGGGATGTTATCTTTCCTTCACGGCGCACTGGGTAAGTCTGCTGGCAGCTGGGAAGGATGCAGGACAGGGTTCATTATTGTTGGAGCTTGTTCTGCCTCCACGCCTCCAAAATGCTAGTGGCGGTTCTGCGACAGCTCTCTCCTCCACCCCCTCCTCTTCTTCTTTCTTTATGGCCTCTTCTGCGCATTTGTCCTCTGAACCAACGGTGCTCCATAAGCGTTCAAGGGCCTACGCAAGCACTCAGGCAAATAAATGCCATGCGGTGCTTGAGTTGGTCTGCTTAGGGGACAGGAGCCACACTGGGGCAGAGATTCTGTCAGCTCTGCAGGGGCAGGCATAGAGATGGTTGACGCCACGCCAGCTTCAGGCAGGAATGGTTGTATGCGACAATGGCACCAACCTTTTCTCCGCCCTCCAACAGGGACATTTGACCCATGTCCAATGTTTGGCACACGTCCTGAATTTCTTGGGCAGGTACCCAGGCTTACAGGTTCTCCTGAGGCAGGCCAGAAAAGTCTGTGGTCATTTCCACTGGTCATACAATGCCAGTGCTCGACATTCAAAGGGAATGCAACCTGCCCACCAACTGCCCCATTTGTGACATGCCCACCAGGTGGAAGTCAACGTTGGCAATGCTGCAGTGGCTACACTCGCAGCAGAGGGTCATCAATGAGTACCTATGTGAGTATGGCACCAGGACAGGGTCAGGGGAGCTTGGCTTTTTTTGCCATGCCAGTGGCTACTGATCAAGGATGCATGCACTGTCCTGTCACCATTTGAGGAGGCCACGAGAATGGTGAGCAGTGACAATGCATGCATCAGTGATACTGTCCCTCTGTGATACTGTCTTCCTGTTGGAGCACACGCTTTGTGGAATAATGGACAGGGCACTTGAGGCAGAACAGCGGGAGGAAGAGGAGGACTTCCTTACCTCTCAAGGCCCCCTTTATCCAGATAGATATCCACAGGAAGAAGAGGAGGAGGATTGTGTCAGCATGGACGTGGGGGATAACACTCAGCAACAGTCTTCAAGGGATGGTTTTCAGTCCCCAGAAACCCAAGAAGTTGTACGTGGCTGGGAGGAGGTTGTTACGGATCATGTGATCCTTAGTGACCCACAGGACTCAGAATCTAATGCCTCTGCAAACTTACGTTGCATGGCCTCCCTGATTCTGCAAAGCCTGCAAAGGGACCCTAGGATTTGTGGTATCAAGGAGAGGGATCATTACTGGCTGGCAACCCTTCTTGAACCACGTTACAAGGGTAAGGTTGCAGAACTCATCCTGCCTTCGCAGAAGGAGCAGAGGATGAAATATCTTCAGGAGGCCTTGAAGAAAGGTTTGTGCAATGCGTTTCCAGACCGCATATATATATTTAAAACGTACTCTATGTGCAGTCAGAGAGTGTGTGAACATGCTACAGGAGATGGTCAGAGAGTGTGTGGACATGCTACAAGAGACTGCATACCTACTACAAGAGATGGGGTCAGAGAGTAAGGACACTGATAACACAGAGCTTGGAATAACACAAGAAAAATGAGGGTTGGACTTTTTAGGCACAACCAAACGATTATACAAAAATATAATTTTATTATAAACACATAAAAAAATTGAATTACATTTTTTATCTTTATGATAAAATTATAATTTTGTATAATCGTTTGGTTGTGCCTAAAAAGTCCAAGCCCCATTTTTCTTGTGTTATTCCAAATTTATAGGACGTGGCACTGGCTACTGCTTTTGTATCCACAAGACCACTCTGTGATACGATACAATTAATATACTCATGATAGCACAGAGCGATGAGGGCTGCAGTGCTCTATGAGATGGGGGCAGGACATATAGTGAAGGGTGCAGTACTCTATGAGGTGGGGGCAGGGTGTATAGTGAGGGGTGCAGTGCTCTATGAGGTGGGGTGGGACAGAGTGCATATTGAGGGGTGCATGGTTCCATGAGGTGGGGGCAGGGTGTATAGTGAGGAGTACAGTGTTCTATGAGGTGGGGCAGGGTGTATAGTGAGGGGTGCAGTGTTCTATGGGGTGGAGGCAGGGTGAGGGATGCAGGGTTCTATGGGATAAGGGCAGGGTGAAAAGTGAGGGGTGCAATGTTCTATGGGGTTGGGGCAGGGTGAAAAGTGAGGTTGCAGTGTTCTATGGTGTGGGGCAGGGTGAACAGTGAGGGGTGCAGGGTTCTATGGGATGGGAGCAGGGTGAACAGTGAGGGGTGCAAGGTTCTATGGGGTGGGGGCAGGGTGAACAATGAGGGGGCAGGGATCTATGGGGTGGGGGCAGGGTAAACAGTGGGGGGGCAGAGTTCTATGGGGTGGGGGCAGGGTGAACAGTGAGGGGGGCATGGTTCTATGGGGTGGGAGCAGGGTGAACAGTGAGGAGTGCAAGGTTCTATAAGGGGGGGGGGGGGTCAGGGTGAACAGTGAGGGGCGCAGGGTTCTATGGGGTGGGGGAAAAAGAAACAGCTGTAAAAGTAGGCAAAAATATGACCAAGCAGCGTAGTATGGACAAAGTTTAATGAAAAAATTGGTTAAATATTGTATGGAATGACATCCATATAGATATGCCAATACCTTCCAAAATTGAAAATAGCACAAAACATACATACATACAATAATAACAGCAATCCCGGTGGTTCTGAGGAAGTCCGCGGATTGGCAGACAAAACGCAAGCGTCAACGGAGTGACGTCATCACACCCGGATGTGTTACCAGGGTGTCCCCATGCAAATCTCATATACACACGCCAACAGCTTAATGAATAGCCGGCCGGCTTTTACTGTTACAAGCGTGAGGAGATCGGCAATTTATTCAAACTTATGGAGCACCTGGGGAATACATCATAGATGTGAATGAGTGAGAAGGGAGCAAGTCAAATAAGATAGAATTGCAATTTTGCAACGATTAATATCGAAATTAAATGATGAAAATTACTTACTGCTCTACCTTCTCCAGGTGATTCCGATTACCAGTCCCTCTTTCAGCAGTCAACTGGATAGCAGATAGCTATAGTTTCGCCACAATGAATCAGCCCTGGTTCTCTCTCCTCTCTCTCCCAATTGCCGCTATCTCCTCACAGATCGCTTGTAACAGTATTCAATAAGCTGTTAGTGTGTGTGTGCATCGGCATTGCATGGGGACACCCTGGTAACCAGTGATGGGCCAAACGGACCCCTGTTCAGTTTGCACCAGAACTTTCGAACACCGCAAAAGTTCGGAACCCGAATAACAAACCCCATTAAAATCAATGGGACTTCAATGTCAAAAATCAAAAGTGCCTATTTTGAAGGCTTATATGCAAGTAACTGGGCATATAATGGTTATAGAGGTCCGGGTCCTGCCCTGGGGGACATGTATCAATAATAAAAAAAAAAAGTTTGCGAAAAACGTAATTTTTAACCACTTAAGCCCTGGACCATTTGGCTGGCCAAAGACCAGAGCACTTTTTGCGATTCGGCACTGATTTAAGTGACAATTGCGCGGTCGTGCGACGTGGCTTCCAAACAAAATTGATGTTATTTTTTTCCCCACAAATAGAGCTTTATTTTGGTGGTATTTGATAACCTCTGCAGTTTTTATTTTTTGAACTATAAACAAAAAAATAGTAACAATTTTGAAAAAAAACGCATTATTTTTTGCTATAATAAATATCCCCAAAATATATATAAAAAACATGTTTTTTCCTCAGTTTAGGCCGATACGTATTCTTCTACATATTTTTGGTAAAGAAAAACGCAATAAGCGTTTATTGATTGGTTTGAGCAAAAGTTATAGCGTTTACAAAGCACTCAATTCCGCTGCAGCTGCGTGACACTCCACTTGCCATTGAGGCTCTTGGCGGGAGACCTCTACAGCCTGCCTATGTGACTCATGAGATTGTTCCATTGTCCGTGGCCGTAGGGGCTCTTCACCATGAGATAATCCATTTCCAAGTAATTTCATCACCTAAGTTTCCGCTGGTTATTGGTTATCCTTGGTTACAGAGGCCCCTCTTTTGATTGGCTCCATGCTGAGGTTCTCTCCAGAAGGTAGCCAAGGTCCTGTGCACCTCTTCACTCTCCTCCCTGCCGGAGGAGTACCGCGATTTTAGCGATGTCTTTGACAAAGGTCAAGCCGGTAGTTTGCCTCCACAACATCCCTATGATTGCGCAATTGACCTTCAACCTGGTGCCATACCCCCTCGTGGCTTGTGTCGGTCTTGAAGGATAAGGCCATGGAGGAGTACCGCCTCAAGGGAGCAACGGTGTTCACAAAGCTTGATTTGAGAGGGGCATACAATCTCGTGAGGATTAGGAGAGTGACGAGTGGAAAACTGCGTTTAAAACCAGAACAGGCCATTATGAGTACTTCATAATGCCTTTTGGCCTTTGTAATGCCCCGGCAGTTTTCCAGTAATTTACTAACGATGTCCTTCGAGATTTGTTGCAGTTATGTGAGGTGGTTTATCTCAACGATATCTTCATATTTTCCAAGTCCCTGGAGAGCCACCACACAGATGTCTGTCGTGTGCTTCAGAAACTAAGAGAGAATAATCTCTATTGTAAATTGGAGAAGTGCGATTTCCATCGTGAACAAGTTAAAAATGCATTGTCGCAGTGGAAATGTCATTTCCACTGCTTATTTTTCGATGGACCCAGAGAAACTTTCAGCAGTCCTACAGTGGCCCTGACCCATGGGTTAAGTCCTCTGCAGCGTTTTCTTGGCTTTGCCAACTATTATCGGAAGGTTATTCGTAACTTCTCGTCTCTGGTTAAGTCCCTGACTGATATGACCAGAAAGGACTCCGGAGTCCATTTTAAGGCCTTTGAGAGTCTCAAGTCTCCGGAGTCCATTTTAAGGCCTTTGAGAGTCTCAAGGATGCCTTTGTTTCTGCTCCTGTGTTGGCACATCCTGATACTACGTTACCTTTTATCCTTGAGGTTGATGCTTCTGAGACTGGAGTTGGCGCCCTCCTGTCTCAACGTCCTACCTCTGAGAGCACAATGCATCCTTGTGGCTATTTTTCAAAAAAATTGTCACCTGCGGAGTGCAATTACGAGATTGGTGACAGAGAGCTGTTAGCGATCATTTTAGCCCTGAAAGAATGGAGACATCTCCTCGAAGGTACCACTGTGCCGGTTCTCATTCTTACTGACCATAAGAATCTCACATTCTTGTCTGAGGCTAAACGCCTCTCTCCCAGAAGGGCGCGATGGACTCTTTTCTTGTCTAGTTTCAATTACATTGTCTCATTCTTACCGGTACTAAGAATGTAAGGACTGACGCTTTGTCACCACAATTTTCCTCCACTTCCAAGATGGAGTAGGTTTAGGTTCCTGTGATTCCTCTTGATCGTATTCTGGCTACGGTTCGCACCAGTCTCACTTCTGCTTTGGGTGACAAAATTCTTGCCGCTCAGGTCTACGCTCCTCCTGAGAAACCTTGTGACCGCTGCTTTGTCCCAGAGAGTATCTGTACTGCCGTGCTCCAGACTTACCATTCTCCCAAGGCTGCTGGCCACCATGGGAAGAATCAACTCTTTTGGGCCATTTCCCAACAATTCTGGTGGCCTAGTCTACGTGCTGATGTAACCGCCTTCGTAGCTGCATGTTCCGTGTAAACTCAGAGTAAGACTCCACGACACCTTCCTGTGGGCCTCCAACAATCTCTAACCAATGGAGAGAGGGCCTTGGCCCACCTGCCTATGGATTTCCTTGTGGAGTTACCCAACTACCAGGGCAACACAGTTATCCTTATGGTGGTTGACCGGTTCTCAAAAATGTCCCATTGTATTCCACTTAAGAAGTTGCCCACTTCTAAGGAACTGGCTTCCATTTTTGCTCGGGAGATCTTTCGCTTACATGGGCTACCCAAGGTGATTGTCTCAGACAGGGGTGGTCAGTTTGTGTCCCGGTTCTGGCGAGCCTTTTGTGCACAGTTGGGAATTCAGCTTGCTTTCTCCTCTGCGTATCAACCGCAGTCTAATGGGGCCGCAGAATGAGCCAATCAGCCCTTGGAGCAATTCCTACGTTGCTATATTTCTCACCATCATAACAACTGGTCAGACCTCTTACCGTGGTGGAGTTTGCTCACAATAGTGCCTTAAATTCTGCTTCCCGATTGTCCCTGTTTATGGTGAACTATGGTTTCTAACCTTCCATGTTGCCTGACTCGTTTGCAGAGTATTTCTGCATTAGAGGAGCATCTCCGTGGTTTTCGTTTCATTTGGGCACAAGTCCAGGAGGCTTTGCGACATGCTAATGATAGGTACAGACTCCATGCTGACTGCAGACGCCTGCCTGCGCCTTCCTACCAGGTTGGGGACAGGGTCTGGCTGTCATTTCGCAACCTCTGACTTCGTGTTCCCTCTCTGAAGTTCGCACCTCGGTTTATTGGGCCTTTCCGTATATTTTGCAGGATTAACCCAGTGGCTTACGCATTAGACCATCCTTCTAATATGCGTATCTCAAATGTATTTCATGTCTCCTTATTAAAGCCTTTGGTCTGCAACCGCTTTACCACCTTGGTGCCTCGACCTCACCCTGTACAGGGTGAGAACCATGAGGAGAATAAAGTACAGTCCATTGTTGACTCCCATAGGTTCTGTGGGCGCATACAGTACCTGGTGCATTGGAAAGGGTACAGTCCGAGGGAACGGTCTTGGGTATCATCCTCGGACGTACATGCCCCTGTCCTCCTCCATGATTTTCATAGACATTTTCCCCTCAAGCCTGGTGGTCCTCCGAGGGGGAGGGGTAATTGAGGAGGGGGTGCTGTCAGGGCTGGGCTTAGCCCTTCCTTCTCAAAGCTGGCCACTCAGCTGTCCACTAATTGCCAGCTCCTTTCTCTCCACAGTGACTCTCCTGTTGATGATATCCCTGATATCTCCTGTTGATGATATCCCGCTCGTCAGTCCTGCCTACTTAAGCCGTCCAGCCAAGATGATCTCTGCCTTT
This sequence comes from Lithobates sylvaticus, assembly GCA_028564925.1. Classification (NCBI taxonomy): domain Eukaryota; kingdom Metazoa; phylum Chordata; class Amphibia; order Anura; family Ranidae; genus Lithobates; species Lithobates sylvaticus. Next base: position 351,205,745 of record CM053027.1, on the reverse strand, counting down.
GCCTTGGTAACATCTCTAGAGAGACTCTCCTGTGTTCCTGTTAAAGACTTACTTGGCTAACATTCTTTCTGACTCCAGATCCTGCTTGCTTGCATTTTGGCTTGCCTGACTATCCGTTCCAGTTCCTGAACTCTATGTTTTGACTTTACTCGGTTTACCTTTTTATTATTATTATTAAACAAAAGTGATTTAACTGTACTTCTGTCTCAGTCTGATTCATGGTTTCTGAAAATGTGGAAGCTGACAGCCCTGGGTGGCGAGGACTAAAATAATTCTGAAATGCCTCACTTATGGCGGACACCTTCTCCAACACTCCTCTCTTGACCAACAGAAGGCTCAAAACTACGTTGTCCACGACACTGTGACCTACTGGAGTCAGGAAAAAGGTTCAATGAAATCCTCTTTAACGTGTTCTCAAGAGATTCTATCTTCCGCACTCTCTGTGGGGACAGGATGAGTTCTGAGACCTTCCCATTATAACTGTGGTCAAGGAGGGTTGCCAACCAGTAATCATTCTTCTCCTTTATACCACGTATATTTTTGGGTCCTTTCGCAGGCTTTGAAGCATGAGGTTGTGTTCTGTGACATAGGAATGATGGTGTCTGGATAAAGTGGGCCTTGTGAGGAAAGGAAGTCCTCCTCTTCCTCCTGCTGCTCTGCCTCCAGTGCCCTGTCCATAATGTCACACAGAGTTTGTTCCAGCAGGAACACAACAGGGATTGTGTCACTGATGCATGCACTGTCATGGCTCACCATCCTTGTGGCCTCCTCAAATGGTGACAATACAGTACATGCATCCTCAATGATCAGCTATTGTTGTGGGGAAAAAAGCAGGAGGCAGCCTGAGCCTGTCGTGTGCCGTACTGGCACAGGTACTCGTTGACGGCTATCTGCTGCATGTATAGCCGCTGCAGCATTCCCAAATTTGAGTTCCACCTGGTGGGCATGTCACAAATCAGGCGGTTTATGGGCAGGAATTCCCGCTGAATTTCAGCCAACCGAGCACTGGCTGTGTATGGCCGCCTGAAATGGCTAGAGACTCTTCTGGCCTGCTTTAGTACATCTTGCAACCCTGGGTACGTACTTAGGAAACACTGCACCACCAAATTGAGGACATGTGCCAGGCATGGCACATGTGTCAACTTATTCTGTCTAAGGGCGGACAGGAGGTTTGAGCCATTATCGGACACCACCATTCTGAGCTCCAGCTGCCGTGGTGTGAACCACCTCTGGGTCAGTCCCTGCAGAGTTTCAAGAATCTCTGCTTTGGTGTGGATCCTGTTCCCTAAACACACCAGCTGAAGCACTACATGACACCTTTTAGTCTGACTCTGGGAATAGCCCTTTGAACGTTTAGGGGGTACCTGTTGTTCATAGGACAATTCTACTGAGGAGGGCATTGAGGTGGCGGAGGAGGAGGAGGGGGTAGAGCTCACAGGTCTGGCATCATCACCACCAGCTGTATGGAGATGTGGGGGCACAACAAGCTGCAGCACCGAGCCCTGCCCTGCATCCTTTCGCGATTGCAAGCAGCGTTACCCAGTGTGCTGTGAACTAAACATATCGTCCCTGTCCATGCTTGCTGCACCACGTGTCAGCAGTAAGGTGGATTTTACGGCTGACTGCCTAGCCCAACGATGCCAGAACATTCCCTTCAACGTGATGGTAGAGAGATGAAATGGCCTTACTTGAAAAGTAGTAGCGACTGGGAACCTGCCATTGTGGTACAGCACATTGTGAAAATTCACGGGGCAGAATTCACCAGGCTGAAAGGCAGAAGTTGGAGAGCCAACAGCTTTGACAAGCTTGCATTCAGACGCTAGGCATGTGGGTGGCAGGGACTGTATTTTTTTTCCACTGCAGCAGATGGGGCAGAGAAATTTGCCAGCTACAGTCTACTGCAGGAGGTGTGCTGCTGGCAGATGTGCTGCTAGGACCTGGGACACCCTGTGTTATACCATCATCCCTGTCAGTAAAGGCTGCTGAGAGGTAATGACTCGGTATCGCAGGGGCAGACTGAAGTGGGTAAGGAGGAGGAGGAAGAGGAGGGACAAATGTGTGCCCCTTTTGTCTGGCTTTTAGGTGCTCTTGCCAACGGGCTGAGTGGTTGGACGTTAAATGCCTTGTTAAGCATGTGGTATTCAAATGGCTGGTGTGTTTGCCACGTTTGATGTGCCTGAGACACAGTTTGCAGATAGCAACAGTGTGATCTGCTGCAGATTTGCTGAAAAAGGTCCAGACAGCTGAGCTTTGGGGAGTGGGCCGGGAGACAACAGCTGCAGAATGTGATGGAATAGGGTGGCTGCTATGTACACTTTCTTGATGTCAGCCTCCTTGGGGTTGTGCCGCCTCACCTTCGGTTACCTCCTTTGCTCTATCTGGCACCCAAGTCGCATCAGTGACCTCATCATCATCATCTCCATCTCCTCCATCTTCATCATTACCACTGGAGACAACTTGGCAATACACTGCAGCTTGGGGAACATGAATGCCAATTTGTCTCCTCCCTCTCTCTAGGCTCATGTTTCTGTCATCCTCAACCTCAGTACCATCTGAATCCAGTAATTGCTGAACATCATCAAGGAGCTGACTTCTCAATGGCTGATGTTGGGGCTATGGCTGGAATATACGTGGACAAGGAGGCAGGTTTATCCATTCTGGCAACTGCAGGGGACTGCACACTTGTCTCTGCTTGCATGACAGAGGATGAGGAGGATAAGGAAGGTTTAGTAAGCCAGTCCACCACCTCCTCTGCATGTTGTAGCTGCATAGCACGGGCAAACTCACTAAAACAGAGGAAATGATGCCCTGCCTGAGGACTGACCACCACATTCACCTTTGCCTGTAGGCACATTTGTTGCTGACCCCCTTACAGTGCCAAGGGAACGTCTACCTCTCTTTGTTGTCCTTCCAGACATTATTGGGAGGGAGGGGGCTGCGCTTATAAGCAAATGTAAAGAAGAAGTTGAAATCTGTACGTAGATGCACTTTAATCAATGTAAAGAGGTGTTTAGTGCACTTTAATTTTAGTACTCACACTACACAGACACACTCCACGGATAAACTATAATATACTGCAATATAATGCGCCAAACATACAGTGACGCACAGAACTATATGGCATTAAACTGGCAGTAATGCACACAAAACGATATGCCGTTAAATTGGCAGTAACGCACACAAAATGATATGGCGTTAAACTGGCAATACTGCACACAGAAGTAAATGGCGTTAAACTGTCTGTAACGCACAAAACTATATGGCGTTAAACTGGCAGTAACGCACACAGAACTATATGGTATTAAACTGGCAGTAACGCACACAAAACGATATGGCGTTAAAGTGGCAGTAACGCACACAGAACTATATGGCGTTAAACTGGCAGTAATGCACACAAAACTATATGGTGTTAAAATGGCAGTAACGCACAAAACTATATGGCGTTAAACTGGCAGTAACGCACACAGAACTATATGGCGTTACACTGTCAGTAACGCACACAAAATGATATGGTGTTAAACTGGCAGTAACGCACACAAAACTATATAGCGTTAAACTGGCAGTAACGCACACAGAAATAAATGGTGTTAAACTGGCAGTAACACACGCAAAACTATATGGCGTTAAACTGGCAGTAACGCACACAGAAGTAAATGGTGTCAAAATGGCAATAACGCACAAAACTATATGGCGTTAAACTGGCAGTAACGCACACAGAACTATATGGCGTTACACTGGCAGTAATGCACATAAAACTACATGGCGTTACACTGGCAGTAATGCACATAAAACTATATGGCGTTAAACTGACAGTAACGCACACAAAACTATATGGCGTTAAACTGGCAGTAACACACACAGAAGTAAATGGCGTTAAAATTGCAGTAGCGCACAAAACTATATGGCGTTAAACTGGCAGTAATGCACACAAAACTATATGGCGTTAAAATGGCAGTAACGCACAAAACTATATGGCGTTAAACTGGCAGTAACGCACAAAACTATATGGCGTTAAACTGGCAGTAACGCACACAGAACTATATGGCGTTACACTGTCAGTAACGCACACAAAATGATATGGTGTTAAACTGGCAGTAACGCACACAAAACTATATAGCGTTAAACTGGCAGTAACGCACACAGAAATAAATGGTGTTAAATTGGCAGTAACGCACGCAAAACTATATGGCGTTAAACTGGCAGTAACGCACACAGAAATAAATGGTGTTAAATTGGCAGTAACGCACGCAAAACTATATGGCGTTAAACTGGCAGTAACGCATACAGAAGTAAATGGTGTCAAAATGGCAATAACGCACAAAACTATATGGCGTTAAACTGGCAGTAACGCACACAGAACTATATGGCGTTACACTGGCAGTAATGCACATAAAACTATATGGCGTTACACTGGCAGTAATGCACATAAAACTATATGGCGTTAAACTGACAGTAACGCACACAAAACTATATGGCGTTAAACTGGCAGTAACACACACAGAAGTAAATGGCGTTAAAATGGCAGTAGCGCACAAAACTATATGGCGTTAAACTGGCAGTAACGCACACAGAACTCTATGGCATTACACTGGCAGTAACTCACCCAAAATGATATGACATTTAACTGGCAGTAACGCACACAAAACTATATGCCATTAAACTGGCAGTAACGCACACAAAACTATATGGCATTAAACTGGCAGTAACGCACACAAAACTATATGGTGTTAAACTGGCAGTTACGCATACAGAAGTAAACAATATGGCGTTAAACTGGCAGTAACGCACAGAGAATTAAATGGTGTTAAACTGGCAGTAACGCACACAGAAGTAAATGGCGTTAAACTGGCAATAATGCAATCAAATAGACGGTGTTCAATCGTCACTACACTGACGCTATCTGAACTGTCTCTACTCTAGCTATACACTAATGTAAAGATTACTGACACAGTCTCACTACACTACACTGGAACTATCTGAGCTGTCCAAACTCTACACTAATGTATGTATGAATGACACGGTCTCACTACACTACAGTGAAACTATCTGAGCTGTCCCTACTCTAGCTGCACACTATGCAAAGCTGAATGATGGTCCTGACTTCACTCACACTCCCTAGACTGACACTAAACTAATATTCTACACTGACAATTGAAGCAAAATAGCACAGTATAGAACACCAACTAATAACACTGAACAAAGCCCTGTTCTATCTCTCTCCAAGCCGAAATCACACTGAAAATGGCTGCCATTGAAAGAATACTTTTATACTGTGGGGCTGGAATGAGCCATGATTGGATAAAGTCATGATGACAGTGTCTAATCATGACTCTGACAGTGCTCTGTGCCCTGATTGGCTGAAGCTTTCATTGCTTCAGGCAATCAGGGCTTGCAATGCACTGTTCAGTGCCGCAATGCATTGTGGTCGGTTGGGGGGCCAAAGAGTTGAACAACCCGTTTGTTCGGCTATTCGCCAGACAACTGGACAACGAGAGTTCGGCCGAACTTGTGCTCGAACCAACCATTCAACCATCTCTACTGTTAAAACATCCGGGTGTGATTACGTCACTCCGTTGACTCTTGCGTTTTGTCCACCAATCAGCGGACTTCCTCAGATCCACCGGGATTGTTTTTATTATTGTATGTATGTATGTTTTGTGCTATTTTCAATTTTGGAAGGTATTGGCATATCTATATAGATGTCATTCCGTACAATTTTTAATCAATTTTTTCATTAAACTTTGTCCATACTATGCTGCTTGGTCATATTTTTTCCTACTTTTACAGTTTGTATTTTACAGCTGTTTCTTTTTCTTTCACTGGTTTTCTGCTTTGGCATAGACCACACCACAAACTCCTCATACTTCGGATTTTATTTACCCATCTCTTTCTATGGAGTGGGGGCAGGGTGAACAGTGAGGAAGGCAGGGTTTTATGGGTAGGGGGCAAAATGAACAGTGAGGAAGGTAGGGTTCTATGGGTAGGGGGCAGGATGAACAGTGAGGAAGGCAGGGTTCTATGGGTAGGGGGTAGGGGACAGGGTGAACAGTGAGGGGGGGGCAGGATTTTTAAGGGTAGATCAGTATGGGGTGAGGGGTGCAGGGTAGATGGGAGGTGCAGGAAGAGGAAAGGGCTCCTGCATAAGGCCAGGAGAGGAGTAGAGGACAGAGGACAGTTTTGGAGGTGGGGTGCATAGTGAGGGGTGCAGATAGCCTGGCATGGTCAGAGGGAACACTACTCAAAGCCGGGAGTTGCCGGACAGAGAGGAACTGCTACTCATGTTTTGGTCAGCAGTACATTCACTTTGCTGGGGGGTGAGACGATACCGAAAGGGAGGGAGGGACCTGGGGACCAGGACACACTGGAGGGATTCGGGGACACAGCCAGCCACACACTGCACTCACGCCTTGCCCCCATTTACTTCTGATCTGCTGTCGCTGCTCCATGTCAGTCACTGAAAGCAGGCAGTAGGCAAAACTCAGAGAGTCGTGCAGGGGCAGTGAAGGCTGTTCCTCCATCACCCACTCCCGCCTCCCAGCCAGGAGGCAGCTGCTAATGGGAAAAGCATTCCTGCTGTGGAAAAAGTACAGGAACACCATTCCCATGCGTTTCCACAGGACTTGTGCCGTGATTACAAGCAACTTCATAGTACAAGTCCTTTTTATTGAGCAAAACATTTTTGTATCTATGTAATACTACTGTTAGTAGAGACTCTAGTTCTTCCACCTTCTCTTCACATGTATAGCATGGCAGTATATCTTTCAGTACCTGGACAGGACATTTAGCTTTGCAGAAAATACAGCAAGGCTCCAATCTGCATAGTATTAAGAAGAATTAGGATAACTCACTAACGATTTACTAACTGCTAAATCCGACAGCCAGTACTCCATACTGCTACTACTTGACCTCTCTGCAGCCTTTGATACTGTTGACCACCCGCTCCTTCTCAATAAACTCCATTCCCTTGGTCTCAAAGATTCTGCTCTATCCTGGTTCTCTGCCTATCTATCACAGCGCTCCTTCAGTGTTACCTACAACTCTGTCTCCTCCTCTCCATTGCCCCTTTCTGTGGGGGTCCCCCAAGGCTCTGTTCTTGGACCCCTTCTCTTCTCCATCTACACCTCCTCCCTTGGTCACTTGATAACCACCCACGGCTTCCAATACCACTTATACGCCGATGACACCCAAATCTATCTGTCTACTTCTCACCTCACTCCTTCTGTCTCCTCTCGCATTACTAACTTACTAACTGACATATCAACATGGATGTCGCACCACTTTCTTAAATTAAATCTCTCTAAAACTGAGCTATTAATATTCCCCCCCGCCCGTGCCCCCCTCCATGACTTTTCCATCAAAATCAACAATGCAACCATCAGTCCCTCCCCTCACGCCAGGGTACTCGGTGTAATCCTAGACTCGGACTTGTCATTTCAGCCTCAAGTCCAATCGCTGTCAAAAGTTTGTAGACTTCACCTCTGTAACATCTCTAAAATTCGCCCCTTTTTAACAAATGACACCACCAAGCTCCTCATTCACTCCCTTGTTATCTCTCGCCTTGACTATTGCAACTCCCTCCTCATTGGCCTGCCTCTCCATAGGCTCTACCCTCTTCAGTCTATCATGAATGCTGCTGCAAGACTTATCCACCTTACCAACCGTTCAGTGTCTGCCAACCCTCTCCTCCAATCCCTACACTGGCTCCCAATCGCCCAGCGAATTAAATTCAAAATACTAACCACAACTTACAAAGCCATCCACAGCTCTGCCCCGAGCTACATCACCAATCTTGTCTCCAAACATATCCCAAACCGTCCTCTCCGCTCTTCTCAAGATCTCCTCCTGTCAAGCTCTCTCGTCTCCTCCTCCCATGCTCGTCTCCAGGATTTCTCCAGAGCCTCTCCCATCCTCTGGAACTCGCTACCTCAACCTGTCCGGCTATCCCCTACTCTAGCTACCTTCAGGCGATCCCTGAAAACTCATCTCTTCAGGGAAGCCTATCATGTCTCCAACTAATCTTTTACCACTTCCATCAGCTCATTCCCCACAGTTACAACCTTTTGTATCACCTCCCCCACCCTATTAGATTGTAAGCTCTTCTGAGCAGGGCCCCCTTAATCCTATTGTATTTTATTGTATTATAACTGTATTGTCTCCCTTTTAATATTGTAAAGCGCTGCGTAAACTGTTGGCGCTATATAAATCCTGTAATAAATAAAAATAAATAAATAAAAATATGAGGTTGATTTACTAAAACTGGAGAGTGTAAAATCTCATGCAGCTGTGCATGGTAGCCAGCTTTTAACTTTAGCTTGTTCAATTAAGCTTTGACCAAAAAAAAAAACCTGAAAACCGATTGGTTTCTATGCAGAGCTGCACCAGATTTTGCACGCTCCAATTTTAGAAAATCAACTCCAAAGCGCACCCAATGTAGCAAATGTAGGGCATACAGATACATTCCTTCTACAACCAGTAATGTAACCATTTATATTTTGAGAAATAGTCTTTCAAATGAAATCTTTATTTTCTTGTATATACCTGCATTTGTAGTGCTTATGGAGGTACACAGATACTTGCACTCTACAGGCTTGAATAGATAAGTGGTGAGCAGGGAGTTTGGTTATTCAGACCCTAAAACCGGGATCATGGCCACACTTCTTTTATAAAGAGAAATGTATTTAAATCACTTTTACAGCTCCTCTACATGTACAGTCAAAGTCTATATGATTCACCAATCTCTTTTCCTTACAGGTTATAAATATAACTGGCATAACGATTGGTACTGGAATGAGTAGTGGATGTGATACAATGATGTCCCAGGTATTTTTTCCATAGGCCTTATTTTATGTTATACAATTTTTTGCAAATACATTCTAGGACCCTTTAGCTGGAGGATGTTGGAATGTCATGGCTACCTAGAGCAGCCTGTTCATTCATTTGCTCATATGGCAACTTCATCAAGGCCTTGTTTAGGCACTATGCTGCCCTGGCACATGAAAATGCTCTTGTGCACAAACTCATTTAGTCATATAATTATGTTAGTAAAATTATTTTTAGAATTTATAGAATGATTTGCTTTATATGCAAAACCCATTATCAGCTATACAGACCAACAATTAAGAGAAAGATTGATGTTTTAATGTATGGTGAAGTAGACAGAGCCTTAGGACATCTCTTAAATCCTTGCCTAATCTTACTCTTTATTCTTTTATATTGGTTGCAATGAGAATATACTGCAGGTTTTATTGTATTATACAGTGCCTTGAAAAAGTATTCATACCCCTTGACATTTTCCACATTTTGTCATGTTACAACCACAAACGTAAATGTATTTTATTGAGATTTTATGTGATAGACCAACACTAAGTGTGAAGTGGAAGGAAAATGATAAATGGTTTTCAAAATGTTTTACAAATAAATATGTGAAGTGTGGCGTGCATTTGTATTCAGCCCCCCTGAGTCAATACTTTAACTAATGCAAATTCATTAGCACAAAAACATTTAAAAAGATTCAAAAAACATGTATAAATCATATTGAGAGTAAATAATTAACTATTGGTATAAAATGGTTTAATTATCTATTTTAAAACCAATATAAAAAAATATTTTTGGGAAATGAGAGGAAACTCTACCACAGGTAGGATGCCAAAAAAAATTCCAAGTGTGAACACATGAAATCTAAATCAATTTACCCCTCCCTAAATTATTTCAAACGGGGGCCAGAACTAGATCATAAACACCTGGGGACCCTAATAATATTGAACAATCAAAGGCTAATATACACCCCTCTATGCCATACCTCAAAACTGAAAAGGATGATATCTAATCTGTAGGAGATGGTTGTCTTCCTCTGATTGGCTGCTATATCGGAGCACAAACAACATATATAAACCATAAAACCATAAAAAACACCTCCTCATTCAGACTTCTAATAAATAGAGATATAGAAGTTGATATCTATATCTATATTGAGTCCTGATGGAATCAAAGATCCAATCTCATGTATCCACCATGTCTCATTTTGGGAGATCTGTTTGCGAAAGTCACTCCCTCTCCAGTGGTTAAAGACCCTATCAATACCCATAAACCCAAGGCCAGAGAGATCCCTAGATTCATTGTGTTTGATACAGCCCTTTTTAATGCTATTCACATGTTTATTTATTCTTTTGAATAAGGGTCTACTGTACCTCCCTACATATTTTGACCCACAAGGACAAGTAGGAAGGTAGGTGACATATTTAGTGTGAATTTATTAATATCATAATTTTGGCCTGAAACACCTGAACATTTTTCTATTTTCCTCCTTTTATCACTAGTAGTTCTACAAGAAATACATGGGCCACATCTAAAGAAACCTTTCCTTTCTAGAAAGGTAGTAGGTCTTTTAGGGGGGTCCAATACATTTTTTCTATTCTATTCTATATCAAGGGAGCTTTCCTATATATTAATAAAGGTTTTTTTGGAAGTGTTTTCCTTAAAGTGGGGTCCTTTAATAGTATTGGCCAATACTTACGTACAATTTTTTCTACACTCTTGTATTGGGTGTGAAAGCCTGTGATAAAGGCCATATCACCTTGTTTTTCTCTCTTTGTTTTTTTGACCAAAAAGTAATTTCTCTCCATCTGTTCAATCTCATCTCTTATTTCTAATAGGTTTTCTCTTTTATAGCCTTACTCGTAAAACCTCTCTATGAGTTTGTCTGATTGGAAAAGATAATCTTTCCTATCATGACAATTTATTTTTATTCTTCTGAACTGGCCCTTAGGAATGGCTCCGATCCACCTAGGGTGATGACAGCTCCTAGTGGATAGTAGCCATTTTGATCAAGCTCTTTAAAATTAGTACGTGTGAACAACTGGTTACCGCTCTTATATATTTCTAGATCCAAGAATTGAATAATCTCAGAATCACAATTTGCTGTTAATTTGATATTTTAATTAATGATGATGTCAAAAACTCTTTTAACCACTTGAGCCCCGGAAGATTTGGCTGCTCAATGACCAGGCCATTTTTTGCGTTGCTTTAACTGACAATTGCATGGTCGTGCGATGCTGTACCCAAACAAAATTGATGTCCTTTTTTTTCCCACAAATAAAGCTTTCTTTTAGTTGTATTTGATCACCTTTGCGGTTTTAATTTTTTGTGCTATAAACAAAAGAAGAGCGACAATTTAAGAAAAAAAAAAACACAATATCTTTTACTTTTTGCTATAATAAATATCCCAATTAAAAAAAAAACCAAAAAAAAAAACAAATTTTCTCCTCAGTTTAGGCCAATATGTATTCTTCTACATATTTTTGGTAAAAAAAATTGCAATAAGCGTATATAGATTGGTTTGCGTAAAAAAGTTATAGCGTCTACAAAATAGGGGATAGATTTATGGCATTTTTATTATAATTTTTGTTCTTTTACTAGTAAAGGCTGGTGATCTGAGATTTTTATCGGGACTGCGGGACTGCAATGCTGTGTTCCCTAGGTGTTCCCTAGGTGTGTTCTAACTGTAGGGGGGATTGGACTGACTAGGTGAAGAGAGAGATTGGTGTTCATACTTAGTATGAACACACATTCTGTCTCTACTTCCCTGAAAGAACCGGCATTTGTGAGTTTACACACACATATCCCCGTTCTCGTTCTGTAATGAGCAATCGCGAAAGCCCTGCCAGGCACTCGCATCGGCTCCAGGGAACGCTTCGGTGCGCGTGTGCACCGCCGGAGGTGTCTTAAAGAGCCGACTTACAGCTACGACGGCTTGCGCAGGGGAGCCAACCTGCCGCAGTATAACTGCAGCAGCTGGTCCAGAAGCGGTTAACCTCCACTCTGATCCGTTCCATATGACCAAAATTTCATCTATAAATCTGCGATAACATCGTAGCTTAGGTCAAAATCCTGGGAACACTTCTTATTCCTCCCATTTATTTAAAAGAAAAAATTCTATACTTGGTGCATACCTTGCCCCATCGTTACACCTTTTACTTGATAAAAAAACTCCCCTTGGTGCCAGAAATAAAAATATATATTTTTTAGATTGGTTTTAAAATAGATAATTAAACAATTTTTTTATTCCAATAGTTAATTATTTACCCTCAATATGATTTATACATTTTTAAAAATCTTTTAAAATGTTTTTGTTCTAAAGATGAATTTGCATTAGTTATGGGATTAAGAACATCTACAATCCATACATATCACTCCTCCTCGACCACTAGGTGGTGCTGTAAATGTGACTTTAGATCCAAACAAGTTATTAATGGATCTTTATGCAGTATAATACTTATATGATTGCCTATCAATTAGATTGCCTTGCCTAGCCCAGCAGGGTATATAAGGCTACAGTAAAATGGCAGAGAGCAAGCTTCCTGATGACATGTTGATCACGAAATGCATTGAGGCTGCGCCTATGCTGAGGTCATTTCCGGTATGGTTGGTTCCGGTTTTTGCTGCGGTGGAACGCACGCTGAGATGTGGGGAAATGGTGTCTCTGTCGCTGTACATGTTGGTGCTAGCACACATTAGCACCTTAACATGTAAATGAGCACTTTACCTTTTCTGGCACTCGGTTCATATTGAAGTATATTGCGCATGTGAATTTTTCTGCTTTAACCAAGCCATATTGTCCTATGAGCATAAGGAAACATCAAGGAATACATTATACCTTCCAAAGCATCTGTGCCTAGGGATGAGCCGAACACCCCCCAGCTCGGTTCGCATCAAGAACATTTGAACGGACCAAAAGTTTGCGCGAACATTCGAACACCGTTAAAGTCTATGGGACTCGAACGTGAGAAATCAAAAGTGCAAATTTTAAAGGCTAATATGCAAGGTATTGTCCTAAAAAGGGTTTGGGGCCCGGGTCCTGCCCCAGGGGACATGTATCAATGCAAAAAATACGTTTTAAAAACAGCCGTAATGTCGGATCCCGGCAATATGGATGAAAATTATTGAGAAAACGGCATGGGTAACCCCCCAGCCCATTACCAGGCCCTTTGGGTCTTGTATGGATATTAAGGGGAACCCCACACCCAAATTAAAAAAAGAAAAGGCGTGGGGCCCCCAGGCCCTATATCCTCTGAGCAGCAGTATACAGGCGGTCCAAACAAGACAGGGACTGTAGGTTTGTTCTTAGAATGAATATGTTTGTAATTTGGAACAGGTAATTTTTTAAGTGTAGCTCCAACCATAAAATCGAATTTTAAGCTTTTTGAATAACATAGGGAAGGGTTATCATCACCCCTGTAACATTTGTTTTGCTGTCTGTGCCCCTATTCAGAAGATTTCACCTCACTTTCGGTCCCAATGACAATTGGATTTTGAAAATTTGGGGTTTTTAGGGATTGGTGATAATAAAGCATCAGTGGAGACACCTTTTTCCCATATTATCTCTTACAGGAGAGAATTTTTCTTCCTAGGGGTAGATTTCCTTTCACTTCCTGTTGTCTCCCTTCATTTGTAAGTAGGAGTCGTTCGTAAGTCGGATGTTGGAAAGTAGGAGACCGCCTGTATATACTATATGGCCTGCCCTATATACTGCAGAAATTTGGGCCTTAGGTGTTGGTGGTACCAGAACACTGTAAGCCCTCACAGTTACTCTTGGTGGGTGCTGGAACAGGCCCTGCTGTGAAATATTAGATCAAGAATTGTAATTACATGCCCCTGTTGAACAGGGTCAGAAAAACGGGCCCTTTGTTGGTGTGGTAGTGTTGCCACAACACTGTAAGCCCTCAGTTACTCTTGGTGGGCGCTGGAACGGGCCCTGCTTTGAAATATTAGATCAATAATTGTAATTACACGCCCCTGTTAAACAGGGGCAGAAAAATTGGGCCTTAGGCACTGGTGCTGGTTAGGGATGAGCTAGGGATGACCCCCACAACCAATGGCCAGGGTTGTGGGGAAGAGGCCCCCTGTCCCCATCAACATGGGGACATGGTGCTTTGAGGGGTCACAGACCCCCAAAGCACCCTCCCAATGTTGAGGGCATGTGGCCTGGTACGGTTCAGGAGGGGGGGGCGCTCTCGTCCCCCCTATTTTCCTGCAGCCTGCCAGGTTGCGTGCTTGGATAAGGGTCTGGTATGGATTTTGAGGGGGACCCCACGCCATTTTTTTTTTTGGCCGGGGTTCCCCTTAAAATCCATCCCAGACCTGAAGGATCTGGTATGGATATTTAGGGGGACCCCCACGTCATTTTTTAAAAAATTTGAAGTGAGGTTCCCCTTAATATCCATAGCAGACCTGAAGGGCCTGGTAATTGAATTTGGGGGAACTCCCACGCTTTTTTTTTTTTTATCAATGACTTTTTTTTTATCAATGACTTTCAATGAATGACTGTTCTCTGTATTACGGGAGCCAGCAATTCATTAGCTGCGAGTGATTTTAAATAGCGTTTTTTCCTGCAAAAATTACACTTTGTGCAGGGACAGTTCTAAGCACGGGAAACACGCGCCCCTTCACAGGCATACTATACACACCCCCCAGGTACGAAATTTAAAGGAATATTACACTTTTATTGTTTCACATTAAGCATTATTAAAATCACTGTTCCTGAAAAAACTTCAGTTTTTAAAAAAAAAAATTGCATTGATACATGTCCCCTGGGGCAGGACCCAGGTCCCCAAACACTTTTTATGACAATAACTTGCATATAAGCCTTTAAAATTAGCACTTTTTATTTTGAACGTTTGAGTCCCATAGGCTTTAATAGGGTTCTAAAGTTCACACAAGCTTTAGGTCTGTTTGCAGGTTCTGGTGCGAACCGAACAGGGGGGTGTTCGGCTCATCCCTAGTGCTGGTGCCACAACACTGCAACCCCTCACAGATACTCTAGTTGAGTGCAGGAACGAGCCCGCTACAAAATATTACAGCAAAAATTGTAATTACATGCCCCTGTTAAACAGGGGCAGACAAAATTGGGCTTTAGGCACTGGTGCCACAACACTACAACCCCTCACAGATACTCTAGTTTAGTGCAGGAACGAGCCCTGCTGCAAAATATTACAGCAAAAATTGTAATTACACGCCCCTGTTAAACAGGGGGCAGAAAAATTGGGCTTTAGGCACTGGTGCTGGTGCCCAGACCCAAAAATGTTCTTAAAAGCTATCAACATGAACATTGAGGAGGAATAGGATAGTCACTCAGCATAACAGGATAGCCACTCAGCATCAGCATAGGCAGTCTTCAAGGGATCTCCCATTCATAAAAAATTAATCGGTTACATCAGCATTAGGTGCTTGGTAGCTGGTGATCCAAGACTGATTCATTTTTATGAAGGTGATTAACCGAGTCTGTGGACAGGCGCACTCTGTGATTGGTTACAAAGCCTCCAGCAGCACTGAATGTCCGTTCAGATAGAACGCTGGATGCAGGACAGGCCAGTAGCTCAATTGCATACTGTGCAAGCTGTGGCCAGTGATCCATCCTCAAGACTAAGTAACCCAGTGGATTTTTGGTTGGGAAGGTCTCCAAGTCTGATCTTGCCCCAAGGTATTCCTGCACCATGTAAATCAGACGCTGGCGATGGTTGCTGGAACCGATCAGACCTTGGGGCTGCGGACTAAAAAATTGTCTGTACGCATCGGTCAGACGGCCACCTTCTCCACCGCTCCTTCTGTGACTGACCGAAGCCTCAGCAACACATTTTCCAGGAGGACCAAGAAATTGCAACCTCCCAGGCTCTGTAAACGCATTGCACAAACCTTTCTGCAAGGCCTCCTGAAGATGTTTCATCCTCTGCTCCCTCTGCGAAGGCTGGATAAGTTCCGCAACCTTACCCTTGTAACGTGGATCAAGAAGGGTTGCCAGACAGTACTGATCCCTTTCCTTGATACCACGAATCTGAGTGTCCTTTCGCAGGCTTTGCAGGATCAGGGAGGCCCTGCAGCATAGGTTTGCTGAGGCATTCGGTCCGGAGTCCTCTGGGTCACTAAGGACGACATGATCCGCAGCCACCTCCTCCCAGCCACGTACCAGTCCATGGGTTTCTGGGGACTGAAAACGATCCCTTGAAGACTGCTACTGATGCTGAGTTCCAGGCTCTACCTCCATGCTGATGCAATCATCCTCCTCCTCCTTCGCTTCCTGTGTGATAGGCGGGCCTGCATGAATACTGTCTGGATAAAGGGGGCCTTGAGAGGTAAGGAAGTCCTCCTCTTCCTCCCCCTGTTCTGCCTCAAGTGCCCTGTCCATTATTCCACGCTGCGTGTTCTCCAACAGGAAGACAAGAGGGACAGTATCACTGATGCATGCACTGTCACTTCTCACCATCCTTGTGGCCTCTTCAAATGGTGACAGGACAGTGCATGCATCCTTGATCATTAGCCACTGGCGTGGTGAAAAAAAGCCAAGCTCCCCTGACCCTGTCCTGGTGCCATACTTGCACAGGTACCCATTGATGGCCCTCTGCTGCATGTGCCAATGTTGAGTTCCACCTGGTGGGCATGTTACAAATAAGGCGGTTCTTGGGGAGGTTGCATTCCTTTTGAAGGTCAGCCAGCTGAGCACTGGCATTATATGACTGGCAGAAATGTTCACAGACTTTCCTGGCCTGCCTCAGGAGATCCTGTAAGCCCGGGTACCTGCACAAGAACTGCTGCACCACCAAATTAAGGACGTAAGCCAAACAGGGAACATGGGTCAAGTGTCCCTGTTGGAGGGCGGAGAGCAGGTTGGTGCCATTGTCGCAAACCACCATTCCTGCCTGATGCTGGCATGGTGTCAACCACCTCTGAACCTGCCCCTGCAGAGGTGCCAGAATCTCTGTCCCAGTGTGGCTCCTGTCCCCTAAGCACACCAACTCAAGCACTGCATGGCATCTTTTTGCCTGAGTGCTTGCGTAGCCTCTAGAACACCTGCGGAGCACCGCTGGTTCCGAGGACAAATCTGCACAGGAAGAGGAAGAAGAAGAGGAGGGGTGGAGGAGAGGGGTGTGGCAGAATCACCACTACCAGCATTTTGGAGGCATGGTAGCTGAACAAGCTCCAACATTACTGCACCCTGTCCTGCATTCTTCCAAGCTGCCAGCAGGGTTAACCAGTTGGCCGTGAAAGAAAGGTAATGTCCCTGTCCATGCCTGCTGGACTATAATTCAGCGGTAATATGCACCTGTCCAACGAGGCCAAGACATTGCCTTCCACATGCCGGTAGAGAGCCGGTAGAGAGCCGGAGTGGCCTTCCCAAGAAAAAAAATGGCGTTTGGGAACCTGCCACTGAGGTACTGCACATTCCCAAAATTCTCGAAAAGGGGCAGAGTCTACCAGCTGAAAAGGCAGCAGTTGGAGTGCTAGCAATTTAGTCAAATTAGCATTCAGCCACTGAGCATGTGGATGGCTGGGACCAAATTTCTTTTGACGGTTTAGCAACTGGTGTAGGGAAATTTGCCTGCTACAATTGGATTTAGGTGTACCGCTAGCAGATTGCCCGCAAGTGCTTGGGACACCTAATTCTACACCTTCATTCCTCTCAGTGCAGGTCTCTGAGAGGACTAAAGGTATAGTGGGTTTGGAGATTCCAGCTGATGAGGAGCAAGGAGCCTTGTTCTTTGGTGTGGGTCTTTTAAGTACTGTTGCCAACGGTCTGCATGGGAGCTTGACATATGTCTGGTCAAGCATGTGGTGCCCAAGCGGCTGCTGTTTTGGCCATGCTTGATATGCTTCAGACATATGTTGCAAACAGCATTGGTGCGATCTGCTGCACATGTGTCAAAAAAGGCCCACACCAAAGAACTTTTAAAAAAACATGCAGAGTCAGCAGCGTCCTGCACATGCGGAGCTCTGTGTTGTGATGCAGTCAGTTGGCTGTCCATAAGCTGGTCCCTGGAGGGCATCCTGCCTCATTGGAGATGTGCCTCCCCCTCTCTTCTATCAGACACACGTAGAGTCAGTGACCTCATCGTCCCCTCCCTTCTCGCCACTGGAGCAAACCTGGCAGTATGCTGCAGCTGGGGGAACATGACTGCCAGTTTCTTGTCCTTCTTTGGCACCCCCTCTCTCTGGGCTCACGTTACTGCCTTCATCCTCAACCTGGGTAGCATCATCGGAGCCTTCAAAATGCTGTGCATCCTCCTGCAGCATGTACCCGACACTGTAGCCAAACAGTTCGGGGGACTCCTCAGGACATGATGGTGGGGCTAGGGAAGGAGTGACTGATGCCATTGAGCCAGTAGAATAGGCCACTTTGGCAGGTGCATTGGCAGCAAAACTTGTCTTAGCCTTGGTGACAGAGGAGGAGGAGGACGGCTTTATGATCCACTCTACCAACTCTTCTGCATGTTGTGGCTCAACACGGCCAGCTGTCGGAAAAAAAGGACAAGCATGCCCCACAGCCATGTGCTGAGGATGCACTGTGTCCACAACCAGCACTGTTGGCTGTAGACACAGAGCCTACTTGCCCTCTTTTAGTGGCCTGTGAGCATCTGCCTTTCCTTGGTGGCCTTCCAGACATGCTGTAAAATTGGATTAGCAAAACACCGCCTGAAGTTTACTAGAAAAATTTCACCAGGAATTGCCTGCAGTCAGGTATAGGCTTGGCTAGACTAGAATGCAGTGGATATATATGTAGGAGACTGTATTTATATCTTTATGCACTGCAGATCACTGAATCACCTGCCTGGCCTGCCTGCCTGCCTGCCTGAAAGTGTCTTTAAATACGTACACCAGGAATGGCCTATAGTCATTTATAGGCTTGGCTAGACTAGAATGCAGTGGATATATAAGTAGGAGACAGTATATATATTTTATGCTCTGCAGATCACTGAATCGCCTGCCTGAAAGTGTATTTGAAAACGTACACCAGGAACTACCTGCAGTCAGATATAGGCTTGGCTAGACTGGAATGCAGTGGATATATATATATATATATATGTTGGAGATGTATATATATTTTATGCACTAAAGATCACTGAATCACCTGCCTGCCTGAAAGTGTCTTTGAAAACGTACACCATGAATGGCCTGCAGTCAGATATAGGCTTGGCTAGACTAGAATGCAGTGGATATATATATATATTTTGGAGACTGTATATATATTTAATGCACTGCAGATCAGTGAATCACTTGCCTGCCTGCCTGAAAGTGTATTTGAAAACGTACACCAGCAATGGCCTGCAGTCAGATATAGGCTTGGCTAGACTAGAATGCAGTAGATATATATGTAGGAGACAGCATATACATTTTATGCACTGCAGATCACTGAATGGCCTGCCTGCCTGAAAGTGTATTTGAATACGTACACCAGGAACGTGAGATCTAGATAAACTGTATGCAGTGGATATATATATATATATATATATATATATATATATATATACCAGTCTGACTGTATATATATATATATATTAACTACGCTGCAGCTAACTAAATCAACTGCCTGCCTGAAGTATATTAGAAACTAGCTAAACTGGATACAGTGTGTATATATAAATATATATATATATACACACACACACACACACACACACAAAGTGGGGATGTATATATATATATATATATATATATACTAAATACACTGCAGCTAACTGAATCAGCTGCCTGCCTGAAGTATATTAGAAACAGTACAGCAGGAACAGTCTGCAGTGAGATCTAGCTAAACTGGATACAGTATATATATATATATATATATATATATATATATATATATATACACATACACACATACAAAGGATGTATATATATATATATATATAGTCAGGTCCATAAATATTGGGACATCAACACAATTCTAATCTTTTTGGCTCTATACACTACCACAATGGATTTGAAATGAAACAAAGATGTGCTTTAACTGCAGACTTTCAGCTTTAATTTGAGGGTATTTACACCCAAATCAGGTGAACGGTGTAGGAATTACAACAGTTTGTATACGTGCCTCTCAATTTTTAAGGGACCTAAAGTAATGGGACAATTGGCTGCTCAGCTGTTCCATGGCCAGGTGTGTGTTAGTCCCTAATTATCCAATTTACAAGGAGCAGATAAAAGGTCCAAAGTTCATTTCAAGTATGCTATTTGCATTTGGAATCTGTTGCTGTCAACTCTCAATATGAGATCCAAAGAGCTGTCACTATCAGTGAAGCAAGCCATCATTAGGCTGAAAAAACAAAACAAACCCATCAGAGAGATAGCAAAAACATTAGGTGTGGCCAAATCAAGTGTTTGGAACATCCTTAAAAAGAAAGAAAGCACAGGTGAGCTCAGCAACACATAATAATACAAGTAATTGGCGCAAGCACTTAAAACAGTAAAAATAATTTTCATTCGGAAAAAACATAGTACACAGTGCTAAAATACAAGGGCTGATATACTCGGGTAAACCTTACATCAGCTGTTGTGTATATGTGCAATTTAGCAACGTTTAAAATTCTGGGGTAAAACAAATGGGTTAAAAATGACTGGGGAGATGACAGGGGGGGAGGGGGAATACAATAAAGTCCACAACAAAGGCAGCCATCCAATGGAAACAGAAACCTTTGTTCCCAAAGCACTAAGAGAAAAAAACAAGAAAGAGAGGCGCCTCTGGGTGCAGACTGTACAACAGTTTTAATTCTGTGCAAAACACAGCAATAAAAACACTCACATTTAGTAGGTAAGTGTAAGGCATATAAGGTGTCCTATGCAGGTGATGTCAGTCACTGGGGCTGGATCCGTTAGATGGTTCCTGGCCCTTCTGTAGTGGCAGATCGTCCTCCGACCATCCGAGGTGGATGGGTGGCCAAAACGAGGCTTGAGACTCAAAACAGAGATCCAGGCGCAGCAGTGATGACGTCACAGCGTGCGACGCGTTTCCTGAGCTGGCAAGGCCGTGTATCATGTGACGACCGCGCTCATTTGTCAAGCTACGAGCTCAGCAACACCAAAAGACCCAGAAGACGACGGAAAACATCTGTGGTTAATGACCAATGAATTCTTTCCCTGGTGAAGAAAACACCCTTCACAACAGTTGGTCAGATCAAGAACACTCTCCAGGAGGTAGGTGTATGTGTGTCAAAGTCAACAATCAAGAGAAGACTTCACCAGAGTGAATACAGAGGGTTCGTGGGTGTCCTTCGCGCTAATTGAACTAGAAACTATTTAAAGGTAGTAGATAAATACAAAATGAATAAATAAATAATGAGTGATCAAAAAAATGTGAGTCCTGATGCTATAAGTGGAAAAAATTCCTAAAATGAGCTGCAAAATCTAAGAGTAAACGCAAACCCGTGAATAGAAATTAATAAATAGTGATTTTGCGCTAAAGTGCATCAAACATTAAACATGTGTTGTGTACGTGTATGTAATAAGTAAAATGAGTGGTCACTAAGCCGTGACTCCAAAACTAGACATACACTAAGTGAAGTGAATCAATCATATATATAAATTAAACATATACAAATGTGATTAAAAAATGATTAAAAATGGTGAAAACAATTGATCTTGAATAAAGCGTAAAAACCACAGATGAGATAAATAAATAAGTGGGTGAGTATAAAGTCCACAGAGGGATTCATTCAAAGAATGGTGTGATAGAAGTGGTAACACTCATAGGCATACAATTGATAGTCTCTGCAATAAAGATGTACAATGGTTGTTCCTCTCTCCACAAGTGGGGGGTGCTGGGTAGTGAGGGCCTGCTCATAAAAAGTGCTCTCTAGCCTCTCACCTCTCTCATAATAAATCTGGGCATCTAGAACAGCAACAGTGGTAGGCTCCAGCCCTAGTTTCCCACCCGGATGGTCCCCAGCACGATCTGCCTCCAAGTGATAAGGTCCACAACCCGAGTATCCACTTCCAAAGTAACGTGTCCCCAGAGATAGCCCTCCACTCGTGGATGTAAAGAGTGTACTGCGGTCCCGCAGTGATGGCTCGCCCTCGATCAGTTGTAAGGTATTTAAGGACGAGAAAAAGTGGAGAGAGGGACCTGATCGTGAAGTATATCAAAACATTTTAATAGTATTAAAAGTAGATGCTTACATAAGGTAAAATGCGAACAGCCAGATGGATGCAAGTACGGTCTCCGTGTCAAACACTTCCGGTATCCTGACCAATCCATACGCGTTACGTCACGTGACCTCGTGACTTCATCAGGGGATGCTGATTGGTTGCATTGGGCTGTCTTTTATTTGTGACAACCGGAAGTTCCGTAGCGGCCATTTTGCCGCGGTCCGCGCATGTAAACAAAGCGCGGCCATTTTTTAGTGGTCTTTCCGCGCTCTGTACAACGGACCTCTTTAGTGTCAACTATACTTTCACAGTGATGTTATGATGTTTGTTATCAGGGTGTTGTCTCATGTGTACAGAAGGACACAACAGACTAGATATACAACGAATGTTATATTGTTTCATATGTATATACAATTAATGGCATATTTTTAATGGATCGTATGGGACCAATACCGGAGCCATTAGTAGGTGGCACAGAATAGTGGTGCATGACGGCCATTGCACTAAATGCACTGAAAATACTTAAATAATGTTTCATGTATGCCTATGAGTGTTACCACTTCTATCACACCATTCTTTGAATGAATCCCTCTGTGGACTTTATACTCACCCACTTATTTATTTATCTCATCTGTGGTTTTTACGCTATATTCAAGATCAATTGTTTTCACCATTTTCACTTATTTATGGGATTTTTATGATAATTATTTATTATCGATTGTTTATTAATGAAGTGTTGCAATTTTTAATCATTTTTTAATCACATTTGTATATGTTTAATTTATATATATGATTGATTCACTTCACTTAGTGTATGTCTAGTTTTGGAGTCACGGCTTAGTGACCACTCATTTTACTTATTACATACACGTACACAACACATGTTTAATGTTTGATGCACTTTAGCGCAAAATCACTATTTATTAATTAATACAGAGGGTTCACCACAAGATTTAAACCACTGGTGAGCCTCAAAAACAGGAAGGCCACATTAGAATTTGCCAAACAACATCTAAAAAAGCCTTCACAGTTCTGAAACATCTTATGGACAGATGAGACCAAGATCAACTTGTACCAGAGTGATGGGAAGAGAAGAGTATGGAGAAGGAAAAGAACTACTCATGATCCAAAGCATACCACCTCATCAGTGAAGCATGGTGGTGGTAGTGTCATGGCGTGGGCATGTATGGCTGCCAATGGAACTGGTTCTCTTGTATTTATTGATGATGTGACTGCTGACAAAAGCAGAAGGATGAATTCTAAAGTGTTTCAGGCAATATTATCTGCTCATATTCAGCAAAATGCTTCAGAACTCATTGGACGGCGCTTCACAGTGCAGATGGACAATGACCCCAAGCATACTGCGAAAGCAACCAAAGAGTTTTTTTAAGGGAAAGAAGTGGAATGTTATGCAATAGCCAAATCAATCACCTGACCTGAATCTGATTGAGCATGCATTTCACTTGCTGAAGACAAAACTGAAGGGAAAATTCCCCAAGAACAAGCAGGAACTGAAGACAGTTGCAGTAGAGGTCTGGCAGAGCATCACAAGGGATGAAACCCAGCGTCTGGTGATGTCTATGCGTTCCAGGCTGTAATTGACTGCAAAGGATTTGCAACCAAGTATTAAAAAGTGAAAGTTTTATGGATGATTGTTAATCCGTCCCATTACTTTTGGTCCCTTAAAAAGTGGGAGGCACATATACAAACTGTTGTAATTCCTACACCGTTCACCTGATTTGGATGTAAATACCCTCAAATTAAAGCTTAAAGTCTGCAGTTAAAGCACATCTTTGTTTCATTTCAAATCCATTGTGGTAGTGTATAGAGCCAAAAAGATTAGAATTGTGTTGATGTCCCAATATTTATGGACCTGACTATATATATATATATATATATATATATATATATATATATATATATATACATCCTTTGTATGTGTGTATGTGTATATATATATATATATATATATATATATATATATATATATTTATATATATATATATATATATATATATATACTGTATCCAGTTTAGCTAGATCTCACTGCAGACTGTTCCTGCTGTACTGTTTCTAATATACTTCAGGCAGGCAGCTGATTCAGTTAGCTGCAGTGTATTTAGTATATATATATATATATACATCCCCACTTTGTGTGTGTGTGTGTGTGTGTATATATATATATATATATATATATACACACTGTATCCAGTTTAGCTAGATCTCACTGCAGATCTTTCCTGCAGTACTGTTTCTAATATACTTCAGGCAGGCAGTTGATTCAGTTAGCTGCAGCGTAGTTAATATATATATATATATACAGTCAGACTGGTATATATATATATATATATATATATATATATATATATATATATATATATATCCACTGCATACAGTTTATCTAGATCTAAAATTTAGTTTGTTTCATTTCAAATCCATTGTGGTGGTGTATAGAGTCAAAAAGATTAGAATTGTGTCGATGTCCCAATATTTATGGACCTGACTGTATATGCTAAATCCACTGCAGATAACTGAATCAACTGCCTGCCTGAAGTATATTAGAAAAAGTATAGCAGGAACGGTCTGCAGTGAGATCTAGCTAAACTGTATGCAGTGGATATATATATATATATATATACCAGTCTGACTGTATATATATATATATTAAATACACTGCAGCTAACTGAATCAACTGCCTTCCTGAAGTATATTAGAAACAGTACTGCAGGAACGGTCTGCAGTGAGATCTAGCTAAACTGGATACAGTGTGTGTATATATATATATATATATATATATATATATATATGTGTATCTATCTATCTATCTATATATATATATATATATATATATATATATATATACACTGTATATATATATATATATACACACACACATATATATATATATATATACACACATACATACAAAGCTGGGATGTATATATATATGTATACTAAATACACTGCAGCTAACTGAATCAACTGCCTGCCTGAAGTATATTAGAAACAGTACAGCAGGAACAGTCTGCAGTGAGATCTATCTAAACTGGATACAGTGTATATATATATATATATATATATATATATATATATATACACATATATACACACATACATACAAAGCTGGGATGTATATATACATATATATATATATGTTAGAATATTATTCCAAATTCATAATTTGGAACTTATAGGTGTTATATTATATTCATGGCAAGCTTGCAAAACATATTTTGTTTTATGATTAGTCATAATAAATACTAGTATGTGTGAATAACCTTGATCAAATTTTCTGTGAAAAATATCCTCATTTAAAGCTGAGCATTGCTGGATTTGAGTATGACATATATGGTATCTTGATGAGAAGAAAAAAATAGATATGTGTCTACGTAGCTAAAGGAATAATATATTGTGGATTATATCCTGTTAATCCCAGTCATATTAATAAGTATTAGTATATAGTTACTTAATGTAAAGTTGGTAATATGTGTCTATATTATGTAGATGTTTTGTTATATGACATTACATAACCAGCACATTACTTCAAGTATGGAGTGTTACTAGGGTGACCACATTTCCAAACTGCCAATTAGGGACAACCCCCAGCATGCACCAGTCGGTGACGTCACCAGGGGGCGGTGCCACCATGTGATGTCACTAGGTGGCCCGCCCCTTACCTATTTAAGCATTTGTTTCATGTATGTTAGCCCAACATTGCAGCTGCAGGGGGCCACTTAGATTCACAGAGTGTAATTGTAGCTAAGGCACTAAAGTTGTATATAAAACCCTGTACTTTATACTACAAAAGGAATACTAATGACCTGAGGGATCTGGAATAAAAACTGGACATACACTGACCTACCTGATTCCTACCCCCTCCATTGAGAGAGAGAGGGAGGGTGGGAGAGAGAGGGGGGTGAAACGAGGGGGGGGGAGAGAGAAAGAGAGAGTGGTGGGAGAGAGAGATGAGAGAGAGAGAGGGGTGAGAGAGATGAGAGAGAGGGGTGAGAGAGGGGGGGTGAGAGAGAGAGGGGTGGGAGAAAGAGGGATGGGAGAGAGAAAGAGAGAGGGGGTGTGAAAGAGAGAGGGGGTGAGAGAGAGATGGAGGGGGGGAGAGAGAGAGGGGTGGGAGAGAGGGAGGGTTGAGAAAGAGAGAGGGGTGGGAGAGAGAGAGGGGTGAGAAAGAGAGAGTGGTGGGAGAGAGAGAGGGGAGAGAGAGATGTGGGAGAGAGAAAGAGAGGGGTGGGAGAGAGAAAGAGAAGGGTGGGAGAGAGAGAGAGAGAGAGAGGGGGTGGGGGAGAGAGAGGCGTGGGATAGGGAGAGAGAGAGGGGGTGGGGGAGAGAGAGGGAGAGAGAGAGGGTGGGAGAGAGAGAGGGGTGGGAGAGAGAGGTGGAAGAGAGAAAGAGAGAGAGGGGAGAGAGAGAGGGGGGGGAGAGAGAGGTGGGGAGAGAGAGAGAGAGAGAGGGGAGAGAGAGAGGGGGGAGAGAGAGGGGGGGGGGGGTGGAGAGAGAGAGGGGTGGAGAGAGAGAGGTGGAGAGAGAGAGAAAGAGAGGGGTGGGAGAGAGAGGGGGGGGGGGAGCGAGAGAGAGAGGGGGAGAGAGAGGGGGGGGAGAGAGAGAGAGAGAGAGAGGGTGAGTGAAAGTGACCCCCTATCCCTGCTTGCAGTCTCTCCTGTACCCCCTGTCTGTGGGTAGGTGTGTGTGTGTGTGTGTGTGTGTGTGTGTGTGATGCACCTACCTCCCGCTATCCTCCTCCTCTGGGCCCTTGGTCAGCCTATCTTTCTTCATGATGGCAGTCACAGGTCACAGCGAAGAAGGTGTGCAGGCTCTGGGAAGGTGCTGGGGACACTGCGCTCACACTGCTACTCAAGTCAGGGTGGCGGTGAGGTCTTCTCCCACTCCTCCCTGGCTGTTCCTTCTAGCCAGCCTCGTGCTGCTCCCTGGGGTCACCACTCAGTTTTAAGATGCTGCTGTCTGCACTGCCCTGCACCCCGCCGCCACTGGACCAGGGGAACTGTCCCTCTCTAGGACCATGGCATGACAAGGAGAGGGAGGGGAGCTCGCTCAGCTGCGTTGGGCCCCAGGAGCACTAGCGCAGAGGAGGAGGAAGTGAAATCCTCCTCCGCTTTCAACACTGGGCAGGGAGGGCTGGCGGCTCTACCAACCAGTGGGCAGGATTAGAGTCAGGTGGAGTTGGAGGCGGAATTCCTGATAGTTCCCAGTGTCAGTTTCATTCCGGGACACTTTATTGTCCCGGAATGAATGTTTTCCCGGGACCAGGGACACAGATGTCTATTACGGGATAATCCCGGGCAATCCAGGACACGTGGGCACCCTAAGTGTTACATGTGGGCTTGTCAATCAAGCTCCATATGACTCTCTGAGTTAGTATCTACTTTTGTATAGCATATTGCTGAAGTTAGCAGAAATGAATGTGTGCCATACAAGGTTCTAAGTTTTTGTGAGGTTATGACGTTTTCATGTAACATATAAAGCCAACATTTCTTACTGGAGGACAGACACACACACACCCTCTAGGAGGTATGACACTGATATATTCACATAAAGAAGACTGATAAGTTAGGACAGCTGAATTCTGCCAGAAGTCTAAGAACATCATTTCCTGCTTCTTCTTGGACGACACAAGATAGCACGGAGACAGAAGGCAACTGCCATGAAGCACACATGCTTTTATAAGCTTATTACAGTTTTATAACTTTTTATTCTATTTCATATATTTTTACCCACACTGAACTGAACTATTATGCTTTTTACATTGTATTTATGATGCCAACTGTGTGACCAAATAAACTCACACTTTGTTTTAAGTCAGTTTGACTATCAATGCTATTCATCCGGAAACGCCTCTGAGATACAAGAATATTAGATATTAATATTATTCTTCAATATATATATATATATATATATATATATATATATATATATATATATATACTAAATACACTGCAGCTAATTGAATCAACTGCCTGCCTGAAGTATATTAGAATTAGTACAGCAGAAACGGTCTGCAGTGAGATCTAGCTAAACTGGATACAGTGTGTGTGTACTGTATTATATATATATATATATATATATATATATATATATATATATATATATATACACACACACACCAGTCTGACTGTAGATATATATTAAATACACTGCAGCTAACTGAATCAACTGCCTGTCTGAAGTATATTAGAAACAGTACAGCGGGAACGGTCTGCAGTAAGATCTAGCTAAACTGTATGCAGTGGATATATATACCAGTCTGACTGTATATATATCAAATACACTGCAGCTAACTGAATCAACTGCCTGCCTGAAGTATATTAGAAACAGTACAGCAGGAACAGTCTGCTGCTCAAAGTAAATGAAATGACACTCTCTCTCTCTCTCTCTCTCTCTCTCTCTATCTCTCTCTCTGCCAGCAACACACTACACAAGGCTGACGTGCAGGCGGCTTTATATAGTGTGGGGTGTGGACTTAACCCCCTGAGCCATAATTGACCAAAGGCACCCTGCCTTTGGCCAATTATGTCTCTCTTTGCTGATGGCGCTTTGATTGGCCAAAGCATGCTGGTCATAGTGCATGCTTGGCCAATCATCAGCCATCAATGCACTGCGATTACGCAGTACATTATGGGGTGTGACGCACCGCTCGAATTTGGCGTGAACGCACCATAATGTACGATCAAACAGCAGATGTTCAAGTTGAACTCGAAGCTCATCCCTACCATGATTTAGCCATCTGGTGAGTCTGCATTTCTCCTGCACGAATAAAGGTGAAACACGGCTAATTAAGAGTACTTGTCAATAAACAGACTTTTTTCTTTGGTGTTTGGTCTCCTGTTTGAGAATTTGTTCTTATTTAATTTTGTATTTGTGTGGTTATTATTTATGCACTAAGATACTAAGTCATATTTATATTTGAGTTTGCGCCAACTTTTTATATTTTCCAATCAAATGTGCATTGATTTAGTACATTGGGGTGCCATTAAAAATGAATAGCACCATAATGTGCTAATGTGTGTATAGTGATTTGTAGTAAGATGTACTTTAATGCACCACAATGATGTGAATGGATCCTTATTTACTGGTGTGCTTTACAGCTTTCTGTCTCACATCTTGGGTAGCAAGTGATCTAGGAATCTACAAGACTGAACTAGGAAATGGTGGTGTCACCCTGACAGCAGTTTATAGATTTGTATTCCAACTGTGTATTTAGGCATTTGCCTGGAGTCTTGCCTCAAAGTCCACAGTTAATACTCAATTATATGTGTATATTCTCCTTCTTTCAGACATATGGCAGCAAGAATTTGAAGCGAGTGGGAACAATCCTGCAGAGAGGAATTCTTATTCTAATGCTGTGCTGCTTCCCCTGCTGGGCAATACTTATTAATACAGAACAGATATTGCTACTGTTCAAACAGAACCCAGATATCGCCAGGTTAGTATTATCACCTTCCACTTATTACCTTTAGCAAACATGTATGAAACAATTATTTGACTATGAGGTAAAGCCAAACTCCAGATGTTATCATGTCAACCTAGCTCTCTGTGATATTATATTTTGAGCCAAGGTTGATGTAGAGAGGTGTGTTCAAGACTACTTGGGCTCACAGGGAGGTGTCCATTACTACCTTGGCTCAGGATATTAAATGAAGCTGGCCGATATTAAATTCAGAATAGGCTGGCTGTGGATTTCCTGCATAGCACTGGAGACAAGATAAGCATTGTGGCAATGGCTGCATTTTTTATTTTTAAAGCCTATGGACATAATATTTAAAACAATAAATAAATACATCAATTTTAGGTTTATCACGCACATTTGCTGTAGCACAACTGTCCTGTAGTTATCCATTGTTGGTATTTGTTTTTAAATTCTACATGTTTCTGTGGAACTACTTATTCAACAGAGAATATTTTCAGGCACTTCTTATTCTTCTTCACATTTGTTTTGCATGCTGCTACACAATGAATAGGTGGGAAGAGAGGCAACTACCATATAAGTTGATAAACCTAAAGCGGAACTAAACCCATTAATTTAACCACTTCAATACTGGGCACTTAAACACCTTCCTGCCCAGACCAATTTGGAGCTTTTAGCGCTGTCGCACTTTGAATGAAAATTGCGCGGTCATGCTACACTGTACCCAAATTAAATTTTGATCATTTTTTCCCACAAATAGAGCTTTCTTTTGGTGGTATTTGATCACCTCTACGGTTTAGGTGGCACGGATGGGCACTGATAGGTGGCACGGATGGGCACTGATATTTTTTTGTTTTGTACTGATGGATGCCAATCAGTGCCAAACAATAATGCATGCCAATCAGTGATGTCCATTGTGGGCACTGATCGGCATCCATTGTGGGCACTGATTGGCATCCATTGTGGGCACTGACTGGCATCCCTGGTGGTCTAGGATGGCAAACCTGGTGCTGGGCATCCCTGGTGGTCTGGTGGCGTCCCTTGTGGTCCAGTGTGGGCATCCTCGGGGAGCTGCGCTGATAATCGATCAGCACAGACCCCCCTGTCAGAGGAGCAGCCGATCGGCTCTCCTCTACATGCATCTACAGACGCGAGTGAGGAAAAGCCGATCACCGACTCTTCCTATTTACACTGTGATCAGCCGTGATTGGACACGGCTGATCACGTGGTAAAGAGTCTCCGTCAGAGACTCTTTACCGAGATCATAGTTGCGGGGTGCCAGACTGACACCCCGCAACAACGATCGCCGCGATGCGTGCCCCCCGGACGTCATATGCCTATAGGGCGTCCGGTTAGGATTTTGAAACCACTTTGCGGACGTCATTTGCCTATAGGGCGGACGGCAAGTGGGTAAAGTATAACTAGGGGTTATACTTGGATAAAGTAGAGAGGGATTAGCTTTGGATAAAGTAGAGAGGGATTATAACACCTGTCAGTTTTTATTGCTGTCTGTGCACCCATTAAGGAGATTCACCCTCTCTATTTGTCCTGTTTACCATTATCATGGAAAGTGAAAGTAAACAAAAATCCTACATTTTGGATTGTCAGCAGAAAAGTAATAGAAGGGAAATCTTCCAATGGGGACTGATGACCTGGGGGGTCTGTCAGAAACCATGAAATCATACCGAGACAAAAGTACAGTTAAATCACACTTGTAGAGCAATAGAGCAAAACATAGTTAAAACATAGCCAGGGTTCAGGAACCGGAACAGATAGTCAGACAAGCCAGAGATGAGTGTAGTAAAACAGCAAGCAGGGTCTGGAGCCAGAAGGAATGTCAGCCAAGCAAGTCTTTTAACAGGAATGCAGGCTAGCGTCTCTGTGATGTTGACTAAGGCGAAGGCAGAGATCCTCTGGGCTAGACGGTTTTAAGTAGGCAGGACTGACAAACAGGATATCATCAACAGCTGAGTAACTGTGGAGAGATAGGACCTGGCAATTAGCCGACAGCTGAGCAGCCAGCTCAGAGAAGGAAGGGCTGATCCAGCCCTGACAGGGTCCCTAAGAAATTCCCCTAATTTGCAGGGATTTCCCCTCACTTCCTGTTTGGCTATTGGACGGGAAGTGAAGTGAAAAAAAAATCTGACAGGGGTTATAACCCTCCCTTGCGTTATCCAAAATGAAAAGAAAGGTTTTGCCCATAATTCAACTTTAACAGTTTCAATAACAGTTGTAAAGACTGAAGGTTTTTATCTATGCATGAAGATAAAAATCCTTCTGTGTGCTGCCCACCCCAGAGCCCCCCGCCATACTCATCTTAATGCCCTCCCGATCCAGCGATGTGCACAAGAGCCTCAGCTGTCCTGGGACTCCCTCTCCCCAGTGGCTGTGACAGCAGCAGGAGCTATTGGCTCCCACTACTGTCAATTGCGGCCAGTGAGCCAATGAGGAGAGAGTGTGAGGCAGTGCCGAGCCGCAGCTCTATGTGTTCTATAGATGCATGTAACAGGGCTTGGGAGCAAGCATGCACAGGTGCCCCCATAGCAAGTGGCTTGCTATTGAGGGCACTGGTCAAGGGGGAGGAACCAGGAGGGCCAGCGTGGGACCCGAGAACAAGAGGATCAGGGCTCCTCTGTGCAAAACCACTACACAGAGAAGGTTCGTATGACATGTTTTTTTTTTTTTTTTTTTTAAATGCTGAACCTTTAAAACTACTTGAAAATTCCAGCCTGTGCTGGGGATATATCTGTCACATTGGTTGTACTCTCAACCAAACTGTCAAACCATTAAATGGCTGATGTTATAACTAGTCACATGTGCAGCATCATGGCAGTTGAAGATCAAACAAAGGCCAAGATGGCAGCTTCCTTGGCTGAAAATGATAGGAGGGTTTAGATCCTCTTTAAGATGTATTAATTCAATATTCATAAGGTAATAAGACATATTTACATTTCTTTTCAGGTTAACGCAAAAATATGTGACAATCTTTTTACCCGCTCTACCTGTAAGTACACCCTGTCTTTTGTGTCTGGGACCTATTTCTATTCAATCACATTTTCTGAAGAATTTATTTCAGGTGATACTGTTGCTTTTCTTTCAACCTATATGTTACCAGTTGTAGGGTGGGCT
This sequence comes from Lithobates sylvaticus, assembly GCA_028564925.1. Taxonomy (NCBI): domain Eukaryota; kingdom Metazoa; phylum Chordata; class Amphibia; order Anura; family Ranidae; genus Lithobates; species Lithobates sylvaticus. The sequence goes on along the minus strand of CM053027.1, from coordinate 351,173,281 downwards.
GCCAAGGGGTGCTCACAAATACAGTGCTTTAGCTTCAAACAAAACTATATTGCAAAACATAAGATACAAAATGAAAGGCTACAAAATTAACAGTGTTGCGTCCTATGCTCAACAATAAATATTCATAAACAAAGTAGGGAAAGGAAGACTAGAAATCCAATAACATCAAACTAAATTTCAAATGACATTTAATAAAATCCGACATTAACATAATGGTGGCTTAAGTCCCTTCATCCATTCTTTGGAATCTTTCTATCTTATTACAGATTAGGCTAAGGCCCCTTTCACACTGGGGCAGGAGAGCCGCGGTGACGGTAAAGCAGCGCTATATTTAGCGCTGCTTTACCGTCGTTTTGCCCGCGGGATTCGGCCGCTCGCGGTGCGGTTTTACCCCCCGCGAGCGGCCGAAAAAAGGGTTAAAATCCCCCGCAGAGCGCCGCCGTAGCGGTATTGCCGCGGTATTACCGCAGTGTCCCATTCAAATCAATGGGAAGGAGCGGTATAGGAGCGGTGAATACACCGCTCCTATCCCGCTCCAAAGATGCTGCTAGCAGGACTTTTTTTGCCGTCCTGCTAGCGCACCGCTCCAGTGTGAAAGCCCGCCGGCTTTCACACTGGAGTAAATGGGGCCGTTTTTTTTCAGGCGGTGTACAGGCGCTATTTTTAGCGCTGTACCGCCTGAAAACCGCCCCAGTGTGAAAGGGGCCTAACAGTGCCTGTATCTCCTCTTGGTTGAGACAATCCACCAACACAGCCTCTGAGGCTACGGCAATCCTCCACAATGCATTTCCTTCACAGCTCCAAAGATTCTACATTGATGGATGGATTGGATCCTAGAAAGAGGATTTGTCCTGCCCACAACTCATTTGCCTAGCAATGTCAGATAACTTTCAGATTCTGCAGAGCTTGGGTTCAGGCCAAACCATAGCCCAAATCCAAGCTCATCACTAGCAATCAGTCATTGTCTGTGGTCTTTGATTAAGGGAATCCCTACAAGACAGTTTCTGTGATTTTACAGAAACTACTCTGAGATCGGATCTTTCATAAGAAGACTTAAAGAACATTTATTAAACTATATATTGAAGAAGTGCACATCAATAGCAATGGCGAGGAATAGATTCTGAGTCCAAGAGAAACAAGGAAATTAAATTGAACTAGGTATAGTCACCAAATTTGGATCTCATTGGAAAAAGTTTATGTATCCTGCTTAATATGCATTAGCCAATTCTTTTTCTGGACAGCAACCTACTCAAGATAGTAGGGGAAAAAACAAACTTGGTAGCAAGACGAGACATAATTTAAGGAATATCCTGGTGTACAGTGAATATACCTCTACAACCTATATGACCAATACAATCTGCAGGCCAATAGGGACATTTTCAAATGTTGTCACTGTAGTGTAGGGAACCCCCCGGTTCGGTTCGCACCAGAACCTTCGAACCTTCGAAGGGACCAAAAGTTTGCGCAAACTTTAGAACCCCATTAAAGTCTATGGGACTCGAACGTTCAAAATCAAAAGTGCTAATTTTAAAGGCTAATATGCAAGATATTGTCCTAAAAAGGGTTTGGGGAACCAGCTCCTGCCCCAGGGGACATGGATCAATGCAAACATTTTTCTTAAAAACTGAAGTTTTTTTGGGAGCACTGATTTTAATGACGATTAAAGTGAAAAAAAAAGTGAAATATTCCTTTAACCACTTCATTACCGCCCATAGTCATATGACGCCCACAAGGTGGATCCACCATCCTGGGTGGGCGTCATATGACGTCCTCGCATTCCCGGCCGCCTGGGGACACGGTGCGAGTGCCCGGCGGCCGCGATGTCCGCCGGGCACCCGCGATTGCCCGTTAAAACAACAGGACCGTGCGGGACCGTGGAGCTGTGTTTTAAAACACACAGCCCCACGTCCTGTCAGTGCAGAGGAGACCGATCATGTGATCCCAGTACGGAGGAACACATGATCGGTCTCCTCCCCTTGAGTCCCCTCCCCCCACAGTTAGAATCACTTCTATTAGGGAACATATTAACCCCTCCAGCGCCCCCTAGAGTTAACCCCTTCCCTGCCAGTCACATTTACACAGTAATCATTGCAATTTTATAGCAACGATCGCTGTGTAAATGTGAATGGTTCCAAAAATGTGTCAAAAGTGTCCAAAGTGTCCGCCGCAATGTCGCAGTCACGAAAAAAAAAATCGCAGATCGCCGCCATTACTAGTAAAAAAAAAAAAAAAAAAAAAAAAAATTCAATAAATCTATCCCCTATTTTGTAGACGCTATAACTTTTGCGCAAACCGATCAATATACGCCTATTGCGATTTTTTTTACCAAAAATATGTAGAAGAATACGTATCGGCCTAAACTGAGGAAAAAAATATTTTTTTTTAAAAAAAATGGGATATTTATTATAGCAAAAAGTAAAAAATATTGTGTTTTTTTTCAAAATTGTCGCTCTTCTTTTGTTTATAGCGCAAAAAATAAAAACCGCAGAGGTGATCAAATACCACCAAAAGAAAGCTCTATTTGTGGGAAAAAAAGGACGTCAATTTTGTTTGGGTGTAACGTTGCACGACCGCGCAATTGTTAGTTAAAGCGACGCAGTGCCGAATCGCAAAAAGTGCTCTGGTAAGGAAGGGTGTTTAAAAGCCCTGTATTGAAGCGGTTAAATGCCTGGGGGGGTGTCTATAGTATGCCTGTGAAGTGGCACGTGTTTCCCATGTTTAGAACAGTCCCTGCACAAAATGAAATTTAACAGAAAAAAAGTCATTTAAAACTGCTTGCGGTTTTAATGTAATGTCCGGTTCCGGCAATATGGATGAAAATTATTGAGAAAAATGGCATGGGTAGCCCCCCCTGCTCATTACCAGTCATTACAAGTCATTACTTGTACGCAGTGTTGGTCATCTTACTTTAAAATAGTAATTAGTTAAGTTACAAATTACTTCTCCCAAAAAGTAATTGCGTTAGTAACTCAGTTACTACATTGGAAAAGTAATTAGTTACTCAGCAAAGTAACTGACTTTTTTTATTTTAATATTCTATACGTGTAACTAAGGGGCGGGTCTAGTATTACTGTAACCAAGGGGTGCATTTATTATTATTGTTATATATCGTGTAACTAAGGGGCTACTCTATTATTACTCTAACCAAGGGGCAGATCTGTTATAGCGTGTAAGCAAGGGGCAGGTCTATTATTATTATATCGTGTAAGGGGCGGATGGCTACAGAAGAGGGCGAATCTTAAATAAATGGGCAGAGCTCGATATATAGCAATAATAATAAATGCGCCCCTTGGTTACAGTAATACTAGACCAGCCCCTTACTTACACGATAGACGCCCCTTGCAGAGTAGCATGAGCATCAGGTGCGTGCGGCATCGCCTCGTACAATTACATGTTAACTGCACCTGCGCGGTGTAGAGTTCACTCAGAGCTATTTAGGTTTGGCAATTTTCGGAAGCTCCGTAGTCCTTCATACTGCGCAAGCCCTGCGCCTGCGCAGTACAGGGGGGGTCCTTATCTGGCAGGGGAACTTTTTCGACAGGACACCGGAATTACACTACTGCCATCTCATCTAGTGGCGGTAGATGTAATTGGGGTAACTAAGCCAAAGTAATGGGAACTGAGTTACCATGAGGGGAAAAGTAATCAGTTAGATTACTAGTTACCCTCTAAAGTAATTGCGTTAGGTAACTCAGTTTATTTTAACTCAGTTACTTACATCACTGCTTGTACGGATATTAAGGGGAACCCCGTACCCAAATTAAAAAAACGAAAAGGCCCTATATACTCAGAACTGCATTATACAGGCGGTGCAAACAAGACAGGGACTGTGTAGGTTTGTTGTGTTAAGTAGAATCTGTTTGTAATTTTGAACTGGCTCCAGTCAAAAAATCTATTTTTAAGCTTTTTGGAAAACATAGGGAAGGGTTATCACCCCTGTATAATTTTTTGGGCCATCAATCATCTCACTTCCTGTTGTCTCCTTCCGTTTGCAAGTAGGACACGTTTGTAAGTTGGATGTTTGAAAGTAGGGGCCTGCCCTATATGCTCTGCAGAAATTTGTCCCTAAGGTGTTGGTGTTGCCACAAGTTAACACTGTAAGCCCTCAAAGTGACTCTTGGTGGGTGCTGGAGCGCCCTGCTGTGAACCATTATATTAAGAATTGTAATTACATGCCATTGTTGAACAGTGGTAGAAAAATTGGGCCTTTGGTGGTGGTGGTGGTGGTGGTGGTGCTGGTGCCACAACACTAAGTCCTCACAGTTACTCTCGGTGGGCACTGGAACGGGCCCTGCTTTGAAATATTATATCAAGAATTGTAATTACATGCACCTGTTAAACAAACAGGGGCTGAAAATGTGGGCCTTAGGTACTGGTGCCACAAGACTGCAACCCCTCACAGATACTCTAGTTGGAGCATAGGAATGAGCCCTGCTGCAAAGTACTGCATCAAAAATTGTAATTACACGACCCTGTTAAACGGGGTCTGAAAAATTGGGCCTTAGGCACTGGTGCTGGTGCCACGACACTGCAACCTCTCCCAGATACTTTAGTTGGAGTGCAGGAATGAGCCCTGCTGCAAAGCATTGCATCAAAAATTGTAATTACATGCCCCTGTTAAACAGGGGCTGAAAAATTGGGCCTTAGCCACTGGTGGCGGCACCCAGATCCAAAAATATTCTTCCAAACTATCAGCAGGATCATTGAGGAGGACGAGGATAGTCAGTCAACATAACAGGACAGTCACTCAGCATCAGCATAGGCAGTCTTGAAGGGATGTGACATTTCAAAATCAATTATTTGGTTACATCAGCTTCAGGTGCTTGGTAGCTGGTGTTGATCCAAGACTGATTCATCTTTATGAAGGCCAGTCGATCAACCAAGTCGGTAGACATGCGCACCCTGTGATCGGCTACCTTGTCCTGCATCCTTCCCAGTTGCCAAAAGAGTGACCCAATGGGCCGTGAAAGATAGGTAACGTCCCTTTCTATGCCTGCTGGACCATGAGTCATCGGTAATATGCCCCTTACCGCTGACCGCCCTGTCCAGCGAGGCATGGACATTGCCTTCCACATGCCGGTAGAAAGCCGGAATCGCCTTCCGTGAGAAAAAGTGGCGTTTGGGAACTTGCCACTGAGGAACCGCACATTCAACAAACTCATGGAAGGGGGCCGAGTCTACCAACTGAAAAGGCAGCATTTGAAGGGCTAGCAATTTAGCCAAGCTAGCATTCAACCGCTGGGCATGTGGATGGCTGGGAGTGAACTTCTTTTGATGGTCCAGCAGCTGGGGCAGGGAAATTTGCTTGGTACAATTGGATGTCGGTGTACTGCTAGCAGAGTGCCCGCAAGTACTTGGCTGTGACACACCTAATTCTACACCTTCATTCCTCTCAGTGCAGCTTTCAGAGAGGACTGAAGGTATAGTGGGGTTGGAGATCCCAGCTGATAAAAAGCAAGGAGAGGTCCGCTTTGTTCTTTGGTGTGGGTCTTTAAGGTACGCTTGCCAACGAGCTGCATGGCAGGTCAACATATGTCTGGTCAAGCATGTGGTGCCCAAGCGGCTGATGTTTTGGCCACGTGAGATACGCTTGAGACATATGTTGCAAATAGCAGCGGTGTGATCTGATGCACTCGTCTCAAAAAAGGCCCACACCAAAGAACTTTTGGAATAACCCGCAGAGTCAGCGCCCTGCACAGGCGGAGCTCTGCAGTGTGACTCAGTCGGTGTGCTGCCCTTAAGCTGACCCCCGGAGGGCATTCTGCCTCATTGGAGATGTGCCTCCTCCTCCTCCTCTCTCCTATCAGGCACCCATGTGGAGTCAGTGACCACATCATCCCCTCCCTCGTCATCACTGGAGCAAACCTGGCAGTATGCTGCAGCTGGTGGAACATGACTGCCAGATTGCTGTCATTGAGCATCCCCTCTCTCTGCGCTCACGCTACTGCCTTCCTCTAGCTGGGTAACATCATCAGAGCCTTCAAAACGCTGGGCATCCTCCTGAAGCATGTACCTAACACTGTGGTCAAAGGATATGGTGGGTCTAGGGAAGGATTGACTGATGACATTGAGACGAGGAAAGAGGACACGTTGGCAGCTGCTTTGCCAGTACCTTGAGCCTGGGTGAGAGAGGATGAGGAGGATGAGGAGGGCTTGATCATCCACTCTACCAAGTCTTCGGCATGATTCGGCTCAACACGTCCAGCTGCCGAAAATAAGGACAAGCGTGTCCCATGGCCACGTGCGGATGACGATGCACCGCATCCACGACCAGCACTGTTGCCTCTAGACACAGAGCCTGCTTGCCCTCTTTTATTGGCTCGTGACTGTCTGCCTCTCCTTGTTGGCCTTCCATACATAGTAATGGCCTGCAGGGAGATGGGAAAACCAGCAATTGGGTAGCTTTAGGTGCACACTGAGCAGATGACACAGTAAACTGACTGTAATTACTGCAGCTGCCTGCCTGTGTTACAGAAACAGAACAACACCAGCAAAAAGGGGTAGCTTCAGGTGTATACTGTGCAGGAGGCACACTGTCACACAACACCCACTGTAAATGCTGCAGATGCCTGTATTACAGAACACCAGCAATAAGGGGTATCTTCAGGTGTATACTGTGCTGGAGGCACGCAACACCCACTTTAACTGCTGCAGATGCCTGTATTGCAGAACACCAGCAATAAGGGGTATCTTCAGGTGTATACTGTGCTGGAGGCACACAACACCCACTTTAACTTCAATACATTTTTATTGTAAAGTCAGGTTCATACAGTAAACAACTCAATGTACATTGCCTTAAACATTTGAGTGGCTAAATACTACTGCTGCAACAATTAATTGTATGACAGAAAATGAAAGGGGAGGGATAGGGAGAACAGTCAACATGTGTTATATATCATAAAATAAGAACATCAATAACTATATACCGTGGGTAGTCTATAGGTCAGAGGTCAGGGTAATATTTGTCAGCCCTTCTGAGTGGATATAAACCATGTATTCCAGCTAGACCATTTGTCTCTCAACTTTTGATAGTTGCCCTGAGTCGCTGCGAACATTAACTCGTATGTGGCATGAGTGTTAGTTGTGTCTAGTACTTCTTTAAATGTTGGTGGATTTGCTGCTAACCAGTGGCGTAGAATTACCAATCTCGTACTGAGGAGGATATGTGTAACACAACACCCACTTTAACTGCTGCAGATGCCTGTATTACAGAACACCAGCAATAAAGGGTATCTTCAGGTGTATACTGTGCTGGAGGCACACAACACCCACTTTAACTGCTGCAGATGCCTGTATTACAGAACACCAGTAATAACGGTAGCTTCAGGTGTATACTGTGCTGGAGGCACACAACACCCACTTTAACTGCTGCAGATGCCTGTATTACAGAACACCAGTAATAAAGGGTAGTTTCAGGTGTATATTGTGCTGGAGGCACACAACACCCACTTTAACTGCTGCAGATGCCTTTATTACAGAACACCAGCAATAAGGGGTATCTTCAGGTGTATACTGTGCTGAAGGCACACAACACCCACTTTAACAGCGCTAGGTTTGCAAGCCTCAAAGACACTGTCCCTGCCTATCCTGCTCTTTCCCTGACCGCCGCAACACACTACACAAGCCTGCCGCGCTGGCGGCCTTATATAGTGTGGGGCGTGTACTTAACCCCCCTGAGCTATAATTGGTCACAGGCATCCTGTCTGTGGCCAATTATGGCTCTCCTCGCTGCCGGCGCTGTGATTGGCCAAGAATGCGGGGTCGCGGTGCATGTTGTATATCATAAAATAAGAACATCAATAACTATATACCGTGGGTAGTCTATAGGTCAGAGGTCAGGGTAATATTTGTCAGCCCTTCTGAGTGGATATACACCATGTATTCCAGCTAGACCATTTGTCCCTCAACTTTTGATAGTTGCCCTGAGTCGCTGCAAACATTAACTCGTATGTGGCATGAGTGTTAGTTGTGTCTAGTACTTCTTTAAATGTTGGTGGATTTGCTGCTAACCAGTGGCGTAGAATTACCAATCTCGTACTGAGGAGGATATGTGTAACACAACACCCACTTTAACTGCTGCAGATGCCTGTATTACAGAACACCAGCAATAAAGGGTATCTTCAGGTGTATACTGTGCTGGAGGCACACAACACCCACTTTAACTGCTGCAGATGCCTGTATTACAGAACACCAGTAATAACGGTAGCTTCAGGTGTATACTGTGCTGGAGGCACACAACACCCACTTTAACTGCTGCAGATGCCTGTATTACAGAACACCAGTAATAAAGGGTAGTTTCAGGTGTATATTGTGCTGGAGGCACACAACACCCACTTTAACTGCTGCAGATGCCTTTATTACAGAACACCAGCAATAAGGGGTATCTTCAGGTGTATACTGTGCTGAAGGCACACAACACCCACTTTAACAGCGCTAGGTTTGCAAGCCACAAAGACACTGTCCCTGCCTATCCTGCTCTTTCCCTGACCGCCGCAACACACTACACAAGCCCGCCGCGCTGGCGGCCTTATATAGTGTGGGGCGTGTACTTAACCCCCCTGAGCTATAATTGGTCACAGGCATCCTGTCTGTGGCCAATTATGGCTCTCCTCGCTGCCGGCGCTGTGATTGGCCAAGAATGCGGGGTCGCGGTGCATGTTATATATCATAAAATAAGAACATCAATAACTATATACCGTGGGTAGTCTATAGGTCAGAGGTCAGGGTAATATTTGTCAGCCCTTCTGAGTGGATATACACCATGTATTCCAGCTAGACCATTTGTCCCTCAACTTTTGATAGTTGCCCTGAGTCGCTGCAAACATTAACTCGTATGTGGCATGAGTGTTAGTTGTGTCTAGTACTTCTTTAAATGTTGGTGGATTTGCTGCTAACCAGTGGCGTAGAATTACCAATCTCGTACTGAGGAGGATATGTGTAACACAACACCCACTTTAACTGCTGCAGATGCCTGTATTACAGAACACCAGTAATAAAGGGTAGTTTCAGGTGTATATTGTGCTGGAGGCACACAACACCCACTTTAACTGCTGCAGATGCCTTTATTACAGAACACCAGCAATAAGGGGTATCTTCAGGTGTATACTGTGCTGAAGGCACACAACACCCACTTTAACAGCGCTAGGTTTGCAAGCCACAAAGACACTGTCCCTGCCTATCCTGCTCTTTCCCTGACCGCCGCAACACACTACACAAGCCCGCCGCGCTGGCGGCCTTATATAGTGTGGGGCGTGTACTTAACCCCCCTGAGCTATAATTGGTCACAGGCATCCTGTCTGTGGCCAATTATGGCTCTCCTCGCTGCCGGCGCTGTGATTGGCCAAGAATGCGGGGTCGCGGTGCATGTTATATATCATAAAATAAGAACATCAATAACTATATACCGTGGGTAGTCTATAGGTCAGAGGTCAGGGTAATATTTGTCAGCCCTTCTGAGTGGATATACACCATGTATTCCAGCTAGACCATTTGTCCCTCAACTTTTGATAGTTGCCCTGAGTCGCTGCAAACATTAACTCGTATGTGGCATGAGTGTTAGTTGTGTCTAGTACTTCTTTAAATGTTGGTGGATTTGCTGCTAACCAGTGGCGTAGAATTACCAATCTCGTACTGAGGAGGATATGTGTAACACAACACCCACTTTAACTGCTGCAGATGCCTGTATTACAGAACACCAGCAATAAAGGGTATCTTCAGGTGTATACTGTGCTGGAGGCACACAACACCCACTTTAACTGCTGCAGATGCCTGTATTACAGAACACCAGTAATAAAGGGTAGCTTCAGGTGTATACTGTGCTGGAGGCACACAACACCCACTTTAACTGCTGCAGATGTCTGTATTACAGAACACCAGTAATAAAGGGTAGTTTCAGGTGTATATTGTGCTGGAGGCACACAACACCAACTTTAGCTGCTGCAGATGCCTTTATTACAGAACACCAGCAATAAGGGGTATCTTCAGGTGTATACTGTGCTGAAGGCACACAACAACCACTTTAACTGCTGCAGATGCCTGTATTACAGAACACCAGTAATAAAGGGTAGCTTCAGGTGTATACTGTGCTGGAGGCACACAACACCCACTTTAACTGCTGCAGATGCCTGTATTACAGAACACCAGTAATAAAGGGTAGCTTCAGGTGTATTCTGTGCTTGGGGCACACAACACCCACTTTAACAGCGCTAGGTTTGCAAGCCACAAAGACACTGTCCCTGCCTATCCTGCTCTTTCCCTGACCGCCGCAACACACTACACAAGCCCGCCGCGCTGGTGGCCTTATATAGTGTGGGGCGTGTACTTAACCCCCCTGAGCTATAATTGGTCACAGGCATCCTGCCTGTGGCCAATTATGGCTCTCCTCGCTGCCGGCGCTGTGATTGGCCAAGAATGCGGGGTCACGGTGCATGCTTGGCCAATCATCAGCCAGCAATGCACTGCGATGGTGCAGTGCATTGTGGGCCGTTCGTGCCACACGAACATGGTGCAAACGGCCCACAAAGTTCTGGATTCGTCGAACAGGCGAACAGCCGATGTTCGAGTCGAACATGCGTTTGAATCGAACACCGAGCTCATCCCTACTGTAGTGTATATAGGTTTGTGTAATAAAACACGATCTTTTGGAACAGCAATTAATCACAGTAGTTTTCAATCAGGGCATTCATTAACTGCATCAATTTATTTGTGGTTTATATGAGCATTTTTCCACGTATGAAGATTTATATGGGTAAAACAAAGAAAGAACTAGGAATAGGTGAGGATATACATGACATTTTGGAACAAAAAATTCACTTGTGGAACATTTTTTTTCTTTTTTACAAATCCGGAGTGCCTTACAATGCACTATACAATATACCATATACATTGACAGAAAAAAAAAAAAAGAAGAAAAAAAAAAAAAGTCCCAGCATGAATGCATGAGACAAAAAAACACCTGGTGAACTAAACATCCATCAACAAAAATGACGGAGGGGTAGCAGAAAATAAGGGAGAATCGGAAGGAACTTTTGGAACATTTTAAATCCTTTCACCGCTCATATGTTAAAATATGTAATCTTCAACTATCAGTAGGTAGATTAAATAGGGGTACAATCTTCTTACAGAAGAATGTGTTGGATTTATAGCCTTGAGGCCGGGTTCACACTATAATGGGTTGCGGATCGCACAGGAGTGCTGTGCATCCCTGTTCCCCATTTCAGGGACGAATCAGGGCCGATTCTATGCCTGAATTCGGCCCTGAAATGCACAGCGTTTTTGTGCAGTGCGCTCCGCAGCCGCCCCGGAGATATGTGAACCGGCTCCATAGGGAGCCAGTCACATTCTCCTGCTATGCAAATTAGATGCAGGAAAACTTGCATCTAATTTGCATAGGTGTGAACCCGGGCTAAAGCTAAATTTCTAAATATTTTTTTACATAGTTACATGGATCAATGTAAGTATGCATATTCCATACATGTCTGATCTCTGTGAAAGCTGGGAGTCACTGTAGTAGCCACCACTACTCAAAATTCCATCACCATGGTCAGGGGACAGAGATTTCATATTCACTCCAATTGTGCCCAGCCCCTGTCCCCCTCCCTCAAATGATCAGAGTATGCAGGGATTTATAGCATTAACCGCTTGCCGACTGCCGCACACAGATGTACGTCGGCACAATGGCACAGGCAGGCAAATGAGCTTACAGGTATGTCCCTTTAAATGTCCCTTCAAATTTACCGCCTTTCGGGGGCGCGTGTGCCTGCTGCACGCCGCAGGAGCATGCCCGCAGGTCCCGGAACTTGATGCTCTCCGGCGGCCCATGATTGTGGTGTGGAGAGGTAGAACGGGGAAGTGCCTATGTAAACAAGGCATTTCCCTGTTCTGCCTTGTGTCATGACAGAGATCCACTGCTCCCTGTGATCGGGAGCAGTGATCATTGTCATGTCCTAGGTAGCCCCCCCACAGTTAGAATCCCTCCCTAGGACACACTTAACCCCTTCATCGCCCACTAGTGATTAACCCCTTTCCTGCCAGTGTCATTTACACAGTAATCAGTGCATTTTTATAGCACTGATCGTTGTATAAATGACAATGGTCTCAAAATAGTGTCAAAAGTGTCCGCCATAATGTCGCAGTCATGATAAAAATCGCAGATCATCGCCCTTACTAATAAGAAAAAAGAATAATAAAAATGCCATAAAACTATCCCCTATTTTGTAGACGCTATAACTTTTACGCAAACCAATCAATAATGCAATTGGGATTTTTTTTACCAAAAATATGTAGAAGATTACATATCGGCCTTACCTGAGGAAAAATTTTTTTTTTTATATATTTTTGGGGGATATTTATTATAGCAAAAAGTAAAAAATATTGCGTTGTTTTCAAAATTGTCGTTTTTTTTTTTGTTTATAGCAAAATAAATTAAAACCAAAATACCACCAAAAAATGTTGTTTGGGTACAACGTCGCATGACCACGCAATTGTCAGTTAAAGCAACGCAGAGTGCCAGGACAGGAATGTTATATGTTCCAGCATGTTTTGTACAACTAGTAATGGGTGCATGTTGGAGGAACAGCCTAAAACCCTGGTTAAGCAATAGATATGGAAAAGTGGTCTAATTCAGAAAGAGACAAATTCTCATTTGGCAGCCAGGTGCCCATTTTCCTACAAATTTTAAATAGTTTGAGAGTTTGACTGTTATCAGTAATCGTTGTTCCCAGCTTCCTCTTTGAATCACAGAGCACCTCCCACATATGGAGAGGGAGAGGGAGGAGGGAGGAGGGGTTCTGTAATCCTGCTCCTCTACAAAATCAGAACAGTAAATAAATGTTGCTAGCCTAGGACTAGAAGTATGTTACTTTTTGGTAAATACTTGACTAAGGGATGTGCCTAATTTGTGAGGCTCCCTAAGATGACAACCTATACCCCTATCTTACCTATTATACAATTGACCAGACGACACATTCTTTTTGGAGTTGAATGGTCATAGCAGCCTTTTTATTACAAACATATGAAAAAATACAAAAAATTCTTTGGAAAACATAACTTAATGCATATAAATACATTTTACAACCAACATTATAAACCAACTGTACATCCGTATTACACATTCCTGATCTAGAGGTCTTTGAAGGTAAATTATAATTTCCAACCAGCTAGTTGTATCGGTATACCCATGAAAAGGCTCCCCGCTGCGTATTACGAAAGCTCGGGGACAAAGCAGCAACTTCCTTCCAGATACAACCTTCTACCATCGTTACCATTTAAGGGAAAGGACACCCATATCTCCCTAAGGGCCCAACTCCCCTAAACCTCCATTATTGTTTAGCACCACCTTCAAAGACCCTATAGACCTAGCGCCACAGCACACGCACGTGAAACCTTACGTGCGTGTTGTCCTCCACATCCTAAACGCTCGCTGCACTCCATCTTGCAAACCCAGCTGCCAAAGGTCGATCCCGATAGCATTAAGGTGCACGCCATCCGAATGCAAAAAACGCCAGGTCTCCTCCTCCAAATCCCGATGGTGGACCACCAAACCCCCGTTCCGCACAAAAAACTTGGCCACTGCCTTGTTAACTTTCACCCTGGCTCTGTTAAGGCCTGCAACAGAGCGAGCTAAGCACCACGCCGGCCTGGCCACAATGTCCGACCAGATAAAAATTGTGTCGGGGAAAGAGGATTTCAAACGTAGGAGATCAAATTTAATGTCCCTCACCAGTTCCCTCGCACACCGCAAACCCAGGTCATTGCCCCCTACATGAAACAATACCACATCCGGAGGGCGGTCCAATCGGGCATACCTGTGCATTTCAGGCACCACCCTAGACCACAACATACCCGGGAATCCCAGCCAGCGAACCGTGCCCTCCACCCCGGACAGACCCAACAACCTGCCATTCCTTCTAACATCAGCCCTCCTAGCACCCCAATACACATATGAGTGTCCCAGGATCCACACGAGGCAGGCATCTGAATCTGAAATAAAAAGAAAAACAGAGGAATAGGAGGGGGAGGGATGAGGAAAACACATAAACCAGATAGAAAAAACAGGAATTTTGAAGAAGCGGAAAAAAGAGAGGAGATGAGCCGCAAATTGTAACACCCCCCCCCCCCCCCCATTTGCCCAGCACCGATCTTAACTTTACAACAAATGGGGGCGGACGTACAACTTAAAGCGTGCTGATTCCCAGCGACCAATCCTCTGTACCGCTCTATAAACCAATCCCCACCGGATCGCCTCTGTGGCCGCTCCGATGCAGAATGAGTGAGAGGAGTAATTCGTCGCCGTCAAAACCCGCTGCCACCAGACATTTTTTGAATACTGCCTGAAATTGAAAACGAGACACAGCGGTTCCATCCTCATGGTGGAAGAAAACCCCCCCCCGCCCTGAGGCCTAACTCGGCAGAATTCCTCCACAGCCATCACCGGATACACAGGGGAACCCGAAATCGACCTCAGCTCCACCCAGGCCCCTCTGCCCAATTGATCGGTCTTGGATCTCCTCAAAAACACCCACAAAGTCCCACCCTGCACCAGCACATCCCTGACGTCCAACCCATCATCCCCCCGTTTGTTCCTACTCACCATCTCGCCCACCCGGAAGGCCGCAAAGAAGGCGAGCACAAATACAAAACCCGAAACAAAACCGTCTCAAATCGCGAAACGCAAACTGTATCTAACTGTGTCACCACGTCCCCCAAAACTTGAAAAGAAACTGGGCGTCTTTTGTCGGCTGCCGTGCCACCCACGCGATAACCACGCATAGCACGCCGAACCATGAAAGCCTTAGTGGCATCCCGCTGGCCCGCCAACTGGAACATGAAGGCCAGCCCGGCCAACTTTCTCGACATGCACGAGGCCGACACACCACCCTCAAAGTTCCTACCAATAAAATAGAGTAGCAAATGAACCCTATCCTCATCATGAGGGCCTTCCCCTACTTCCCGCACCAATGCACCCCATTCCAACCAGACCTTACTGTACACTCTCCAAGTGGCAGCAGAAATTGATCTACGAATTAACAGCTGGGCTGTGGCGATGCGATGTTCCATAACCGATCGGGGCAAGGAATCCCATGCACCTCCGCCTCCGGTGCCAATTGACGAAATCTGTCCCACTGGAAACGAGACAACGCATCAGCCACTGAATTATCGATCCCCGGAACATGCACAGCAGTCACAAAACAGTTAATGCATAAACACTGCAAGAAAAGGTGCCGCAATAAGCGCACAACCGGGGGAGAAGACGCAGTGCTATTATTGATGGCCTGTACCACCCCCAGATTGTCGCAATGGAAACGCACGCAGTGATTCCTGAAATCCTCCCCCCATAGCTCAATGGCTAACACAATGGGAAACAATTTCAAAGCCGCTAAATTGCGAACTAAACCTCCTGCCTTCCATGCCGACGGCCACTCCCCGGCGCTCCACCTACCCTGATAGAAAGCCCCAAAACCCCCAAAACCGGCCGCATTGGTGAACAATTCCATATCGAAATTCGACACTACCTACCCCAACCAGAGAGAAAGACCATTATAGATGGCCAGGAAGGAGTCCCAGACCTTCAAATCTGCTTTTTGCTCCTGCCCCAGCCGAATGAAATGATGCAGGGCCCGTACACTGGCCATGGCCGCTGCCAGACGCCTGCAAAAAACACGCCCCATCGGCATGATGCGGCAGGCAAAATTCAATTTGCCGAGGAGGGATTGCAGAGCTTGAAGCTGGATCTTCTTCACCTGCAACGCCCCTGCCACCTCCAACTTTAAACCCTCCAGTTTGTCCTCGGGCAAACGGCACTCCATCTTCATGGTATCTATAACTATACCCAAAAAATGCAGCTCCGTGGCCGGACCTTCAGTCTTGTCCGGGGTCAACGGAACCCCGAAAACTTCGAAGAGCTGTTGAACCGTAGCCAACAGAGAAGCACACACAAGGCTATCAGCAGGCCCTATGCACAAAAAATCATCCAAGTAATGGATGACAAGCCTGCAACGTCCCGGACCGCCCATTCTAAAAAGGAGCTGAAATGCTCGAACAAGGAACAAGAAATAGTGCACTCCATGGTCAAACATCTGTTAACAAAAAACTTGCCCTGCCACCGACACCCAAACAAACGGAAGCAATCAGGATAAGCTGGCAAGAGGCGAAAAGCAGCCTCTATATCCGTTTTCACCAACGCCCCCTTACCAAAACGTTGAACCCAGGCGACCGCTGTGTCAAAGGATGTGTAGGACACCGTGCAAAGGCCCGGATCAATGGAGTCATTAACCGATCTCCCACACGGGTGAGACAAATGGTGAATGAGCCGAAACTTGTTCGGCTCTTTCTTAGGGACCGCACCCAAAGGGGATATCACTAAATCAGGTAGTGGGGGCCGCTCAAACGGCCAGCCATACGCCCCAGCATAACCTCCTTGAGCAACTTCTCTGTCACGACGCCAGCATGCTCCCTTGCCGACTTCAAATTATCTGCCATAGGCGGAACCACCTGGAGTTGACTGTTCAACCGGAAACCCTTGGTAAACCCCAACTCCAGTAACCTGGCAGCCTCCTGATCAGGTAGGGAAACATCCTTCCTACCCTCACCGGCGTCTTCGTTTTTTCCATTATCACCCCCTTTCCCGCGTCCCTGCTTGAAGCACCGAGACTGAGAGTGGGAACCCCCGTATGTCGGAATCGACACTTGGCCCCGAATTTGCAGGTGCCCGCATTAAATTGCCAGCAGAAACCCCTGCGATTTCCGGCCAGTTGTCCAGCAGTTGCCGAACCACCGGCCCCTTCCTGAAAGGGGGACAAAGGACTCCTCTGAGATGACATTAACTTCATCCAAAGACTAATGTCCTTATGGTCCCACCGTGCCTGAATTGCTCATCATAGCGCAACCAAGCGGTTCCCCCATATACCCTTTGTGCCTCCCCGATGGAATTGAGGTAGCAAGCAGAAAAGAGGGGAGCAGTTTTCCGGCGCCTTTTCCCCAATAACACTCGCCAAAATCGCAAACACCTGCAACCAGTTTGCAAACGTGCGCGGGATCAACCGATATCGCCGCTTTTCCTCCTCCTCCTTTTTGCTCTCGTCTGGCTTAACTTTGTCCAAGTTAAACTTCTCCAAGGGCAACAAGGAGAAAATCTCCACATACTCCCCTTTCCAAATGCGGTCTTTTACCTCAGTCTTCAAGTGAGCGCCCAAAGGCCCCTCAAAACAGACGTAGACCTCGCATTTTGCGGCGTCCGCCAGACGCACACCGTCTACACCCACTGTCCCCTTACTCGCCGCTGCCACCTCCCCAACTGCCGTCGCCACTGCCAGTGATGAGGCAGTCGCGGCCCCAGGATTGGCCACCACCCCTGCAGCAATAGGGCCCCCTGCCAGCCCTGCAACCCCAGTCGCTACGACCGGATTTGCCCCGCCAACCCAGAGCCTTGAGCCGCAGAATTATGGGCAGCCGCCCACGCCGCCATAGGAGAAGCGCCAGCTGCCGGCCGCGCACCAGCCTCACAACGCGCTAACACCTCCCGCAAACCCACCAGCAGTGTTTGCACCACCCCCACATCTTGTGGCCCCGCCACCCCAGGGGAAAGGGAAACCGTACCGTGACGCACCCCACCAGAGCCAACCCCTTGCTCCCCTGGCACCCCAGCACCCATAACCCCACAAACAGAAGCCCCTTTTTCCATGACAGGATAGGTAGAAGAGAGAACAGGAAGAGCCTTAGCTGGCTGTCGCTGCCTCACCGGACATCCAGCCGTACGTCCTGCTCCACGTGTCGCCTCAGGCACCTCGTCTTCCTCCTGCTCGATCAATTCTCCCTCCGTCAGACTGTCTTGGGAACTCCCGGCCTCCCTCTGATCCTCTTCTGTAGGCCGCAGGTCAGGATTCCCCGTAGCCACAGAGCGCCTAGCAGTGACTGCGCGCCGTACTGGCCCATGCCACCCGCCTGGCCGCCGATCTGGACCGTATATCGACTAGGTCCCCCCGCTGGTGCTGAGCCGCCCTGTCCGGTCTTCTCCTCCCTCTCCCGTCAGGAATACAGGCCCTGGCCGTTCCACGTAAATGGTCATTACCTGCCGAGGCCTCTCTCCCCCGCCGAGCCACCCTCAGTTCGGACGGTGAGCCCACCGAGGTGGCCGCATCCCGTCTGTTCTCAGCCACAGGGTTATGGGGGTCATGCCTAGGTGTACCACCGCCCCCCGTGTCCGCCGCGTGTGGGGAGGCCCACTGACCACCGCACAGGCCGCAGCAGGCTTGCGCTTGGCTGGCGGGGTACTAAGGTCCTGATCCTGGCTCCCAGTAAAATCCCTATTGCTGGCTGCCCCTGGGCTATAGCGCTCAGGAAGCCTAGACCTCCTGGCACTTGTCCGAGGTGGGGGAGGGGGGCTCGCTGGCGTGCTGGACGAGGCCTGGCTGGGGCCCTGGAGCAGGCTGGCTACTGTAGCCTGCAACCAGCCATCACCCCATGCTGCCGCCTCCTCCCGGAGCTGTGAAAAGAGCTCATCTAGATCCCCCATGATACCTGCCACTACCGCGCTGAACGGGGACCGGATTCCTATCTACAGGTGGAGGGAAAAAAGCTCCTGCCTGTTGCTTATGATGGCGCCGACTGAATGGCGCGCCGGCTCCGCCCCCTGACTTCCGCCCCCAGGCCTGCATACCAACCCCTCTCCAGCTCTGACACTGGCGCCGCTCCGCCTCACAGTCCCCCCTCGTCATGTTGGCCCTCCCCTTATTTATTAGCTCTGGGCCATTGCTATTTGCATCTTTTTGACCTTCTGAATGAATTCCTTTCCTCTTTTGTCCCCACCATGCTGACCACTGGCTTTTTGACAGGAAGTGGGAGAAATGTCCTTAGTGGAGGCACAAACAACAATAAAAACCCAGAAGGGGTTATCACCCCTTTCCTCTCTACTATAAAGTCCCCTTTTAGATTGGTGACTCATGTTGATGGGTGTTCTCAAATGTTAAGTTTGCTATTCCAATGCAAATGCATGCTTTAGAATGGCAAACACAGCATTTTACAAAGATAGGCTGTGTATGACCTGCTTTGCCTGCACCTCAAATGAAATTGCTGCATCAAAAGTAACAGTGCAAAGCAGGTCAAACACCCTCTCTGGACTACCATGCGTACTGCTCAAATAAAGTCAATAGGATTTTACTGATCTACATTTGTCTCTATTTATGGGACAATGATGTGAAATTTTACCCAATAGGGCATATTCACTATGTATTTGCTAAATTGTACTTTATATGTTTCTTATTTTCACTACAGGCAGTATTTCTTCAGCAACTGCAATTCAAATATTTACAAAATCAGGTAAAAGTCCAGAAAAGTTGAATCTCTATTCCATGGCTAACATATTATTTTCATTTGCAGGTAATTTCCCCTATTTAACACTTTTAATTTATATATGTGTTTATTTAGCATCAACATAAAGAGCAGAGATTAGGCATTGGCTTTTGATTCATCTCTTGCCCTTACGCTTAGGGTCCTTAAACCCAACCCCTAACAGTACATGTCTTTGTACCTTTTTTAAAAAAAAAATGTTTTCCAATTATATCACCATAATCTTTTTAACCATGCAAAAGCAAGGCACAAAACATGCAAATGCCCTAAAATGCAATTGAAATTAATACTATTATTTAGGATTAAAATATGAGTCCATTGCTATGATTTACATGTGCTTTACCTTAATAATAAACCTAGAAACAGTCACATAGATGCACCAGAAGGTGTATTGCAGCTTTCTTACAAAATCAAATAAAAATGCAGCAGCTTTACCTTAAGAGAAGATTGTGTACATAGCAATGGCCGATCAATCTCTGGTCTTACAACCTGCAGCTAGTATCATAAACCTACACATAGCACTTTATGACTTTATAAAAGCCTCCCCTGATTTTTATAAAATGTAATTTATTTTCATGCAGAATGACACAAACATACATTTTCCTTTTCTAGGATATCCTGTGGCCTCAGTTCTTTATTTGTTTAGCAGTAAACATTCTGAATGTTGTTGCCAATGCTATTTTCATATACGTCTTCGAGATGGGAGTAGCGTAAGTATATCAACCCCATTGTGTACAGTACTGTATGTGTGTTCTGGACAATGCAGATATGTATGTATTATAAAGTGCACGTCTATATTACATCAAAATTTAGCACAATATTGTCATTCAAGCAAGCCCCTCCTGCAGTGCAAAATGCAAAAATAAATTACAGATGTGTTTTGAAAGTGCTCCAAACCAAAGTTCCAGTACTGGTAGGCACCATAATAATCTGTATGAAATAAATTAACTCATCAAATGGTGTTGACAACCAGTACTAATGATCACGGAGCAGCTGCTAAAATCAATCCACAGCCTTTCCATATATATATATATATATATATATGTGTGTATGTATATATATATATATATATACATATATATATATATATATATATATATATAAAGCTCTATCACTCTCCTTCATATGTCCATTAGTATTCCCTTTCAGTTTAGCAAAAGGAAACAAGACTTCACATAGCACAAAAGTCTCACAATTTATTTAAATAATGGCATATAAAATCACACTTACATTGTAAAATGCTATAATGGCACTATGAAATGTGCTCAGCTAACCCCACCACCTAGGCTCCGTGACAGCAAGACTTCTGGTTTGCATGATTGCATGACTCAACACAGTTCATCAGTTAAGGCTTCATGTACACGGGACGATGTTCAACCTCTCCTGAAAGATTTAACTTGACAGCTAGAAACCGGCGTCTAAAAACGTCCGTTTAGCTGCACTTTCAAAACCGCGTTTAGACGCGTTTAGGCACGTTTACATCTAGAAGCGTTTAAAAATAAATAAATAAATAAAATAAAATATATATATATATATATATATATATATATATATATGGTAAAAGTGAAAAAATCGCGCTATCCTTGTAATTAAAGCTGCTGCTCAAAATGTTATACTACATTAATCGGAAGTGGGAAAGAAAGAAGCTGCGCTGAAAAAATTAACTAACACACAGTTTGTGATTGAATACAGTGCGCTATACCAAATATAGTGAAATAAATATAATTATGCAAAAGTAAAGTGACTATTGCTTAAAAGGATTATATAATCCTACATGTGTGTAACAAAATAATAATACACCCAAAAATTTGTAGGAAAAAAGAATACACCATATATGTGTACAATTATACACACCCGGCTGAGCCTATAGCACCACACTAGAAGCTCCAGGTGTAATGATTGGGTAAATACGTGGAATTTAGCAACCACAAAAAAGAAACATTAAAAACAATAGTGTTGCAATGAAATAAATTGCAAAATGAACACCCTCACAGTAATAAACGCCCGGCTGAGCGTGTAACACCGCTTTTAGATTTCGCAATGCGCCGTTTCCAACTGAAAGATGTAAGTCCACTCAGAAATACAAAATGTCCCAAACTAAAAAAGTAATATCAAAAAATGAAAAAAACAGTCTTTTATAAGTCTTCTGATATGGTCCTAGAGATGTGACTTGCACAGCACCACAAAAAGTGAAAAAAGACCTCCACCTTAAGGCACACTTGTCTTCTTACCAGAAATAGACAGTCCCTTATTACAGGGGACCCGTGTAGGCAGATGGCTCTTAACCCCAGCCAGGGATACACTGCGGTACAAACACGAAATCCTATGAGCTCATATGGGTATCTCCTATATGACCACTGCCAGCCAGGAAGTTTCCAGTTATAAATCAGCTCGGGGTCAGTCGGGATTTTGTTCAACAAAACAATACCGGAGGGGATGAAAAGAATGCTTGCATAGTGTAAAATCCTTATATATTTATTACTTAAAAAGCAGCAAAAGGAACACTTACAATGTGATATTCTTTAAAAGGACAATAAGGCGAGCCGGCCGGTCTCGCTAGACAGCCCGCGGTTCCGGGATTACGTCATGTTGCGGTGAGTCAAGACGTAGCTTCTCCTCCCTACGCGTTTCGTCACCAACAGGACGTCGTCACGGGGCACGGGCTGCGTCCTGACGCACTGCATTAAGTACCAAAACAACCAACCAAGCCTCGGTATGGATCCCGGACTTGGAGACAGCATACGCCATCTTGAAAATGGGAAAAACACTTCCACCTCACATACCATAGTAAGGGAAAAGTATTTCTACTAAACTGATATATAAAATTGTAACTAAAATTATAAAAACAAATGAAAAAAGCATATTAATATGCCCTAGTGATGAGCAACCATTACTTGCTGGTATTAAGATGTATATATATGAGAATTTTTTTTCCAAGGGGAAATAGGCCTTGTTTACAAGCCAACATATATGCTAGGCTAGAATAATAAACAGACATCACCATCACTAATGGGTACAATGTCTTGATAACATATATATGTACACTATGGATGTCTGTTACATAAAAAATGGTCAAATTAAAGCCATCCTGCTATCAGAGATCCAAACCAATTTACATGTCATGCATATGATGTCTGTCACATTGGATTAGAAATAATCTTAAACCAATAGATTGTACAATTAATGTTGGTAAACATAAGAGAGAGTACATGGGCACCTAGGAAGGCAGGTCGCTAAGAATTGTCTATAAAACAGTTAATGTCAACATCTATATTGAGTCCAAATGGGGTATAGCTTTTGATTTTGTGGACCCACGACATTTCAAGCTTGGAGATACTGTTAACCATACAGCTGCCTCTCCAATGTGGTCTAAACTTATCGATACCCAGAAAGATAGTATTGCTGGGATCTCTATTGTGGGCCAAGAGGTAGTGCTTTGACACTGAGTGTTTTCGTAAAGCCTCTACGGATGTTGTTTATATGCTCGTTAAGTCGCACTTGAAGTGGTCTTTTTGTCCGGCCCACATATTGAAGCCCACAAGGGCATTGGAGCATATAAACGACTCCCGTAGTAGAGCATGGAATGAAAGGCTCTATGTCATGATGATGGGAGGTACAGGTAGAAGCAAAAGATAAGGTTCTCCTAGTTCTACATTTATTAAGCATGCAGACTTGGCACCGTCTGCACTGATAGTAACCTGTAAGCATAGAAAAAAAGTTGGTCTTTATGGTGGGGGGATTCAAAATATTGGGAGCTATTTTATCCCTCAAAGCTGGAGCACCTCTAAAGACAACTTGAGGTTTATCTGGAAGGAACGTCTTTAGTACTTTATCATTTTGTAGGATATGCCAATGTTTATTGATAATGTGCTTGACTCTAGAGTGTTGGCATGAGTAGCTGGTAATGAAGGGATTCCGATATGAGTCATTCTTCTGGTTTGATGGTTTATCGATCAACAGAGTATTCCTATCTGTCATGTCCACTATGTTGAGAGTATCTCTGAGAAAATCGGATGCATATCCTTTGGCGTTAAAACGTTTGGTGAGAACTTCTGATTGAGTAAGGAAAGTATCATGGTCGGTGCAATTGCGCTTAAGTCAAAGGTATTGGCTCTTAGGTACTGACCTCAGCCAAGATGCATGATGGCAACTATCTTGGGGGATAAAGGCATTACGGTCGGTGGGTTTAAAATAGGTAGAGGTCATAAACATATCCTTACCCACCGATATAGAAAGGTCTAAAAAATGTATGGTTTCCATACTAGCCTCATAACTGAGATGTATCCCCCTGTTATTGGAATTGAGGTGACACATGAACTGTGAGAGTTCTGCCTCTCCACCGTTCCATAGGAGGAGGATGTCGTCTATATAACGAGCCCACAAGACTATCTCCGGTCTTGGCTGGGCATAGACGACATCCTCCTCCCATTTGACCATGAAAAGATTCGCCAAACTGGGGGCGTACTTCGCCCCCATGGCGACTCCCCTATCTTGACAAAAGAATTGACCATCAAACCAGAAGAAATTATGCCCAGCAGCATACTCCAATAATTCCATGATATAATTGATTTGTATACTGGGTAGTTTTGAATTTTTGTATAAATAAAATGACACAGCCTCCAGACCCAGCTGGTGTGGAATTATTGTATAAAGAGAAGTCACGTCGGCAGTTACCAACCACATTCCCTCACAGGGTTTAATCTTAGAAAGAAGATTGATAACATGCCTAGTGTCCTTTATAAATGATGGCATTGACTGTACCAAGGGCTGCAGGAAAAAGTCTATGTACTTGCCCACCCGGGAAGTGACGGAATCAATTCTGCTCACTATCGGTCGTCCCGGGGGGCAAGTGTGACTTTTATGCACCTTGGGTAGGTAGTAAATGATAGGTATCCGAGGTACCTTCGGTACCAAAAAGAGACTCTCTTTTTTATTCAATATTTTTAAATTGACCCCCTTAGCGACCAATGCTTCCAAAGTGCTCCTGTATCTCTCATTGGGATTATATGTCAATAAAACATATGTGGCATCGTCGGCTAAAATACGTTTCATCTCCTGCATATAGTCATCCTTATTCAGGATGACTATGCCACCTCCCTTATCCGCAGGACGGATCACTAAATTATTATTCGAACATAAGGTTTCTATGCCTATGTCTATATCTTTTTTATTTCTCGCTGATTTAATCTTCATATCTTCAAGATCTTTCAAGGCTAGGTCTCTAAATACTTTTAATGAAGGGGGCAGGTGGCCTGGAGGATTAAATAGAGAAGCATTTCTTTACCCCGAATGAACGTAGCCAAGAGATGCTGTCCCAAACTAAAAAAGTAATATCAAAAAATTACTGTTTTTTTCATTTTTTGATATTACTTTTTTAGTTTGGGACATTTTGTATTGCTGAGTGGACTTACATCTTTCAGTTGGAAACGCCGCATTGCGAAATCTAAAAGCAGTGTTACACGCTCAGCCGGGCGTTTATTACTGTGAGGGTGTTCATTTTGCAATTTATTTCATTGCAACACTATTGTTTTTAATGTTTCACTTTTGTGGTTGCTAAATTCCACGTATTTACCCAATTATTACACCTGGAGCTTCTAGTGTGGTGCTATAGGCTCAGCCGGGTGTTTATAATTGTACACATATATTGTGTATTCTTTTTTCCTACAAATTTTTGGGTGTATTATTATTTTGTTACACACATGTAGGATTATATAATCCTTTTAAGCAATAGTCACTTTACTTTTGCATAATTATATTTATTTCACTATATTTGGTATAGCGCACTGTATTCAATCACAAACTGTGTGTTAGTTAATTTTTTCAGCGCAGCTCCTTTCTTTCCCACTTCCGATTAATGTAGTATAACATTTTGAGCAGCAGCTTTAATTACAAGGATAGCGCGATTTTTTCACTTTTACCATTTTATTTCTTATACACATTGATTGCAGCTTTCTACACAAATTTTTAAATACACCCTCTATGGACATCTTTGAATTTCGGGCCACTAGGGTGGTCAACATTGATGGAGTATTTGAGCCCTTTAAAGAGGGTGATGGAGACTTTGGTGGTCTCTTTTTGAGGCTTAAAAATCTCACCATATCCGAGACCCACACACAATGGGACATTGCGTTTTTAGAGACCTATGTGAAACATCATATGGTACCACGCAGTTTGAGGTGGGATGTAAGCCCCCAGAAGGGAGAGACTGACCTTGAGGGTTGGTATAAGCACTTTAACGAGGCTGGAATCAGTCTTTTGAGGTTTTTGATTGAGTAAACTTGCCAGATTGGATGAAGAGGTCAATCTCATTAAAGATAAAATGGTTCCCTTTAAAGGCAAGGAAGAGTACCTTAGTAGGTCGGCTGGCCTACTTAAGACACTAGAAAAAGAAGAGAGAGAACAGAAACTTAAAAAGAAGAAGAAATACAACCGAGATATGGCAGATTATGGGTCACATGTTGTGTTTGAATGGCAAAAAAAACTTTTAGTTGAACAAAGTCTGGAGAGTGGGAATATGGACACCACTCCCCAGGCTAATAGCCAATTACTAGCCAAACCTTTTATACTCAACAATGGGTACCTTGTCCCTTCCATGGGGACAGGTGGATCTCCCAAAGGCAATACACAGGGGTCATCCTTGGGAACTGTCAATAAACGCCCATTTCATCCTAATATGGGTGATAGGGCTCAGGCAAATCAATACCACCACCCAATGTCCTCTCCGTCCCGACAAATGGGTGAAAACCATCATTATAATAACTCAAGACCACCATGTACCCGTGGTCGTGGATGTGCGCGTGGGTATTTCCCCCCACGGGGACGTGGGGGTAACACTGACCCTGGTGCCCATTATGGACACCGAGGTCAGTATAATAATGTGCAGACACGCTCACAGGGGGGCAGTTATGACCAATTATATTCAGGTCAGGTTCGGCCCAATCCATATGGTCAGTCAGACGCATATGGCGACTCCTCAATAATACATTATAGTGGGGATTATCAGCATGACTATAATGTAAATACACACAACAGTTATTTACCATTAAGAGATTTAGAGACATCTAATGGTGAATTTTTTCAATCTAACCCCAACATGATTGGTTTAGGTACCAATCAGGGTGAATATTATGTCTTTGATCGTGTGGATCCTAGGGATAATCATCTGAGTAGTAAGACCGACCAACATTGGGGTTTTCCCAGGCCGAGCCAAGGAATAAAAAGAGTGGTCGAACTAAGAGAGGAACTAGAGGGGGGAGGCGCGCTCAGTCCAAAAAGACCTCGGACATAACCGGCATCGGTATTTATAACCTTAGTTCCCACACTCTGACAGAACCCGAATTAAAAGTTTTAGATAAAGGTCTAAAATTCGCACCACCCCGTAACATTAGTAAATTCCAAACATACATGGACATTCACAAATATGTCCGTAAATTAAACGTACAGAGGTATATGGCTTCAAATCCATATAATCCATCTTTGACAGCATCTCTTGGCTACGTTCATTCGGAGTTAAGAAATGCTTCTCTATTTAATCCTCCAGGCCACCTGCCCCCTTCATTAAAAGTATTTAGAGACCTAGCCTTGAAAGATCTTGAAGATATGAAGATTAAATCAGTGAGAAATAAAAAAGATATAGACATAGGCATAGAAACCTTATGTTCGAATAATAATTTAGTGATCCGTCCTGCGGATAAGGGAGGTGGCATAGTCATCCTGAATAAGGATGACTATATGCAGGAGATGAAACGTATTTTAGCCGACGATGCCACATATGTTTTATTGCCATATAATCCCAATGAGAGATACAGGAGCACTTTGGAAGCATTGGTCGCTAAGGGGGTCAATTTAAAAATATTGAATAAAAAAGAGAGTCTCTTTTTGGTACCGAAGGTACCTCGGATACCTATCATTTACTACCTACCCAAGGTTCATAAAAGTGAGACTTGCCCCCCGGGACGACCGATAGTGAGCGGAATTGATTCCGCCACTTCCCGGGTGGGCAAGTACATAGACTTTTTCCTGCAGCCCTTGGTACAGTCAATGCCATCATTTATAAAGGACACTAGGCATGTTATCAATCTTCTTTCTAAGATTAAACCCTGTGAGGGAATGTGGTTGGTAACTGCCGACGTGACTTCTCTTTATACAATAATTCCACACCAGCTGGGCCTGGAGGCTGTGTCGTTTTATTTATACAAAAATTCAAAACTACCCAGTATACAAATCAATTATATCATGGAATTATTGGAGTATGCTGCTGGGCATAATTTCTTCTGGTTTGATGGTCAATTCTATCGTCAAGATAGGGGAGTCGCCATGGGGGCGAAGTATGCCCCCAGTTTGGCGAATCTTTTCATGGCCAAATGGGAGGAGGATGTCGTCTGCCCAGCCAAGACCGGAGATAGTCTTGTGGGCTCGTTATATAGACGACATCCTCCTCCTATGGAACGGTGGAGAGGCAGAACTCTCACAGTTCATGTGTCACCTCAATTCCAATAACAGGGGGATACATCTCAGTTATGAGGCTAGTATGGAAACCATACATTTTTTAGACCTTTCTATATCGGTGGGTAAGGATATGTTTATGACCTCTACGTATTTTAAACCCACCGACCGTAATGCCTTTATCCCCCAAGATAGTTGCCATCATGCATCTTGGCTGAGGTCAGTACATAAGAGTCAATACCTTCGACTTAAGCGCAATTGCACCGACCATGATACTTTCCTTACTCAATCAGAAGTTCTCACCAAACGTTTTAAGGCCAAAGGATATGCATCCGATTTTCTCAGAGATACTCTCAACATAGTGGACATGACAGATAGGAATACTCTGTTGATCGATAAACCATCAAACCAGAAGAATGACTCATATCGGAATCCCTTCATTACCAGCTACTAATGCCAACACTCTAGAGTCAAGCACATTATCAATAAACATTGGCATATCCTACAAAATGATAAAGTACTAAAGACTTTCCTTCCAGATAAACCTCAAGTTGTCTTTAGAGGTGCTCCAGCTTTGAGGGATAAAATAGCTCCCAATATTTTGAATCCCCCCCACCATAAAGACCAACTTTTTTTCTATGCTTACAGGTTACTATTAGTGCAGACAGTGCCAAGTCTGCATGCTTAATAAATGTAGAACTAGGAGAACCTTATCTTTTGCTTCTACCTGTACCTCCCATCATCATGACATAGAGCCTTTCATTCCATGCTCTACTACGGGAGTCGTTTATATGCTCCAATGCCCTTGTGGGCTTCAATATGTGGGCCGGACAAAAAGGCCACTTCAAGTGCGACTTAACGAGCATATAAACAACATCCGTAGAGGCTTTACGAAAACACTCAGTGTCAAAGCACTACCTCTTGGCCCACAATAGAGATCCCAGCAATACTATCTTTCTGGGTATCGATAAGTTTAGACCACATTGGAGAGGCAGCTGTATGGTTAACAGTATCTCCAAGCTTGAAATGTCGTGGGTCCACAAAATCAAAAGCTATACCCCATTTAGACTCAATATAGATGTTGACATTAACTGTTTTATAGACAATTCTTAGCGACCTGCCTTCCTAGGTGCCCATGTACTCTCTCTTATGTTTACCAACATTAATTTTACAATCTATTGGTTTAGGATTATTTCTAATCCAATGTGACAGACATCATATGCATGACATGTAAATTGGTTTGGATCTCTGATAGCAGGATGGCTTTAATTTGACCAATTTTTATGTAACAGACATCCATAGTGTCCATATATATGTTATCAAGACATTGTACCCATTAGTGATGGTGATGTCTATTTATTATTCTAGCCTAGCGTATATGTTGGCTTGTAAACAAGGCCTATTTCCCCTTGGAAAAAAAATTCTCATATATATACATCTTAATACCAGCAAGTATTGGTTGCTCATCACTAGGGCATATTAATATGCTTTATTCATTTGTTTTTATAATTTTAGTTACAATTTTATATATCAGTTTAGTAGAAATACTTTTCCCTTACTATGGTATGTGAGGTGGAAGTGTTTTTCCCATTTTCAAGATGGCGTATACTGTCTCCAAGTCCGGGATCCATACCGAGGCTTGGTTGGTTGTTTTGGTACTTAATGCGGTGCGCCAGGACGCAGCCCGTCCCCCGTGACGACGTCCTATTGGTGACGAAACGCGTTGGGAGGAGGACGTCACCGCAACAAGACGTAATCCCGGAACCGCGGGCTGTCTAGCGAGACCGGCCGGCTCGCCTTATTGTCCTTTTAAAGAATATCACATTGTAAGTGTTCCTTTTGCTGCTTTTTAAGTAATAAATATATAAGGATTTTACACTATGCGAGCATTCTTTTCATCCCCTCCGGTATTGTTTCGTTGAACAAAATCCCGACTGACCCCGAGCTGATTTATAACTGGAAACTTCCTGGCTGGCAGTGGTCATATAGGAGATACCCATATGAGCTCATAGGATTTCGTGTTTGTACCACAGTGTATCCCTGGCTGGGGTTAAGAGCCATCTGCCTACATGGGTCCCCTGTAATAAGGGACCGTCTATTTCTGGTAAGAAGACAAGTGTGCCTTAAGGTGGAGGTCTTTTTTCACTTTCTGTGGTGCTGTGCAAGTCACGTCTCTAGGACCATATCAGAAGACTTATAAAAGACATTTTTTTTCATTTTTTGATATTACTTTTTTAGTTTGGGACATTTTGTATTGCTGAGTGGACTTACATCTTTCTGTTGGAAACGCCGCATTGCGAAATCTAAAAACGGTTTTACACGCTCAGCCGGGCGTTTATTACTGTGTGTTAGGTACCTGGTAGTGATGAGCCTGACTTGGCGGTTGGAGACCTCTCTTACAACTCTGGTTCAGGGCCTGCTGTATTGGGAACAGCGTAGCCGTGAACACAGCGGGTAGGAGTGTCCATGTGGATGCAGGTGGCCGATGCTGGGCGGATGCAGGTCTCTGGCCGGGTGGTAAGACTGCAGATGAAGGTTCGGCAGACAACCAGGATGCAGGAGGTAGACCGGCAGCAGGAGCAGCAGCAGACGGCAGAAGTAGCAGACAGCAGCAGCAGTAGATCAGCAGTGGACGGCAGCAGCGAAGGACCTGTGCAGGGACACTGGAAGCAGGGATGGTCAGGCAAGCCGGGTCACAACAGGTAAGGCAGACAGGCAGAGACGGCAGGCAGAGGGATGGTCAGGAGACAAGCCAGGGGTTCAGCAACAGTAACACAGTCCAAAGCAGGATCAAACAAGCCGGGGTCAAGGAACAGAGGAGGTAGCAGAGTCAGGCAGGCCGGGTCACAGGTAGGGTACTCAGACAGGTTCAGGTTGGGGGCACAGGTGGGAGCTGAGACGGACAGCGCCGCATGCAGGCAGCTGTCCCCTTTAAATAGGGCCACTGGCGCCAAAGCAGCGCCGATTGCGCACGCGCACGGGGGCGCGCGCGCCCGCTATTCACGCACGGGAGCGCGCACATGTCTGGCGGGCGCGTGCACGCGCCCGCGGCGCGCGCCGAAGCGCGCGCTGGCGCTCAGAGGAACCAGGGCTGCCCAGGTGCCCGCGCACCCTCCGGCTGGTGTGCCCAGGGCGGCTAGAGCCCTGACATTGCCCCCTCACAAGGGGCAACCTCCGGGTGCCCACTAGGCGTTGTCTTTCTGGATGGGAAGAAAGGAAGGTACGGATTAGTCTCTTGGCATGAAGGTTACATTCTGGTTCCCATGAATTACTCTCGGGCCCATACCCCTTCCACTTAATCAGGAACTGTCTCTCCCCCCTACGTCTCCTGCAATCAAGGATGGCCTCCACCTCGTATTCTTCATTGCCTTGGACCAAGACAGGTCCGGGCGGGTTTGTACCCCTATCGGGGAAGGGATCGGGCACAGCGGGTTTTAGGAGGGAGACATGGAAAACTGGGTGGACTCTCATAGAGTCGGGCAGGGACAGCTCGTAGGAGACCTCATTGATCCTCCTCTTCACAGGGAAGGGTCCTAAGAACTTGGGAGCAAGCTTCTTAGAGGGGCAAGCAAGTTTAAGGTTAGTTGTAGCTAGCCATACCTGGTCGCCCACCTTCAAGTTCAACTCTCCCCTTCTCCTCCGATCAAAGAACTTCTTACTGTCCTCCTGTGCCTTGGTGATTGCTTCCTGAAGTATCCTGTTGTTGCGGCTGAGGAACGAAGCTGTATCCTGGACTGCCGGGACTGGAGATTCTGGGAGAAAGTCAGGGAGAAAAGACAAGTGAAAACCGTAATTGGCAAAAAATGGGGATTGTCCCGTGGCAGAATGGCGGGCATTATTGTAGGAGAATTCTGCTAGGGGTAATAGGGACACCCAATCGTCCTGCACAAAGGACGTGAAGCACCTTATGTATTGCTCCAAAGTCTGGTTGGTGCGTTCCGTCTGCCCATTAGTTTGGGGGTGATATGCAGAGGAAAGGGCCAGCTCAATCTTAAGGATCTCACAAAGGGCCCTCCAAAAACGGGAGGTGAACTGGACCCCCCTATCCGAGACTATATTGGCCGGGACCCCGTGCAGTCTGACTATCTCTTTAATGAAAAGGTGGGCAGTCTCTGTGGCAGATGGTGTTCCCCTTAAAGGCAGAAAGTGGGCCATTTTGGACAACCGGTCCACCACTACAAAGATGGCAGAGCACCCCTCTGAGCAAGGAAGCTCGACTATAAAGTCCATTGTTAGCATTCGCCAAGGTCGATCAGGTGCAGGGAGAGGCTTCAAAAGTCCCCAAGTTCGATTCCTTGACATCTTGCTGCGGTTACAGACAGGGCAGGAGTCAACATAAGACTTGCAGAATTCCTTCAGCTTGGGCCACCAAAAGGTGCGTTGCACCAGCTCCAAAGTTTTGCGGCTCCCGAAGTGACCTGCCAGTGGGTGGTCGTGCAGTAGGGTCAGGACCTTCACTCTTACAGTTTCGGGGACGAAGACTTGACTCCCCCTCCAGAGAAGTCCATCACTGGAAGTTAGGGTGACCCCATGGGGTCCCTGGGAATTGGCGGATGCCTCCCGGATTTGTGACAGCAGATCTGGTTGTAAAAGTAGGAAGTTTCCGGTAGATAGAATGGTGTCTGGGGTGGTGGAGTCCTTAGGATTGTCGAACATCCGAGAGAGGGCGTCAGGTTTAACATTCTTGGAACCGGGACGGTACGTGATATGAAAGCAGAACCTTGAGAAGAACAGAGCCCAGCGGGCCTGTCGGGGTTTGAGTCGCTGGGCAGTTCGTAAGTACTCAAGGTTCTTGTGGTCTGTGTAGATAAGTACTGGATGATTTGCTCCCTCCAAGAGGTACCTCCATTCCTCTAGTGCTGACTTGATAGCCAAGAGTTCCCGGTCCCCGACATCATAATTCCTCTCGGCTGGAGAAAGTTTCCGGGAGAAAAACCCCACCGGGTGCATGGCGTCCTTATTGCCCTGTCGTTGTGACACAACTGCCCCAACCGCTACTTCTGATGCATCGACTTCTAAGATGTAAGGGAGGGCAGGGTCGGGGTGACTGAGGATGGGGGCGGAGGTAAACAGTCTTTTAAGCTGGTCGAAGGCCCCTTGAGCCTCCGGGCCCCAGTGGAAACGTGTGCCCTGTTTGGTCAGCTGGGTGATGGGGGTGATGATAGCAGAGAACCCCTTAATAAATTTCCTGTAGAAATTTGCAAATCCAACAAACCGTTGGATGCCTTTCCTGTCTACAGGTGCTGGCCAGTCAAGGACGGCGGACACCTTTTGAGGGTCCATTCTAATGCCTGCCGGGGAGATTTCAAGTCCCAAGAACTGGATCTCCTGCTGCTCAAATTCGCATTTCTCGGCCTTTGCATACAGGCCGTGCCGTCGGAGTCGAAGGAGTACCTTGCCCACATGCCCTCGATGTTGTTCTAGGGTTTGAGAGAAAATCAAGATGTCGTCCAGATAGACGATTACAAAGATGTCCAAAAAGTCTCTGAGTACATCGTTGATGAAATGCTGGAAAGTGGCCGGGGCATTACAGAGCCCGAAGGGCATGACCAGGTACTCGTAGTGGCCGAAGCGGGTCCGGAAAGCCGTCTTCCACTCATCTTCGGCCCGAATGCGGACCAGGTTGTATGCTCCCCTTAGGTCCAACTTGGTGAAAATTGTTGCCGATCTTAGCTTTTGAAAGAGCTCGGGGATCAAGGGCAGAGGGTACCGATTCTTGACCGTAACCTTATTGAGCTCCCGGTAGTCCACGCAGGGCCTCAAGGTCTGATCTTTTTTGGTGACGAAGAATATGCCTGCGCCAGCGGGAGAAGTGGAATGGCGGATGAACCCCTTTTCTAAGTTTTCGGAAATGTAGGTTTTCAAGGCTTCCTGTTCCTTCTCGGAGAGAGGGAATATGCGACCAAAGGGGATTTCAGCCCCAGGGAGGAGCTCGATGGGGCAGTCATAGGAGCGGTGGGGCGGAAGGGAGTCTGCTCCCCGCTTGCTGAATACATCCAGGAAATCATGGTAAGGTTGGGGTACAGACTGGCACAGGTCCTGGTCAGCGTCTAGACAGAGCAAGGTAGGAGGTGTCCTGGGGGCTGCAGGTAGGCAGTGTTCCTAGCAGTAGTGAGATTGAAATTCTACCTCCCCGGTGGACCAGTGGATCAGCGGGTTATGGGCCTGGAGCCATGGCATACCCAGGATGACTGGGAACAGGGGAGAGGAGATCACGCTCCTGATGTTGGGGGAAAATTGTAGCGGGTAAAGGCAGAGTCTCTTGAGTCACCTGGCCAGACTTAATACGGGACCCATCCGCCAGGAACACAGAAAGTCCTTGGGTTTTCTTCTGGAGAGGCAGAGCGTGAGTGTTGGCAAAGGTGGCATCCACGAAACAGCTGCACGCCCCGGAGTCAATGATGGCGTTGGTGAGTATTGTCCTTCCCTGGCACTGCAATGACAGAGGAAGGGTAAGGTGAATAGTACTGGCTGGACAGGGTGCAGAGAGAGAAGAAACGGATGACAAGCACTTACGTGTCTTGACAGGGCAACTATTTACGAAATGTCCGGAGCCCCCACAGTACAGGCACAGATTCAACTGGCGACGTCGGGCCCGTTCCTCGGGCGTCAAGGGAGCACGTAGGAGACCGATCTGCATCGGTTCGGAGCCATCCGGAGCAGGTCCCATGGGAGGTGCAGAGGGAGCAGGTAGGTAACGGGTAGCAGGAACAGGAGCCCTTGCGACCATCCAAGCTGGGCGATTGGGTAATGCAGAGCGTTCAGCTCGGCGCTCTCGCAGACGACGGTCCAACTGAATCGTCAGAGTGATGAGATCCTCAAGATTCTCTGGGACTCCTACACGGGCCAGTTCATCTTTCAACCCCTCCGAAAGGCCCATGCGGAACTGGTGTCTGAGAGCCGCATTATTCCATTGAGTATCCGCGCTCCAACGCCTGAAGTCCGTGATATAGTCCTCGGCCATCCTGCGACCCTGCTGGAGCGCGGATAGGGCGGATTCAGCTGTAGCCGTGCGTTGAGGGTCATCGTACAGCTGTGCCATAGCCTGGAAGAAGGAGGCTAAGGACTGGGTCATGACACTGTTAGCTCCCAGAAGACGGTGGGCCCAGGACTGGGGTTCTCCTTGTAGAAGGGACACCACGAATCCCACTTTGGTGACCTCCAGGGAGAAGGTCCGGGGTTGCAGGGCAAAGTATAGCTGGCATGCGTCCCGGAAGGCCTGAAACTTGGACCGGTCGCCTGAGAACCTTTCTGGGACAGGTACTCTAGGCTCGGGAGGAAGCATCACCACTGTCGGTTGGGAGGCAGGTTGCACTGGCGGTGGAGGAGGTGCAGCAGCCATGGGGCCGGCGAGTTGTTGTACTTGGCCTTCCAGCTTGGTATATCCCTCCTGCAGGGATTTCACTGCCTGTGTAAGGGCTGCCAGGTGAGAGCAAAACTCCTGCATGGTAGAGGCTCCTTCCGCAGGCTCAGTCATATTGGCTGTCCGTACTGTTAGGTACCTGGTAGTGATGAGCCTGACTTGGTGGTTGGAGACCTCTCTTACAACTCTGGTTCAGGGCCTGCTGGATTGGGAACAGCGTAGCCGTGAACACAGCGGGTAGGAGTGTCCGTGTGGATGCAGGTGGCCGATGCTGGGCGGATGCAGGTCTCTGGCCGGGTGGTAAGACTGCAGATGAAGGTTCGGCAGACAACCAGGATGCAGGAGGTAGACCGGCAGCAGGAGCAGCAGCAGACGGCAGAAGTAGCAGACAGCAGCAGCAGTAGATCAGCAGTGGACGGCAGCAGCGAAGGACCTGTGCAGGGACACTGGAAGCAGGGATGGTCAGGCAAGCCGGGTCACAACAGGTAAGGCAGACAGGCAGAGACGGCAGGCAGAGGGATGGTCAGGAGACAAGCCAGGGGTTCAGCAACAGTAACACAGTCCAAAGCAGGATCAAACAAGCCGGGGTCAAGGAACGGAGGAGGCAGCAGAGTCAGGCAGGCTGGGTCACAGGTAGGGTACTCAGACAGGTTCAGGTTGGGGGCACAGGTGGGAGCTGAGACGGACAGCGCCGCATGCAGGCAGCTGTCCCCTTTAAATAGGGCCACTGGCGCCAAAGCGGCGCCGATTGCGCGCGCCCGCTATTCGCGCACGGGAGCGCGCGCACATGTCCGGCGGGCGGCGCTCGCCGGCGCTCAGAGGAACCAGGGCTGCCCAGGTGCCTGCGCACCCTCCGGCTGGTGTGCCCAGGGCGGCTAGAGCCCTGACACTGTGAGGGTGTTCATTTTGCAATTTATTTCATTGCAACACTATTGTTTTTAATGTTTCATTTTTTTGGTTGCTAAATTCCATGTATTTACCCAATTATTACACCTGGAGCTTCTAGTGTGGTGCTATAGGCTCAGCCCGGTGTTTATAATTGTACACATATATGGTGTATTCTTTTTTCCTACAAATTTTTGGGTGTATTATTATTGTGTTACACACATGTAGGATTATATAATCCTTTTAAGCAATAGTCACTTTACTTTTGCATAACCCCGGTGAGCCGGAGTCATACACCGTGAGACAGCATCATGGTCCGGAGGCAGGCCGTGGTGGGTACCAGGAAAGCAGGCAGAGCTAGGTCCACTAGCAAGATGGGGTCAACACCAGGAGATCAGGCAGAGAATAGTCAGAGGCAAGCCGAGGTCAGAATCTAGAATCCACAGAGCAAGGTCAGGAACAAGCCAGGTCAACAACGGAAGATTAGTCAGTACAAGTAGGAACACATTATCCTGAGCTTGTCTGTGTACTGGTACATGTGCACAAGAATTAGCTGCACGGGAATGAGCAGTAGCTGCAGGAGAATGGGCATTAGCTGCATAAGAATCAGCATTAGCTGTATGAGAATTAGCATTAGCTAAACTAGCTAAACTAGCTTCCTGACAGAGGATTTGAATCAGAAAAAGAGCTCTGAAAAAGAGCTCTGTCCTGTGATGGTGAAGATGAACAGTAATATCTGGGCCTCTCTTACAAAAGTCCTTATCTGAAATGATAATAGGAGGGGAGATAGTACCTGACAAGGAAAGCATCAAAGGGAACCAATTTATGATTTTTAACACGGACATCAATTTATGACAACATCCTAAATAGATTAATATTATAGTACCATATCCCTATATGACTAAACCAGAATAAAGCAACACAAAATATGAAGTGGGATTTTTAACCGCTTGCCGACTGGCTCACAACGATATACGTCGGCAGAAGGGCGCGTACAGGCAGATTAACGTACCTGTATGTGCCCTTTAAGAAGCGGTTTGGGGGCGCGCACGTGCCCGCCGCGACCTCCTTGAGTGTGATCGCGGGTCCCACGGACTCGATGTCTGCGGGGATACCCGCGATCGTCTCACGGAGAGGGAGAAAGGGGAAATGCTGATGTAAACAAGCATTTCCCTGTTCTGCCTAGTGACACTGATCACAGCTCCCTGTAATCGAGAGTGGTGATCAGTGTGGTGTCACACATAGCCCCTCCCCACCACAGTTAGAATCACTCCCTAGGATACACTTAACCCCTACAGCGCCACCTAGTGGTTAACCCCTTCTCTGCCAGTCACATTTACACAGTAATCAATGCATTTTTAATTGCACTGATCGCTGTATAAATGGGAATGGTCCCAAAATCACGCCTTTTCAACTGGAGAGTGTTGGAGAGGGTGTAAGGCAATAGGAACAATGGCCCACTTATGGTGGGACTGTCCCATTATTAAAAAATATTTGAAGGAGGTTTTACAACTAATAAAGGAAATCAACAACAAAGAAATACCGGAAGACCCTTGGACATGCTTGTTCCATGGGATAGACGGCTCCGTTATATTTATATAATAATAATTCCTACCCTGCTTAATGTAGCAAAAAGTCTAATACCGAAAAAATGGCAGGAAGTTGATAGCCCTAAAATTTGTGACTGGATATTTTGTGTAAATTAAATACATAACTTGGAGAGCCTAGATGACAGAGGGGAGGAAGTAGAAGAAGGGGTGGATCAAAATGATAAATGGGAAATATGGAAAGTGTTCAAAAAAACGTGGAGATATGTTGAGGAGATGATTCAATAAATAGAAGGGGACAAGGCTTGGAAATAGTCAACAAAAATAGATAAAACAACTGCTTCTGGTGGCCAATGCAAGGTGGTGGAGGGGGGAAGGGAAAAAGGAATATGTTATGTATATTTTATGCTTCTTTTTGTATGATGATATTTCTATAAAAAAAAAAAAAGATACACATATACAAATGTTGTTTTTTTTGCTATGCAACATATAAAATTGATCAATAATACATTTTGTCCAGCAAATCTATAACATAACAGCTCATATTATCAAGGAGACAAGGCCATATACTGATTTCTTGTGGCCCAACGCTTTTCATGGACATGAGCCACTTCTTCAGAAGCCACCAGTATAATTATGTATCAAAAGTGATCTAAACAGAAAGATATACATGTTGTACAGGTTTTCTTGATTACCTTAATGTATATCTTTCTGTCTAGATCACTTTTGAGATAAGTAGTGCTGCACTGATTTAAGGTTTTCATTGATAATAAGTTAATTGTATATTTCATTTTTTCAGAGGTTCAGCTTGGGCAAACACAGTTTCTCAGTGGGCAATGGCACTTTTACTTTTTTTTTACATCGTTGGTAAAAAGTTGCATGTGGAGGTATGTTACATAGTTACTCAGTTATTTACTTTGTACTTTGAAAAAGAATAATTCACACCAGCCACTGTATTACAGCACAGCGACTGGTGTGCGGTGCATACTGGTGGGATTGCCGCATTGCTGACACACGGCTTACTCTTTATTTTTAAATTAACTAATTGAAATGTCTCTGAGACATTGCATTAAGCTCAATTGTTGGCTGTGCGGTGGGAGCCCTGTGCTGGAAAAAAGTACTGCAAGCACGAAGAGAAAAGAAATACCCAGACTAAAGAGTTGGGTGCTTAGAACAAAAGAGTACTGACTGCCCGTAAAGTGTATTTTAGCAATTAATATTTTGTACAAGTAATTAAAATATTGATATACAAGATAGTTTGTAAATCTGAAAACATAAAAAAAAAAAAAAAAAAACATTGACTAAAACCATTTGTTTTTCTTTAAAGCAACCCTGCGTTTTTATATATATATATATATATATAAACTGGCTGCAATGGCAATGCAGAGGTTTACCTTAAGGTCAGGGGCGTACATACAGGGGTTGCAGGCTCACCATTGCGACCCAGCCCCATGTCCAGGGGGCCTGTGCAGCCCCCCTGTTCACCTGGATAGGAGGGTGGTGGGGGCTGCGGGATGTAGAGGAACCGATCCCTCCATGTAACTGCTGAATGCCTGCTTTTCCTCCTCTACCTCCAGCATTCAGCGGCTGCAGGAGGGAAATGGAGGGCATTGATTCCTCCGCATGCTGCTCCTGCCGCTTCCCTATCCCTGACCCCCCCCCCCCCCCCGCACTTTCACAGGGCTGCCAGGTTTTCCCTCCCACCCCCCACCTGCTGCTGTGGGGATCTTTCAGGATGTGTAAACCTCCATTTCTTGCTTTTACCTATAGGTTTATTTACTGTACATGCAGCCAATGACATCACTGGTGCATGCTCTCTAAAAGAACGGCCACTTGTGCCATTCCTTCAGAGCCCTGTGCCATAAATAGCGGCTCCCGCATGCATAGGAGTGACGTCATCGCGGCTCTGGCCAGTCACAGAGCCAGAGTCCGTGAAACCCGGAAGCAAGACAGGCGAAGATGAGAGCGCCTGCAGCGCTGACATCTCGTGCTGGAAGAGCTTAGTTTTAAGGTAAGTTTAACATAATGTGCTAGTATGCAATGCATACTAACACATTATGCCTTTACCTTGCAAGTACAAAAAAATAAATGTCCTGCGGTTTACAACCGCTTTAATGAATAGAGTCTTTGATTCTTATTTTTATTCGTTGACAGCTGTGGCATAGTAAACTGTGCCTCAGTTTATGAATGAAGGGGAAGCTCTGTACAGATCTATACATTTATTCTGTGCAGCTGAGGCTGCAGAGAAATGGACTGGTGAATCTATACTCTCTCAAAAGTGAGACATCAGGGGTCTGATTAGACCCCTGATATTTCACCAAAAATATGTAAAAAATAATAAAAAATAAAACTGTAGAAAAAATAAAATGGTAAAAAAATAATAAAAAAATAAAACAACAAAAATAAAAAACTACTGACACCAGTGGTGGAACTACCAGGGTTGCAAAGGTCTCACTTGCGACTGGGCTCTGGCATTTCATCACTATAGGGGGACCCCGTAATAAAGGGTCCCACTATGGAAATAAAGGGCCCCAGGATCAGTGGTCAGTGGCCAGGGGGGCCCTTCATGGTTTCTTGTACCGGGGCCCTGAAGGTTCTAGTTACGCCTCTGCTTAAGGTTATATATTTGGGAGTGGAAGACTTAAGATACTTCAAACGTAATGCTGCAGTTCTGTTTCATTAGTTTTATGTAATCTGTTATGCCTTTTTAAAACTACATGTTCATTCAGCTGTTTTAAAAAAATCTTCTCTCTTCAGGATGGTCCAAAGACTGTCTTCAGGAGTGGGATATATTTCTCTCCCTTGCTCTCCCCAGCATGCTGATGATTTGTGTTGAATATTGGAGCTTTGAAATTGGAGGCTTTTTAGCAGGTTGGTTTCTACATTCTATTTTTTTTTCCTCTGAGCCCTATCTGCTATATTTCCTGGGTCCTTCTGCTTTTTGGCTCAGGATGAAAAAAGACACAGGTCCATCTAGTTCAACCAAAAAAAAAAAAAAAACACACAATCCCATATCACAATCCTTCACCCACAGTTGATCCAGAGGAAGGCGAAAAACCCCAGCAAAGCATGATCTAATTTGCTACAACTGGGGAAAAAAATCTTTCCTGATCGCCTGTGAGGCAATGAGATTTTCTCTGTATCAACTCTACATATAAATGTTAGTACCCAGTTATATTATGTACATTTAGGAAAGAATCCAGGCCTTTTTAAAAGCAATCTATTAAGCTTGCCAGAACCACCTCTGGAGGGAGTCTATTCCACATTTTCACAGCTCTTACTGTGAAGAAACCTTTCTGTATTTGGAGTTGAAATCTTTTTGCCTCTAGACATAAAGAGTGCCCCTTGTCCTCTGTGATGACCTTAAAGTGAATAACTCAATACCAAGTTCACTATATGGACCACCTTTGTATTTGTACATGTTGATCACATCCTCCCTTAATCTCCTCTTCTCAAGAGAGAATAAATTCAGTTCCTCTAATATTTCCTCATAGCTGAGCTCCTCCATGCCTCTTATCAGTTTGGTTGCACTTCTCTGCACTTTCTCCAGTTCCCCAATATCCTTTTTGAGAACTGGTGCCCAAAACTGAACTGCATATTCCAGATGAGGTCTTACTAATGATTTGTACAGGGGCAAAATAATATCTCTCTCTCTGGAGTCCATACCTCTCTTAATACAAGAAAGGACTTTGCTCGATTTGAAAACCGCAGCTTGGCATTGCATGCTATTATTGAGTTTATGATCTACCAAAACCCCCAGATACTTCTCCACTATGAATTCCCCCAGTTGTACTCCCCCTAGTATGTATGATGCATGCATATTCTTAGCCCCCAAGTGCATAAATTTACATTTATCAACATAGTAAATTGGAGACATCCTGTAAGGACGTTAATCCACTGCATAGCTTGGTGTCATCTGCAAAGACAAAAATGGTACTTTTAATCCCAGAACCTATATAATTTATAAAGATATTAAGGCCCCTTTCACACTGGGGTGGGGAGCCGCGGTGACGGTAAAGCAGCGCTATATTTAGCGCTGCTTTACCGTCGTTTTGCCCGCGGGTTTTGGCCCCTCGCAGTGCGGTTTTACCCCCGCGAGCGGCCGAAAAAGGGTTAATATCCCCCGCAGAGCGCCGCCGTAGCGGCGCTTTGTGGCGGTATTGCCGCGGTTTTACCACAGTGTCCCATTCAAATCAATGGGAAGGTGAACACACCGCTCCTATACCGCTCCAAAGATGCTGCTAGCAGGACTTTTTTTGCCGTTTTTTGCCTTTTTTTGCCGCCGGCTTTCACACTGGAGTGAATGGGGCCGGATTTTTTCAGGCGGTATACAGGCGCTATTTTTAGCGCTGTACCGCCTGAAAAACGCCCCAGTGTGAAAGGGGCCTAAGAAGTAAGGGTCCCAACTAGGGAGCCGAACACCCCCAGTTCGGTTCGCACCAGAACCTGCGATCCAGGCACAAGGCCGCCACGCAGGCGGCCATATATAGTGTGGGGCGTGTACTAAACCCCCTGAGACATAATTGGCCAAAGTCACCCTGGCTTTGGCCAATTATGGCTCTCCGTTTTTTCTGCGCTGTGATTGGCCAAATCATGCGGGTCATAGTGCATGCTTGGCCAATCAGCAGCCAGCAATGCACTGCGATGCCGCAGTGAATTATGGGCCATGACGCGCCACTCGAATTTGGTGCAAACGGCCCATAATGTTCAGAGTTTGGCGAACGGCCGAACAGACGATGTTTTGAGTCGAACATGGGTTTGACTCGAACTCGAAGCTCATCCCTAGTCCCAACACTGAACCTTGGGGTAAAC
The DNA here is from genome assembly GCA_028564925.1 of Lithobates sylvaticus. Classification (NCBI taxonomy): domain Eukaryota; kingdom Metazoa; phylum Chordata; class Amphibia; order Anura; family Ranidae; genus Lithobates; species Lithobates sylvaticus. The sequence continues at coordinate 351,130,885 of CM053027.1, read as the reverse complement.
CACTGATAACCTTAGACCATTCAGAGTAAGAATCATTAACCACTACTCTCTGAATTTTTTTTTTTATCCAGTTTTCTATCCATTTACAAAATTATCTTTCTAGGCCTGAAGACTTTATCTTACACATTAGCCGTGTGTGGGGAACTGTGTCAAATGCTTTTGCAAAATCCAAAATCCAAATATTCCACAGCCACCCCTCTGTCCAAGGTTTTACTACCTCCTCATAAAAAGAATTTAGGTTTGTTTGACAACTTTTGTCTTTAATGAATCCATGCTGTCTGTTGCTTAAAATATATTTTTCCAGCAAGAACTCATCTATGTGGTCTTATATTAAACTCTCCAGTATCTTCCCAACTATAGAAGTTAAACTAACAGGTCTATAGTTACTTGATAAAGACTTAAAGACTTTGATCCCTTTTTAAATATGGGCACCATATTGGCCCTTCTATTACAAGGGATGTGTATATTCCTTGTAATAGAAATAAAAGTGAAGGCTCAGTGTAAAAATAAAAAGTGAAATAAATAAGGAAAAAAAAGAAAAGAAAAATTTAAAGTGTCCCGTCCCTCTGTGCTCGCACGCAGAAGTGAACGCATACGTAAGTCACGCCCGCATATGTAAACGGTGTTCAAATCACACATGTGAGGTATCACCACGATTTTTAGAGCGAGAGCAATAATTCTAGCAAAAGACCTCCTCTTTTACTCAAAACTGGTAACCTGTAGTCATTTTTAAACGTCGCCTATGGAGATTTTTAAGTGTCAATGTGTGTCACCATTCCACGAACGGGCGCAATTTTGAAGCATGATTAATGGAGTGGGCAACTACATGGCAAATGTGGTTCAATGTAGAAAAATGTAAAATAATGCATTTGGGTGGCAAAAATATGAATGCCATCTATACACTGGGGGGAGAACCTCTGGTGGAATCTAGGATGGAAAAGGACCTGGGGGTCCTAGTAGATGATAGGCTCAACAATGGCATGCAATGCCAAGCTGTAGCTAACAAAGCAAACAGAATATTGGCTTGCATTAAAAAGGGGATCAACTCCAGAGATAAAATGATAATTCTCCCGCTCTACAAGATTCTGGTCCGGCCGCACCTAGAGTATGCTGTCCAGTTCTGGGCACCAGTCCGCAGGAAGGATGTACTGGAAATGAAGCAAGTACAAAGAAGGGCAACAAAGCTAATAAAGGATCTGGAGGATATTAGTTATGAGGAAAGGTTGCGAGCACTGAACTTATTCTCTCTGGAAAAGAGACGCTTGAGAGGGGATATCATTTCAATATACAAATACTATACTGGTGACCCCACAATAGGGATAAAACTTTTTCGCAGAAGGGAGTTTAACAAGACTCCTGGCCACTCATTAAAATTAGAATAAAAGAGGTTTAACCTTAAACTATGTGGAGGGTTCTTTACTGTAAGAGCGGCAAGGATGTGGAATTCCCTTCCAAAGGCAGTGGTCTCAGCGGGGGGCATTGATAGTTTCAAGAAACTATTAGATAAGCACTTGAACGACCGCAACATACAGAGATATACAATGTAATACTGACATATAATCACACACATAGGTTGGACTTGATGGACTTGTGTCTTTTTTCAACATCACCTACTATGTAACTATATAACCATTACCACCAAGTGTCTAGGCCTACCTGCACTCCCCTCACCACTCCTACTAGATGGACCGCTCTCCTGGCTGTTAGGGGGAGCATTGACATCTAGGGCTGCCACCTCTGAGCTTGATACCCCCACATCTTCACCCAACTTGGCAAATCTGTTAGGGTGTTCAAACCCAGGGCTGGCCTTCCTTTTTTGTGAGCCCCTACCACTCCCAACTTCCTACCTGATAATCCTGACTTACCCCTCCACCCTCCGCATTAACCCTACTAGCCACCTGCTCAGTGAGCAGAGGACCCCTTTCAAGGTTATCAGTATTGCCCAGTGTTGCAATTTGCTCCTCCAGATCTCTAATGCAAGCTTCCAGAAGGGCAACCTGCTCACATCTGTCTGCCCTTCTACTGCCTCTTGATGCAGTGTTCCATTTATAGGTTCAGGTAACCTGTCCACCTGCAGAGACTTGACCAAGAGGTCATCAGTGTGCATCCTGACTGGTTCAGCTTCTTATTTAGGGCATATTTCAAGGGAAGTGGGCACGCTGGCCCTTTAAAATTCAAAAGTGCTACACAATAAAGTTATATCATATAATAATACTATGCCATGAAAAAGTACTAATAGTGTAATATCCACTTATCTGCAATATGTTCTGTAGTAGTTACAATGTGATTTTGTCTAGTAATGTCTCTGACTTGTATTGGCCAAAGCCAGGTCTTTTGTTATCCAGCTTTTGTTTTGTAATTTGTAAAGCTGCTATTAAATGTATTGAAAGAAAAACATCCACTCAGAATAACAACTCCCTCGACTGGCTGTTTAGCTACAATGACTGATGAAGTGGTGGTTAAAAGAATGAGCATGTGGTGGCACTTCTTTGACACTGAAACCAAACATTTTTTGCATGAAAAATCATTTTGGCTGATATTTTATGAGCTACTGATAGACCTTTTGATTGTTTGAATAACATAGTTTTGTTGGTCATGTAATTTAACACAAACATCTATGAACAGTTGGCTAATTACTGACACCTTCATCTTATTTTTCAGGGCTTATTGGCATTGTGGAGTTGGGAGGACAAACCATTATGATAGAGTTGGTAACAATGACTGCAATGGTATGATGGTCTTTCACTATTTATTCAGTTTAACACTTATAAACCTACATAAGATGACACGGTTCCTACAACTAAACTTCACATACGTGTAAAAGACAAAAATTAATGCAGCTCTGTATTAATGAATCCATAAATTTATGTATATATATATATATATATTTTTTTTTTTTTTTAATGCAAGCAGTGTAAGTACCTGCAATTGACTTAATATCAGCCTTATAAAATTCCATGTACATTAGAGCTAAGGCTGGCAGAAAAAGAAACTGCATAAGCAGTCAGTCAATTGTGCTGCAGTGCCTATGTGCTTACAATAAACACGATGACACAAGGAGAGAGCAGAGTGATGCTCAGAAGATAGAGAGATGAACTCATTAGTCTGCTGCTTCCCCTTCCACTGTCCATTCATAAGCTGGAGCAGAGACAAGGCATGTAAGTTATATCTAACTGCAGCAGAGAAAAATCACGTCTTTGACCCTGCCAGACAGAGCTGTGCTGTGTGGCAGAGCTGTGCATAATTTCAGAACTGGATGGACAAAAATGTCAAATCCTTTGGCAGGTAAAATTACTCCAATATATGTATTTATTCTACATAGCTGTTTGTCTAGGCTTAAGCATTAAGTGCAGAGAACATATAATAATTAACTTATACCTGGATATCAGTCATATATTTCTTTTATCTTATTTCACTAATATACAATTACTTTCCCTGTCCAACTCCATGGCAGAAAAAATGGGTTGTCTCCATCCCCCTGGCTACCCAATAGAACCGCTTACTAATAAATGAATGCTCTGCCTGAGCCCCCTGTTCCTCTTCTGTCCTTCTTATGGGACCACGGTGCCTGGCTGGGTTAAATTTGCAGCGGTGTTTTGTTTTAGAAAATATCTTTTCATGGCTTACCAAACGTAGGGCTTTTTGGGATGAATGACTGTGCTTTTCATCAGCCATTAGTGAGGTGACCACCACCATGCTCTTTTGTGTCCCACACTTGGAAATCCGCAATTGGATCTCTAGGGTCGGAAAAATCCTTGGCAGGTCCAACTGGAGATTTAGAAGATTTAGATATGAGTTCCTCAAGCCTAGGAACTGCTTTTCAGCCAGTTCCAAAAATGTTTACGTTTATTCAGAGACTTCTGTTTGAAACAGTGAAACTCATAATTGATATACTTTATTGGCAAAATCGCCTTTGGTTTCTGCTTCTTTTACAGTGTGTGAAAGAACCTTTACCATTGCTGGATCTAATACACCAAGACCCAGCTGTACACCCCTGGCTTGAGGCTCTTACTAATAGTCTGGTTCCTTAAGGCTCCGTTCACATCTAGGCGTCCTGGATCGTGGACAGAATCACAGAAATTCTGCCCGTGATCCCGAATCACTGCAAATCGCTGGATGCCCTTGCCTCACTTCCAATTGCGATTTTGCCATGATTATCGCCCGACAAATCGCAGTAAAATCATGCAAACAGAATTGCGAAACGCCTGTTGCCCAAAAGAAGTTCCAGAACTTCTTTTGAGCTGCAGGTGTACCGCGATTCTGTTTGCACGATTTTACCACAATTCACATGTAGGCATTCCGGATCATTGGTGGAATCGCTGCAATTCTGTCCGTGATCCCGAATCACGGCAAATTGCAGGATGCCCTTGCCTCACTTCCAATAGCATCCCGATCGCGGTGCAATTTTGCCATGATTGTTGTCCGACTAATCGCAATAAAATCGTGCCCTTGCCTCACTTCCAATTGCGATTTTGCCACGATTATCGCGCAACGAATCGTGGTAAAATTGCGCGAACAGAATCACGGTACGCCTGTTGCCCAAAAGAAGTTTCAGAACTTCTTTTGGGCGACAGGTGTACCGCAAATCCGTTTGCATGATTTTACCACGATTCACATCTAGGTGTCCCGGATTGTGGGCGGAATCGATGAAATTCTATCCATGATCCCGAATCGTGGCAAATCGCAGGATGCCCTTGCCATTCCAGTCACTTCCAATGGCACCCCTTTTTTCTTTTCTTAAATTCCCTATAGCGCTGGTGCATCCAACACATCCATAGAAACCCTTCAGGTCCAAGAATGTGTGGATGTGGTTTTTAGGTGGATCAATAAAATTTTTGACAATGCTGTCTATTAAATTAGGAGCTCTATTGTAGATAAATTGCGGCCTGGATAGAAGTAATTGAGTTCTTTATCTTTCAGCAGTATATGCCAATATATCTGTATGATACCTTCAACCTGTTTATTCTCTTTATTAAAATCCAATAATATGGCCCCAGAGAAATCCTTTCCTTGATCTCTAATGGGTTTTTCTTGAATCAAAGATGTCCTATCACCATCTGCTATTCGTTGGATTTGTTCCAATATGATACTTTCTTCGTACCCTTTTGATATGAACCGCTTACCAATCATATTTGCTTGTTCCCTTTATAGGTTTACTTCCGTGCAATTTCTTTGTAGAAATTGTGCTCTCTGTATATTTTCAAGCCATGGGCGATGATGGCAGCTACTTTTAGGAATGTAGCCATTTCTATCAGTTGGCTTGAAATAAGTTTTAGTAGAGATATAGTTCCCTTGTATTTCTATTTCCAAATCCAGAAATGGTATAGAATGTAAGCTGGTTTGTCATGTAAGTTCAATCTCTTGAGGGGGCTGGGTGATGGAGTGAAGTGGGTGGCATTTTTCTCTACGGTAAAGACCCACAAACCCTCTGTGGTGTGTTTGCATGAAACCGACCTGCAGGCTAACTCCATATCTACACTTAAAAACCGCAGCTATCCCACCCAGTTCCACTTCACCCACACAGGTTACTCGAGAGGTGTCAGCATACTTATTTTGCGTGCTGTGTCCTTTCCGTTACTGCACTCCCTGATTGATGACCAGGGACGGCACATTTTCTTACTATGCAAACTAGCAGGGTTGACATGTATTGATGCAAATATTTACGTCCCTCCACCCTTCTCCTTTGACAGCCTGAAGTGTTTAACACAATTTATAGCGACATACTCCAAAATCCCTATCTGGGTATTGGGAGATTATAACAATGTAATGGATAAGCAAATGGATACATTTCCATCCAGAGCTAGTGGCAATCCCCAGCTGGGGGGCCCTACCCCCTTTGCTAGATTTCTTGCAGAAATTGGCCTGCGAGACGTGTGAAGGGACCAGAGTCCTAATGTGCAATGCTACTCTTGTTACTCAGCATCCTACAAATGCCTCTCCTGAATAGATCTGTCTGGGCAACAACTTGGCACATACACTGACTAATTCCGTGATGTATGCTCCACGCAACATTTCGGACCACTCCCTCTTATGTGCTCGCGTAGCTGTTTCTCCACAGCATAGGCTGTGTAAGGTAAACCCCTTTTGGTTCACAATTTTTTTTTTTTCTGATCCCACTCCCAAAGCTCTAACTGAATTCCTACACTACAGCTGGGCCGGCGGTGGTCTGAGATGTTCTGAAGGCTCATTTGAGGGGCTTAATCATTAAGCAGATTAAAACTAAGACCAAAGAGTGGGAGAATCTGGTAATGAGTAAGGCCACCAAGTCGGAGGAGGGGTACATTGCTGCCCCCACTTTGGAGTCATAGCGTAGGTGGCAGGAAGCACAGGCCCTGTATCAGCAGGTTTCCACTACTACAGCAGAGAACAAAAGATTCTTTCAGCAGCAATCCCTGCATCCCTGAAGTGTTCTCGCACCCCTTTAGGAATCTGTTCACGCCTAAAGTGCATCCTACACAAGAGGAGCTGGGCCATTTCTTAGACCAGTGCTCCCTCCCCAGGCATCACAACAGGGCCTTGCTGCCCTTATTAATCCATTGACATTTGAGGAACTTTCTTTGGTGGTGGCACAGATGGCTAATAATAAATCACGGGGAGCTGACGGCCTGCCTACAGAAACATACGGGAAATATGGGGACACTCTTTTACCTACACTGTTAAAAACCCTACACGATGCAATTCAGGAAGGCGGCCTACCCGCCTCTATGAATGAGGCTATTATAGTAGTCATCTCAAAACCGGGCAAGGACCCATTACAACCTGACTCCTATAGGCCTATTTTGCTGCTCAACGCAGATGTCAAATTACTAGCATGGGTGTTGGCCACTAGACTCTCGAGAGTTGTAGCAGAACTGGTCTATTCTGACCTGTCTGGCTTCATTCCTGCTCGATCTACTGCATTGAAAATCTGCAGATTGTTCCTCAACACTCAAATCCTAACCCTGGTAACAGGGCTATATTTTCCCTCGATGCTGCCAAAGCTTTTGACAGCGTGGAGTGGAATTATTTGTGGAAGGTATTGCATCGATTCAGTCTGGGCGACAGATTCATATCATGGGTGCTGCCCCTACGGCGAAGGTAAGGATTAATGACACCCTGTCGGAGCATTTTCCTCTGTTTTGTGGGACACGGCAGGGGTGCCCATTGTCACCCCTGCTATTTGCCCTTGCATTGGAACCTCTGGCGGCTATGGTGTCATTATTGCGTGTTTCCATAGGGGACAGAGAGAGGACAAAATTTAATTGTATGCAGACGACACTCTGCTGTGCTTAGGAGATACTGGGGACTCCCTGATGGCAGTGATGCGCCTAATCGATCAGTTTGGGCGGCTGTCGGGCTTTGCCATCAATTGGCACAAGTCGGCTCTTTTACCACTGGATCCTCTACTGGCACCTCTGCCAGACGATGTATCTCATACAAGTTGTCACTTCATTCAGATAGCTGGGTATAGTAGTGACTGGAGACCCAAGGGAATATATAACACTGAATTTGAAACCAATATTACTAGAGTTTCAACATAAGCAGGCCAGTTGGAGTAAATTACCACTGTCAGTAAATCTCATAAAAATGATCTGGGCACCATAACTACTGTACATTCTGCATAATGCCCCAATCTGTATACCACAGTATTGGTTCCGATGTATAGACTCACAGTTCAGAGCCCTCATCTGGAAAGGTGGCGTGGCACGTATTAGACTTGCCACTCTTTAACTCCCCAAGGATCAGGGTTTAATAGCTGTTCCGCACCCACAAATGTACTACTTTGCAGCTCAATTACAACATTTCACAGGTTGGGATCTTGGGATGGTTACAGACCCCTCAAAGAATCTCCTCATTGGCCCTGATACAGACTACACTGCCCTGTCCCATATGGAGATGGGCCTTCCTAGAATCCCATTTAATTGCCCCACAGTTCAGTTACTGTTGAAAATCTGGAAGGGGGTTAAGAACTTTGGTTTGATGGAATATCTCCCCATTTGGCAAAACCACTTTTACAAAGACTTAGCCAAGGTCCCTAAACATCCAGTCTGGGAAAGGGCGGGAAGTAGATTCCTCGCCCAAATACTTGACGGGTCTGTCCTAAAGCCGTATCCTCAATTACTGCATGAATGCCCTGTGCTTAAAGGTAATCATTACCAATATATACAGCTACAACCTGCCATGCGGTACCAGAGTAGACAAACTAATTTGAAGCTAGAGGACTCCAGGTTCCTGGACTCCATATACGCTGACCCTGAGAAGAAGGGAATAATTTCTAAAATTTATACCCACCTATTGTCAAATGTACAAGCCCCTGACCTTTTCCCCCGCAGGAAGGGATGGGAGCGAGATGTTGGCCCCATTGACGGCGAGCAGTGGGATCAGATTTTGGGAGTGGGACCTTTGGTGTAAGTGTCTGCAGCACAGAGATTGTCACACCTGTTTATATTGCACCGAGTGTACCGTACACCTGTACAGATACATAAATGGGGTAGGCGAGGTACCCCCATATGTCCAAAATGTCAAGCCCGACCTGGTGACCTCATTCATATGCTCTGGAGATGCCCCAAATTGATGAGGTACTGGAGCAGCATTATTGCTAAAATGAATAGTATATACCAGGTTCAACTAGCGGTAGATCCACTGACGTGTTTGCAGTGTACATCGCCCTCACAAGGCTCCTATACCTAGTTAGGAAGCTGATTGCCCAACTTTGGCTTTTCAGCACGAACCCCTGAAAGTGGCACAGTGGATCCAAATGGTTAATACTATACTCATTCAGGAAAAAAACACCCATCATCATAGGAAATCGCCAAAAAAATGTATAAGCATCTGGCAGAGTTGGTTGAATTCCCCAGAGGTGGCACCCCTCACAGATGGCTTTAGATAGGTTACTGATGGGATATATGGTTTCCTGGGCTAACTTCAGAGTCTCATTTGGGAGTATAGGTGACCTGCCAAAAGAGATTTGCCTCTTCTTCAGAACGTTAATACCTGAATGTACATCACCAGTTGGACTAGCACCTCCCTATTTTTAAGAGAGCTATGAACTCAGGGTATTATGCTCATATAATAAATGAGTTGGCTATACAGTTACCACCACTTATATATTGTTATGAGGATCAAGACTCTTGTTTTCCATGGATTGTATACCTATGCAAATGTACCATGTATTGCCTTGTGTTCTCATTAATAAAATTCTTATTATTGATTAAAAAAAAAAAAAGTAAGTTCAATCTCTTTATCATTGTTATTTAATCTTTGTTGGAAATCTGTTAGACTGATACTATCTCCCTGCCATATGCAAAATATGTCATCTATGAAGTAACAGTACCTTATTAGTTCAGGGGGCCTCTGATTGTATATTTCTGTTTCCCACATATCCATAAAGAGATACGCTACACTTGGGTCAAATCGTGTCCCCACAGCAATTCCCTTTGTCTGTTTGTAATATTTTCTATTATACCAGAAATAGTTATGGTTGAGACAACAATCAAGGCAGTCCCTAATATACTTATTTTGTCTCCCATCATCAGTGGAGACACCTTTTTCCCATATTAACTCTTACAGGATAGAATTTCCCTTCCTAGGGGTAGATTTCCTCTCACTTCCTGTTGTCTCTCTTCGTTTGTAAGTAGGAGTCGTTTGTAAGTCGGATGTTTGTAAGTAGGGGACCGCCTGTACAGGGAACAAGCAAATATGATTGGTAATCGGTTCATATCAAAAGGATACAAAGAAAGTATCATATTGGAACAAATCCAACGAATAGCGGATAGTGACAGGACATCTTTGATTCAATAAAAACCCAAAGAAAGGATTTCTCTGGGGCCATATTATTGGATTTTAATAAAGAGAATAAACAGGTTGAAGGTATCATATGGAAATATTGGCCTATACTGCTGAAAGATAAAGAACTCAAACAATTATTCCATCCAGGCCGCTTTTTATCTACAGTAGAGCTCCTAATTTAAGAGACAGAATTATCAATATTTTATTGATCCACCTAAAAACCACATCCCCACATTCATGGACCTGAAGGGTTTCTATGGATGTGGAGGATGAGCTGGATGCACCAGCACTATAGGGAATTTGAGAAAGAGAAAAAAGTTTCATTCAACTGTGACAAATAGAGAATACCAAATCAGAGACATGATCATGTGCAATATGAGCGCATAGTGTCTTGTATACAAGACACTATGCCCACAATGCCCATGCCAATTGCAATATATTGGAAGAACAAAACGCAAATTGGCCAAGAGGATCCATAAGCTTATTTACAACATTTATGGTGGGTATAAAAAGCATCAATTATCTAGACACTGTAGGGATGTTCACAATAAAAGCCCAGTTGGAATGAGTTTTAGGGGTATTGAAAAATACTGAGAGCACTTAAGGTTTTCACCTTATCAGAACCCCTTAAGTCAACGTGAATCTTGGTGGATATTTAAGATGAAATCATTGAGGCCCCGGGGCTCAATGTAGCATTCGACCTCAATTGTTTCATTACAGACAAATGCGTATCTCACCCTACATTAGCTCCCTTCTACAGATATGGTTGCAACAGTTTTTATTTTGTTTGCTTTTTCTCCCATTTCTTTTGTTATATGGATTGTATGTTTAGTATTCTTACCCCTTTTTATGAAAGGGCTCAGCATTAAAGTTGCATTTAATAGTATCAGTATAGGTATTTTTGGTGAAAGGGCTCAGCAATAATGTGTAATTTATTCATATGGTTATAGGATTTATGATCCATTTTCTGTTTCTCTCCACTAGATAGTGCTATTATAATGTTAACACATAAATGTCGATACTGTTCGGCTGCCTTTCTGTTTTTTATCAATTTTGTATCCTAGTTAGGTACATTGTAATTTATATATATTTATTCATTTTGGGTGTCCTTACAGGGCGGTGTCCCTTTTTTTTTTTCATCCCATAAAGTGCATCCTTCACTGGCTGCGGGCAGTCAGGTTTGAATAACTCCTGTTGGCCGGCACGGGCTATAAGAAAATGGTGACCGTAATTTTATTGATTTCGGACTATAAATATATCTGAGCTGTCACTAGGTCCCTATCCTTTAAGAAAGTCATGAAATTAATGACAAAATGCATTGGAGCGGAGCCTGTGACATCACCACGCACCACCAGGAAGGAGACTGGGACCTGATGGTGGTTTGCAGCCGAGGATATACGGACATCTAGGTGGTTCTTATGGGTGTTGCACCCTTGATGTATCAAATACATCACCGAGTGCACCGGAGGCTGTGCACATTTAAATGTGAGTTTTATTGCTTTCTTTTAATAAATGTCACATTTTTAAAATGATAAAGCACTATGTGAATTCCTTACATCCACATGAGGTGTATTGGAGTCTTTTGAGCACCTGAGCAGCTGACATCCAGAAGGACTTATCCCCCTGTGGGGAAGGCACGACTAGACCCAATTGGGGTCTTATAGGGAAGTCAGCACATTGGTTGACTGGTAGAGGCTTTAAGTCACTCTGAAGATTACCCATTTAGTTACTGAAAGACTTTACTATTGCCATAGAATTGAGCCAGCATGTTCACTTTGAATGGACTTTTTATTTGAATTATTATTGCATGAGTTTCGCTAGGTGTTCATGTTCACTGTGCTTATTTATTATTATTTTTTCATTTATAGGAGACGTTTAAAGTATATTGACATTAGCCACTGGGTGGCACTGATTTTATACATTCAGCACAGTTTATGTCTTTATTCAGTTATAGAGATAACGCTTCACGGTTTTTATTTTTATTTTTTCATAGTCTATGTGGGAACACTATTGTGTTAAGCAGCTACTTTATATTGATTTAAGCTTGAAAGGACCTGGATTCCCTGGCTGCACTACCTGCAACCACCTGAGTGACTACGGCATAAAGGCAGGTTGGCTCCTGACCCAGAGAGAGGTGACAACCACATTCCACATTTTTTTCTAAAAATATTGGAACAGAAAGAAAGGCCCGGAGTAATGCTGAAGGTATTCAGCGGAGGGCCGGCATGACAGGGGTTAACGGGGCGGAGCCACAGGATAGAGAGACAGCAGGGTTCTGGCTGACTTGCGGGGACGGGGCGGCGCTGCTTAGTTGGCAGGAAGAGGAGGGGCCAGTCGTCATGAGGAGCCGTGAGGGTAAGGAGCTTCCCACCCACCCGCCCTATGATTGGAGGAGCTTGGTGTGCTGGAATGGTGAGGGTTGCATGAATACAGGTTGGTGGTTATTTGGCAGGGTGCAAGGTCCTTGTTAAGGTCATATGGGCACCTAAAAGGCATGGTTTAGGGACCCGTCTGAGGATGGTTTCCAGTTGGTATATGGGTACCTGCTTGTTGTCTCTAAGTCGGAGGCTTTAGCGACTTGAGGCCTGAGAAGTGACTAGCAGGTACAGTTATGGGTTATGCCTATTGGACCTTGTGCCCCATGGTGGTGATAAAACTGGAAGTATATATATATATATATATATATATATATATATATATATATATATAGATATAAAAAGATTATTAAGTTAGTTTATGTTAATTATGGAAATGTATATATTGGTTAATAAAATGGCTGCTGTGGCCAAGTCACTCCACCCATGTGTTGTGTGGTCATTAGAGGGAGGGATGTGGTTATTGGTAACAGGATAAGCCGTAGTTAATACCATAGTCATGTCTTATGGGAAAATTAGTTGTCATGTCCCAGGGTGGTCATGGTACATTGCCGCACGATAGAGCAGTCCTTGTCCTTTGTCTATCCTAAACTTCTCTCAATCCCCTAGGAACTGACCACTTGGTAGGTAGAGTCTTGGACTTCCTTTTATATTCAAAACTTGGCCTGAGTGAAAATTGCTCACTTAAGACTGCCTTTCTGTTAGCAATTACCCCTGCTAGTAAGGTATCAGAGGCCTAGGCTGCAAAAACAACTTTTTCTCCTTTTACCTAGGCAGGGTAGTAATGATGTCATTATAGTATTTCATCCTGAAAGTAGTTTCCTCCTTGCATCTAAGCCAAGAGATAATGCTGCTGCTGGTCTCTACCACGTTAAGCACGGAAGCAGAACCATGCTAGCATCAAGTAATTTGCATAGCCGGATTTCCTATTTTGATATACAGGCACACTGTGCCCCCGAACTGCATGCTTGTATCTCCTGTAGTCAGTATAGTGGCCATGCCCCCTACTGAACCCTGGTGTGTTGACTTAAAGTGGCTTCTAGCAGGAACTTTGCTGTCAATCAACATAACAGAGACTGGGCTGTGGACATGGCTGGCTGAAGTTGATCATAACTAGTACAGCAGCAGAGTTAGCTGAGTGTGATGTAATACTTGGCCCTCCCACCCCCTGTTTTGAGGCCAAGAACCTGAAAGACTGCTGAGTAGTCACATGACTGCCAAAGAAACCTAATAAAAACATACAGATTCATTTTTATTTGTAAATGTACTTTTTTTATAGTTACCAAAAACAATTTGCGGTCTTCCTCTGTCCTGTGTTCACAATTAGTATAACCACAACCGCATTTTTAACATTTTAACATACATGTTACTTTCCAGTTTTTGCTAGAAAATTACTTAAACTCACCAAAGAAGTACCGTATATACCTGTAATTCCTATAAACGGAGGCCATGTAGAATGAAATTGTGGCAGTTGCAATATTTTATGTTGCATGATATTTGAACTTATTATTTGAATTTATTATTATTTATATTTGAATTTATTTGAATTTTTTATTTGAATGCATTATTTAATTATTTATTATTTAATATTTGAATTTATTATTATTTATAATAGCATATTTTCAGGAAAAATACGCTCAAAATAATTTTAGTGCACGCAAACACAATATAAAACCCATTTTTTTGGGTAAAATATAAAAGGTGGGATTGTGTCATGAAAAAAGATACCAAACATGTCAGGTCTTAAAATTGCACAGCACCTGTGAATTGGCATAAACATGTCACCTAAAATTGTCCATAGATGATGCTTCGGACGCCTTTACAGGTTATCAGTTTACAATTAACTGTGAATTATGGCTCTAGAATTATTGCTCTCACTCCCACAATGAGGGCGATACTCCACAATCGCTGCTTACATACAAAGTCACACCATACGTGCATGTTTGCATTTGCAAGCATGCATAAGACAATGGGGTTTGTAGGCAGGTGCAGTGTTTTCTTCACTGCAGGTGGCGCTCATCTGCAGCAGCAGTGCAGAGGGAGAATAAGTTAAGAAGAACAAGGTTCCTTTGTGGTTACCTGAGTCACTGGAGCAGCGATCCGGTTGGATGCTGGCCATGATGCTGGATGTTGTCATCCATGATAGATAGATAGATATACTTTATTGTCATTGTATACATACAACATGTAGTTGTGAGTGTCCCCCGTTGGACCTCCTTCCACTGGGCTTGTTTTCATTTACTTCAATACAAGATCTATTATTTGCACCTGGACTGAGTGTGTGTGTGTTATTGCCCCCGCAGCACACTGCACCCACCCACAGGCTGCTTCTCATTTTTTATTTTTTTTTGTTATATTATTAAAATTACATTTTTTATTTTTCAATAGTTTTTATTGAAAAGTTTTAAAAAGACAAAAAATCTATTGTATAATATGCCAGATATTATAACATCAAGCTCTGACAAAATAGTACAAGATAATAAAAAATAAAAAAATATATACTGTATGTAGCAGAATACTCTTATAACAATATCAAGATATAAGAGCATTCCTAAAGGGATCCCTTCAAATAGTACAAGGTATGATATTTATTCCTTTTTACGCCCTGCAGGGCGGTGTTCAGGTGTAACATGGTAACCTTTATGGTTCATCATTGTGAAACATATAAATGCTTCATCTAAAAGGAATAGCACCTGTAGTTTAAGTCATGACATTAAAAAAATAAGGGTATATCATAAATCATAAAAAATAATAAAAATAATAAAAATGGGGTATTAGGAGTTATATATATATAACTCCTTTCTAATCTATTTGATTACTCCATTAACATAGCAGGAACAAATAAAATAAAAGAGAAAAAGGAAATGAAGAGAGAAAACAAGAAAATAGGTGTAATTCCTTCAATCCTGAAATTTAGCATCTATAACAATCCACACACCCCTTGAGAGATAATTAATCCAAGGGTTCCAGGTCATTTGATCATTTAAGATTGTGTTTGTTAATTCCAGAGTTTTGCACAAGTCGCATTCCCATATATCCATAATAATTTTTGCGACTCATTACTCAATATGATATACAGTAAATCTTGGAAATATGCCCTGTAATTTTATCAAACTTGTTACAAAGAGTTTCCATATCAGATTTTATAGTTAGTATTTTGTTCCAGATTGGTCAGAACGTGCACTATTTGATTATATCAGAATACTTCAAACTGTGGTAGTTGGTATTTTTCCTGTAAAACTTTTCTGGATAATATAAAATGTTTGTCTCAGAAATCAGCAATGTGCTATAAACTCATGTTAATTCACCATTTAAACGTGTAAGGAGCGAGACCCAGGTTGAAGGCCAGGTTGTGAAAAATGGGAACTAGGGGACTATAGGGGGACTTAAATTTGTAGGTCACCGATAGTTTATCAAAAATGCTGAATGAAAGTGACAAGGAAGGGCATAAAATAGCAGGTCTGTCTTTTGTCAGAAGGCATAAGAAGTGTGCAATCAGTCTGGATGGGAAAGCAGAAGATTCTATTTTCATTCAAATAAAGTATTATTTTTTAGTATGAGATTTGGCAAGTTAAGCTAATTGTGCGGCTTAAAAGTATTTTTACTAAGGCCAGAACTCTTAAACCTCCCCTCAGCTTTGGGGTGTATAAAATATGCCTGTTCACTCTGGGCCTCTTGTCATCCTAAATGAATACAGTGACATCATTTTATTTTGAAAGGGTTTGAGACCAAACATCCTAAGTACTATTCAAAGAGTTCTCAATAGATATAATCAACCTAGTGGGTACGTTCCTTTTAATAGAATACAACCAACCAATCGAACCAAGATGTAGGAATATTTTCCATCTGTCTAGATCTTTTGAAAGTTTTTTATACATTGGATGATAGTTCAATTGATATAAAGTGTTTAGGGATGGAGTAAGGAATATGCCTAAGAATGGGAGAGATTCTAGTTGCCATTTAAGGGCAAAGTTTTGGTTGAGATTACGCACTACATTTTCTTCAAGAGAAATATTCAGTTCCAGGAATTTGGTATGGTTTACTCACAAACCTGACATTATGGAAAAGGGTTAAAGAATGGAATATAAATTAGGAATAGAGGTTGCAGTGTACATTTGTGTTTGCAGCCTCCACAATTAAATGAGAAGTATTTTTTTTTATCCAGTTTTATACTTACCTAGGTGGATGCAGCATCGATTTGATTCTGCATCTGTCCCCCGGCGCCTCAACACTGAGAACTGACCAATGGCTCGGTTCTCTCAGCCCCCCTGAGCAGCTGCCTGTCAGTCAGCAGCTCTCCCCCAGTGCACACTGGATCGCTGAGCTGTGGAGGGATGGGGAGCGGCCGTCGTAGGCTCTCAGCGGCTTCCTGAGAAGGGCATCAGTCCACTGATTTCTGTGCCGTCAGCAGAGAGTGGACTTCAGCCCGCTCTCTGCTGAAAATGTGATCCATAGGGGAAGCCCAGCCAAATGAGCTCAGGCTGGACTTCTCCTTTAATGCCTCAGAAATCAACATTATTTCTCATTTTAATGGCCAATGGTTCCAATGCTAGGATAAATTAAATTGGAGAGAGGTGAAAGCCTTGATGGGTTCCCCAATAAAAGTGTTTATTCTAGTAGCTAAAATTTTTGTCATAATCTTTAGACCTACATTATGAAGGAAAATTGGGCAATAGTTTGCACAGTCTCCATGGTCGTTTCTTGGTTTCGGGAGAACATGTACAAATGCTGCATTTTCGTAGGGAGGAAGATGTTTGCCTTCTTGTATAGCATTAAAAAAATAAAATAGATAAGGAGATAGAATATCTAGGTATTTTCTATAATAATATCTTGAAAACCTGTCCAGACTTGGAGCCTTAAAAGGGTTAAGACTCTTGCTAGCTGCCAGTATTTCTTGTTCTGTAAATTATTTTTCTAAAATTTCTATATGCTCTTTTTGTAATTGAGGTAATGAAACATCCTAGAAAAAATGTCTAGGCTTCAGAAAAACCTGCCAGCTTGGCACAGAGTTTAGAGAAAAAATAATAAAATTTGCGCAAAATGAACTCTGGATTTTGGGTTGGTTGGCCATTTTCAGACATAATTTCGATAAGGCTCGGTTATAATTCCTAGGGGTAGGTTTTCTTGCTAATATTGTAGAGGGTTTATCCCCCCATTGTATAATAGAGTTGTTTGGACTAACGAATATTTTTCTTGGCTTTTGTAGTAAGGCTTAAATTTAAAGCACTGTACTGTGTCTATTTTCTGCCTAAGATCTATGTGTGGGGATTAGCATTGTTTGGACATAAGAAGTTGTAATCCTGCTTGTTGTCTAATTCTCTATATCTTTTAGTTCTGGATGCTAACCAAAATTCATCTCTCCTTAATAACGACCTTATAAGTTACCCAATTGTTGATAGGGGTTGTATCTGAGGGTATGTTGGTTTATGTTTGGTTTCGGCTAGAAATTACTGGGTCATTCAAAAGTGATTAATATTTGTGAGTAATTAGGTGCCATAAATGAAGGTAGCGGTTTCAACCAAAGATTTGTTAGAAATAAACATACTGGCCAGTGGTCTGACCATGGGACAGTGAGGATTTTACTGGAAGTGATAAAAGGTAGTAAAGGAGAAAGGGTAAAGATATGGTCTATGCGGGAATATGTCCCATGTACATGGAAGTAAAATGTATAATCTTTGGTTGTGGGGTTATATTCCCGCCACGTGTGGTTTTACTTCATGGTGATGTAAAATTTTCTCTGCTTTACAACTTTGTCAAGGGACATGTTCTAAAATTGGTTTGTGTAAATTAGATTTATCTAATGTTTGGTCTAGTGTAATATTGCTGTCACCCCCTAAAATCACATGACCAACTGAGTAGGGCATCAAAGTGTCAAGCATTTTGTGGAAAAAATCCACTTGGCAATTATTGGGAGCATAATATGAGCCTAGAGTAATTGTCTAGTCATTGGTCCTTCCCACTTCCATAATATATCTGCCTTCTATCTTGAATAGCTGTGTTCAGTGTGAATGGAACCTTTTTAGATATGCAAGTGATGATATAGCTAGTGATGGACGAATCTCTGGGCTCTCTAAGGCCGTTACTGGATCGGAAGGCAAAGGTTGGTACTAAAAGACATAGAAGAGAGAAAAAAAAAAAAGAAAGGAAAATAGAAACAATATGGTAAAACATTGTGGACCCGCAACAATGTTATAGTTTGAAGACATAGTATTTATAACCAGTATAGAGAACATGTAGGTGGGGTTCAAAATAGTTCCCCAAACAAATGTTGTGAAGTTGCTTCTATCTATAAAGTGGGAGCAAGTTCACTGTCAGTGGCATACAAAACCACTCCGGCTTGTATTTATGAATAACTACAAGAAGGAATGGAGAAAAAGGATATGTTTTTTTCTTCAAAAGATTTTTATTGGTTTTGCAATAGTATACATTGTACAATTTGACATTGTATGTTGCGCAACAACGATGATGGTAACATAGAAATTTAAATGAACAATCAAACATGTGTCCAGTAA
This sequence comes from Lithobates sylvaticus, assembly GCA_028564925.1. NCBI lineage: Eukaryota > Metazoa > Chordata > Amphibia > Anura > Ranidae > Lithobates > Lithobates sylvaticus. The sequence goes on along the minus strand of CM053027.1, from coordinate 351,112,230 downwards.
CTTATTGTTAATATCATGAATTATTAGTATTGAACAGGTATAAATGACTGACAGTGAGAAATAATTTCTTGTAGAACAAACCTGTCCGCTCAAGTGGCACCCCAGATGGGCTCATTAGTGTCACAGGAGTGGAGAGGATTAACTAGGGATACAAAAACTCAGTAAATAGTGGATGTAGGTAACTTGGCAGTACAGGTGATAATTAGGATAGGAGGGGTCCAGTAGTGTTGCTCGGTCAAGAGGTAATGGTCGGTCTGCGGGTTTGAGTCGTTAGTTACTAGTTGCAGCTAAGGTCCAATTGGTCCAGGGTTGCCAGTGGGTGTCTGTTTTGGTAGAGTGAGCGTTATTGGTTGCCGTCACTGTAAGGTTACCAGGTCTATAATTTGGGATAGTGACAGCGCAGCATCAGGTTTCCAGCGTCTGGTAATGTTAAGTCTGGCTGCAAGAAGAATGTGGGTTGTTGTGTATCTTGAGGGGTAAGGAAGGTCATCAATAGTTAAATTTAGAATTGCAAGTGCAGGTGTTGGGGGGTTGAGCATTTGGAGACATTTGTGATGAGCCGAAATACGCTAGTCCAGTAATTTTGTAGTTTGGGACATGCCCAGAAAATGTGGAGTATGTCTCCAACGTTTGATTTGCATCTCCAGCAGGTGGAGGGGTTTTGGGGGTCAAAGGAGGATAGTCTGGATGGTGTAAGGTACCACCGTAGTGAGATTTTCTGTGTGAGTTCCCATAGGGCAGCACATTTTATGGATTTGTAGATAGACTTGAGTGCATATTGCCATTGGGAGTCAGAAAAGGTGTGTGCGAGGTCTGATTCCCATCTATGATGTGCACCTAATTTGGTAAAGTCGGTTTTACGGTGTAGCTGGTTGTAGAAATGGGATATGCCCCTGGTTTGGGAGGTTGGGTTGGTGAGGTAGTCCCAGGTTTTGGTGTCTATGGTGTAAAAAGGGAGTGATAAGTTGGCCAGGCAGTGGTGGATACGTATGTAGTTGAAGTGTTCTGAGGCAGGAAGGCCGTATTCAGCCTGAAGTTGGGGGAAGGATTTGAGGCGGTTTATTTGTATAAGGTCTTGTAGGGATTGGATCCCTTTAAGGGTCCAGTTTGTGATCGGTAGGTCTGGTGATAGAAACAAGAGAGTTCTCAGCAGGATATTGAAGTGGGGGGAGGTTGGGGATGGAGTCAAGTGGGCAGTCAATCTTTTCCAGGCATAGGCGGAGGCTTTCATAGTTGGGGAGATGGAGGTCGGGATTAGGGTGCCGAGAGGGGTGCTCATTAGCCAGTCTTTTCGGTTGGGTCGGGTGAGTGTGGAGCTTTCTATCTGTGTCCAAGATGAGCTTGGACAGGATTGGAACCAGTCAGTTAGTTGAGCCAGGATGGCGGCCAGGTAATAGTCTTCAAAGTCTATAGACCCCACTCCCCCTGCAAGTTTATGTTTAATCAGCTTTAGGTGGGCACATCTGGGTCTATTATTATTCCATAAATATTTATTGTATATGGTTCGAAGGGATCTAAAAAAGGAGAAGGGGATTGGGATAGGAAGTGTCCTGAAGAAGTATAATATTTGGGGGAGACAATTCATTTTGAAGGCCGCTAGCCTACCAGACCAGGAAAGTTCATGTTTCGCTATAAATTGTGACGTTGATTGGATAGTGTGTAGGAGTGGTAGGAAATTACACGTGTACAAGTTTCTAAGTGTTCTCGGTAGTTTGATACCTAGGTAGGAAATGTCCATGTTTGCCCATGCAAATGGGTATGGTATTTGTAAAAGATTTCTTATGGTAGCGTCAATGTAAATGTTGAGTATGAAAGATTTAGTGGTATTTACCTTATAATACTATATTGAGCTAAACCAGGTTAACAATTTTTGTAATTCTGCCAGGGAAGAAGTCGGATAAGTAAGGATTAGAATGACATTATCAGCGAATAAACTGATTTTATGGGAAATTGAGCCGATTTGTAGTCCTGAGATAATGGGATTAGAGCGGACGTGTTCAGCTAGGGGTTCCATGAGCAGGTTGAATATGAGAGGGGATAGGGGGCAGCCTTGGCACGTACCATTGGTGATGGGGAATGGGCGAGAGAGCATGCATTCAGTGAAGACTTGGGCTTCGGGTGTGGAGTATAGTGCCATAATGGCGTTTAGTATGTGGCCTTCAAAGCCAAATTTTTGGAGGACAGTTTGGAGGTATGACCAGTGGACTCTGTCGAATGCCTTCTCTGCATCCAAAGATAGAAGCAGAGAAGGCGTTCCTGTGGAGTCAGGATGATGGATGAGGTTTATCATCCGTCTGGTGGCATCTGAAGCTTGTCTGGTCGCTATGTATAAGAGTGGGCATGATCTGGAGTAGTCTCGTGGCTATTGTTTTTGCATAAATTTTGAGGTCTAGGTTGAGTAAGGAGATTGGGCGGGCGTTTTGGGGGATGTTCGACTCCTTTCCTGGCTTCAGTATCGTTATTACAAGAGCATTTAAGTATTCTTTAGAAAACCCAGAAGAGGAGGCAGAGTTGTTGAAGAGTTCAGTCAGGTGTTGGAGTAGGTGTGGGGAATATTGTTTATAATATTCTCCTGACAGCCCATCTGGGCCTGGTGCTTTACCCATTGGTAAGGAGTTGATAGTCATCTGAATTTCCTGTTCTGTGAACGGGGTATTGAGGGCTTGTAGGTGTTCTTTAGTCAGAGTGGGTAGGTTCAGGTGTTGAAGGAACTTGTCGATGTCATGCTGAGTGGGTTGTGGAGTATGTGGGTCTCGTTTCAGATTGTAGAGGTCTCCGTAGTAGGCGCTAAAAGCGTCAGCTATGTCTTGTGGATTGTTTAGGGGTAGTTTTGTATGGAGATGGAGGAGTTTGGTAATTCTGGTCTTTGCGCGTCTGCCTTTAAGGCGTTGTGCAAGGGGCTTCCCTGCCTTGTTGGAGGTAGAGTATGTGGTCACCTTCAGTTTTTTGTGGAGGAATTCGTAGGAGTGGAGTAGTAGGGTTCTAAGTTCCTGTCTTAAGGTCAGTAGTTGGTCAGCCAGTGTGTATTTGGGATTGTGTTTTATTTCCAAGGCGGCTATTTGAGCCGTCAGTTCGTCTAAACGCTGCGTCCTCTTCTTTTTATGGAGAGAACTCAGTTTGATCAACATCCCTCTCATGAAGGCTTTGTGAGCGCTCCATACCACGCCAGGGTCAGACACTGTGCCTTTGTTAAGTAAAAAGAAATCTGTGATATGATTTGATATCTCTGGTATGTATTTGTCCTGTTGAATTATGTAGTTGTTTACACGCCAGAGATAAGTGTTACATTGGAGGTTGGAGTCATCTATGGAGATTGGGTTTGGGGCATTTTTTGACCATGTCGTATTTTAAATTTTTTTGCAGGATCCATTTATCAGATAGGAATAAATCTATCCTTAAATATGAACGATGTCTGGAGGAAAAAACGTGTAGTCGCGTTCGGAGCCATGGTGGCACCTCCAGACATCATAGAGAGCTTGAGAGGAAATAAAATATTTCAGAGGTGAGTTTTGTCTTTTCGCAGTAGATGTAGAGTCTAGGTCGTTGTCGGTGGATAGGTTGAAGTCTCCGCAAATGATGAGGCGATTCTTAGCAGGGGTTAGCAGTGCAAAGTTCTTTGCGTAGAAATTTCAATTGGTGGAAATTTGGGGCATAGATGTTGATGATGGTGTATGGTGCTTGGTTTATGTTGCAGATGAGAATTATAAAACGTCCTTCAGGATCTTATACGACTTGTAGCAATTGGAAGTCAACCGTATCTTTAATTGCAAGCATTACACCTTTGGTTTTAGTGGAGTGGGAAGCATAGAAGATGTGTGGAAACTGGTGGTTTTTGCAGAGGTGAGTGTCTTCCGACAGAAGGTGGGTTTCCTGGATGCAGATGATGTCACTGTGGAGAGCCTTGACAGTTCTCCACAGTGAGTGACGTTTGGCGGGATGGTTCAGTCCATTAGCGTTCAATGAAAGAACGTTACATAGTTACATACAGTGGTGTGAAAAAGTGTTTGCCCCCTTCCTCATTTCCTGTTCCTTTGCATGTTTGTCACACTTAAGTGTTTCGGAACATCAAACCAATTTAAACAATAGTCAAGGACAACACAAGTAAACACAAAATGCAATTTGTAAATGAAGGTGTTTATTATTAAAGGTGAAAAAAAATCCAAACCATCATGGCCCTGTGTGAAAAAGTGATTGCCCCCTAAACCTAATAACTGGTTGGGCCACCCTTAGCAGCAACAACTGCAACCAAGCGTTTGCGATAACGTGCAATGAGGCTTTTACAGCGTCCTGGAGGAATTTTGGCCCACTCATCTTTGCAGAATTGTCCTAATTCAGTTACATTAGAGGGTTTTCGAGCATGAACGGCCTTTTTAAGGTCATACCACAACATCTCAATAGGATTCAGGTCTGGACTTTGGCTAGGCCACTCCAAAGTCTTCATTTTGTTTTTCTTCAGCCATTCGGTGGTGGACTTGCTGGTGTGTTTAGGATCATTGTCCTGCTGCAGAACCCAAGTTCGTTTCAGCTTGAGTACACGAACAGATGGTCGGACATTCTCCTTCAGGATCTCTTGGTAGACAGCAGAATTCATAGTTCCTTTTATCACGACAAGTCTTCCAGGTCCTGAAGCAGCAAAACAGCCCCAGACCATCACACTACCACCACCATATTTTACTGTTGGTATAATGTTCTTTTTCTGAAATGCAGTGTTCCTTCTACGCCAGATATACTTGGACACACACCTTCCAAAGAGTTCCACTTTTGTCTCATCGGTCAACAGAATGTTGTCCCAAAAGTCTTGGGGATCATCAAGATGTGTTGTGGAGAAATTGAGACGAGCTTTGATGTTCTTTTTGCTCAGCAATGGTTTTCTCCTTGGAACTCTGCCATGCAGGCCATTTTTGGCCAGTCTTTTCCTGATGGTGGAGGCATGAACGCTGACCTTAACTGAGGCAAGTGAGGCCTGCAGTTCCTTGGACGTTGTTGTGGGGTCTTTTGTGACCTCTTGGATGAGTCGTCGCTGCGCTCTTGGGGTAATTTTGGGCGGCCGGCCACTCCTGGGAAGGTTCACCACTGTTCCATGTCTTCGCCATTTGTGGATAATGGCTCTCACTGTGGTTCGCTGGATTCCCAAAGCTTTGGAAATGGCTTTATAACCCTTTCCAGACTGATAGATCTCAATTACTTTCTTTCTCAATTGTTCCTGAATTTCTTTGGGTCTCGGCATGATGTGTAGCTTTTAAGGATCTTCTGGTGGACCTTACTGTGTCAAGCAGCTCCTATTTAAGTGATGCCTTGATTGTGAACAGGTGTGGCAATAATCAGGCCTGGGTGTGGCTAGAGAAATTGAACTCAGGTGTGGACAACCACGGTTATAGTATGTTTTAACAAGGGGGGCAATCACTTTTTCACACAGGGCCATGATGGTTTGGATTTTTTTTTACCTTTAATAATAAACACCTTCATTTACAAATTGCATTTTGTGTTTACTTGTGTTGTCCTTGACTATTGTTTAAATTGGTTTGATGTTCCGAAACACTTAAGTGTGACAAACATGCAAAGGAACAGGAAATGAGGAAGGGGGCAAACACTTTTTCACACCACTGTAGTTACATAGTTAGTTAGGTTGAAAAAAGACACACGTCCATCCAGTTCAACCACTAATAAAAAAATAAATAAAATAAAATAATATCATACAATCCCATATACCCCATTCTATACCCACAGTTGATTCAGAGGAAGGCAAAAAAAAAAAAAACAGCAGCGCATGCTCCAATTTGCTAAAGCAGGGGAAAAAATGATCTCCTGATCCCTGAGAAGCAACCGGATTTTCCCCGGATCAACTTTACCTATAAATGTTGGTACCCAGTTATATTATGTACATTTAGGAAAGTATCCAGGCCTTTCTTAAAGCAATCTACTGAGCTGGCCAGAACCACCTCTGCAGGGAGTCTATTCCACATTTTCACAGCTCTTACTGTGAAGAAACCTTTCCGTATTTTGGAGAGGAAATCTCTTTTCCTCTAGACAATCTCTTTTCCTCTAGATGTAAAGAGTGCCCCCCTTGTCCTCTTTGTTGACTGTAAAGTGAATAACTCAACACCAAGTTTACTATATGGACCCCTTATATATTTGTACATGTTGATCACATCCCCTCTTAATCTCCTCTTATCAAGGGTGAATAAATTCAGTTCCTCTAATCTTTCCTCATAGCTAAGCTCCTCCATGCCTCTTATTAGTTTGGTTGCCCTTCTCTGCACTTTCTCCAGTTCCCCAATATCCTTTTTGAGAACTGGTGCCCAAAACTGAACTGCATATTCCAGATGAGGTCTTACTAATGATTTTAACAGGGGCAAAATTATATCTCTCTCTCTGGAGTCCATACCGCTCTTAATACAAAAAAGGACTTTACTCGCTTTGGAAACCGCAGCTTGGCATTGCATGCTATTATTGAGCTTATGATCTACCAAAACCCCCAGATCCTTCTCCACTACGGATCCCCCAGTTGTACTCCCCCTAGTATGTATGATGCATGCATATTCTTAGCCCCCAAGTGCATAACTTTACATTTATCAACATTAAACCTCATCTGCCACATAGTCGCCCAATTAGACAGAGCATTGAGGTCGGCTTGTAAATTGGAGACATCCTGTACGGACGTTATTCCACTGTATAGCTTGGTGTCATCTGCAAATATGGAAATGTTACTTTTGATCCCAAACCCAATATAATTTATAAAGATATTAAAAAGTAAGGGTCCCAGCACTGAACCTTGGGGTACACCACTGATAACCTTAGACCATTCAGAGTAAGAATCATTAACCAAGACTCTCTAAATTCTGTCTTTTAGCCAGTTTTCTATCCATTTACAAACCGATATTTCCAAACCTGTAGACTTTACCTTACACATGAGCCGTGTGTGCGGAACTGTATCAAACGCTTTTGCAAAATCCAAGTATACCACGTCCACCGCCACCCCTCTGTCCAAGGTTTTACTTACCTCCTCATAAAAAGAAATCAGGTTTGTCTGACAACTTCTGTCTTTCATGAATCCATGCTGTCTGTTGTTTAAAATATTTTTTTCCTGCAAGAACTCGTCTATGTGGTCTTTTATTAATCTCTCCGGTATCTTCCCGACTATAGAAGTTAAACTAACATGTCTATAGTTACTTGGTAAAGACTTTGTTCCCTTTTTAAATATAGGCACCACATTGGCCCTGCGCCAATCCAGTGGTACTATTCCTGTCATTAATGAGTCCCTAAAAATTAGATACAATGGCTTTGAAATTACAAAGCTCAATTCTTTTAGGATCCGTGGGTGGATGCCATCAGGTCCAGGTGCTTTATCCACCTTTATTCTGTCTAAATATTTCTGGACCATATCACTTTTGAGCCATTGTGTATTTGGGGCTGTGTCACTACCACCCCCATTATGGAGCTCCCCCATGCTCCTTTGTATACACAGAGCTGAAGAAAGTATTTAATAAATTAGCCTTCTCTTTGTCCCCAGTCACCCACTCTAGATTATTTTGTAAAGGGCCTACATGCTCAGACTTGACCTTTTTACTATTAATATATTTGAAGAATTTTTGGGGGTTTGTCCTACTATCTTTTGCAATCTGTCTTTCGTTTTGCATTTTTGCATCCTTGATTTCCTTTTTACACATTCTGTTATATTCTTTGTAACATTTAAATGACACTAGTGATCCTTCATTTTTATATTTTTTAAAAGCTCTTTTCTTATAGTTTATAGCTTTTTTAACTTTGGCCGTGAGCCACATAGGTTTTATTTTTAGCCTTTTAAACTTATTGCCCATGGGAATATACTTTGCAGTGAGTTCACAAACAGTCTTTTTGAAGAATCCCCATTTCTGTTCTGTGCCCATTGATGCCAATATTCTCTCCCAGTCTAAGTCCTGGAGAGCAGCCCTCATCCTTGGAAAATTTGCTCTCTTGAAATTAAGTGTTTTTATCTTTCCCGTATGTCATGTTTGCTTACAGCTAACATCAAATGAAATCATGTTATGGTCACTGCTACCCAGATGTTCTTTTATCTGAACATTAGTAATACGCTCTGCATGGTTTGAGATTACCAGATCCAGCAGAGCATCATTCCTAGTTGGGGCCTCAATAAACTGGACCATAAAATTGTCCTGTAATAGGTTAAGTTGAGTGGCATCTTGTGTGTGAGGGTTTTGCAGGGATGTAAAATAACACTTACAGTTAGTTGTTAAAGGCGGATCTGGAGTCTTCAGGCGGCGAGAAGTGGATGTTCGGCAATCCAAAGATCTGTAGGTAGAGTGGAGTAGAGAGCTGCGGATAGAGCAACACTTTAAATTCAAGTTATGTACGTAAATAAGGGGAGATACTAAAAAAGGGGTGACAAAAAGGGGGGGGGGAGAGAAAAAATTGGAGCGGGATATGAGAGTCCGTCAAGTTTGCTGTTGATGGGGAGGTTTGATGTATTCTTGCGGAAAAATGTGTTCACAAAAGAACGGTGAGATACAATGAAAAGAAAAAAAACTTAAATGGTCACAGAGGGGGTGCAAGCACCACAATAGCCTCTCAGGGGAGGGCCCAGAAAGTCAGTAGCACCTGAGAGCGTATGCAGGGGTGGTAAATCATCAGGTCTCGGGGGATCTCATTATTGTTCTTCGGCCAGAATGGTTGTTGGGTTCCATGGCAGTCAGGTGTTTGGGTGGACCGGACTTCTGCAGGGTGTATGTGGACCTCTTTGGTGAGATGGAGGCTTGGGGGGTTCCAGCAGGATTTCCCATGTGTGGAGTAGGCGCAGGCCTTTCTCAAGGTCTCCGATGGTGTGGGTTTGCCCATTTCTGGTGATGAGAAGGGTGACTGGGTATCTCCATTTATTTCATTGTATTTTGTGGTTTTGAAGGCCTTTGGTTATTGGGTTCAGTAGGCGTCTTAGTTGGAGGGTGTATTTGGAGAGGTCTGGGAAAAGTTGAATCCCAGTATATGGAGCTGGCAGCGGTATTTTGGCTTTAATCCCCATCAGTAGTTTTTATTTGATATGGTAAAAATGGACCCTCATTAGAACATCTCTGGGGACTGAGGCAGTTAGGTGAGGTTGGATTCTGTCAATTATAACATCTCTTGGAGATGCTTCAGGAATAATTAAGTGCATCAGATCTTTCGCATAACGCGGTAGGTCTGCGGGGGTATGTTCTCAGGGACCCCTCTTAGTTTGACATTGTTCCTTCGGGATCTGTCTTCTAAATCGGCCAGCTTGGCGCGCATCCATGTCTGCTCCTCTTTAATATCATCACAACTATCAATGATATCATTCACTGTATATGTGCAATCTGACAGGCCTGTTTCAGTGTTAGTCTCCCTGTCATCCAGTGTGCGGATGTCAGAGGTGATGTTGGAGAATAGTGAGGAGAGATCTGTCATGAGGGAGGTCTGGAGGGAGAGCAACATGTCTTTCAGTGTTGTGTCCATGACTGGCTGGCCTGAGGTGGGGAAGGAGGCCATGGAGGTTTGCAGGGCCTGGTTGGAGAGGAACGCCCCCCGAGAAAAAGGATATGTTTTATGTTTAAAAGAATAGAGCAAAATATTAGTTCCATATATGGGTTAAGGGTTTTTTAGGAAGAAAAGAACTGGAAGAAGAAACAGGTAAGTCATTAAGTTGGCGATGGTCTTCTCGATGTGGGCTTTTGTTGTTAAGATCATATAGGAGATAGAGGACGATCATAAGCGCATTGGGGATTTCGTATCAGTTGGCACTTTGGAAATAAGGCCTAAATGCAATAAAATTTGGAATGGGATTTACCCCTGTAGGTGAAAGACTCTGAAGGGAAAGCACCAATGATATTTAATATTATGGATCATCGGATGCTAGAGAAGGGGTTTCATAGATCCTCTCTTCTGAATTGTTGATGGAGCAATGTCTGCAAAGAGTTGAACTGATAGAGATAGATCAATTTGTTTCTAGCTGCAGCCATAATTTATTCTAATTTTGTAGCAATCTGTCATGCCTGGATGCTGTCAAAGATCGATGGGCCCTATCAAGTTCTAACTGGTAGGGTGAGATGTCGATTATTAATTGCTTCATCAAAGTGTGGACAGCTGCCTCAATATCTGTAACCGATTCTGGGAGTCCTTGTATGCAGAAGTTGTATCTTCTCGACTTATTCTCCAGGTCATTTTTAGCAAGCGCCTGTTTCAGTTGTGATTGTAGGTCATTAATTATTTTAGAATTTTGATTGACTTTTGCTACAGTACCATCCATCTTAGATTTGCGTGGATCTTGTTTACAATCTGTGGTTATGAAAGCTTGATAGTTCTTGCTGTAAGAGTGTTGAAAATCATGCAATAAAAAAAGCGTATCCAGAATATGTTGGTGAGGAAGAATTGTCATGTAGAGGACTGGATAATTTCAAGGCACATTCAGCCATTTCTGCCATATTTCAGTCTATGGAGGAGGCAAGGGTCTTGTCAAAATCCAGCCCCTCTCTGGGAGAGTCTTAGGACAAGGAATGTCGTAGATGCTCATCCATAAATGTATCTATGGGCTCCCCTGGAGACTGAGAAGGCAATTGGTCTCAGACAGTCAGGGAGCATCTTTCCGTTCCCGATGGAGATAATTGTGTTAGTCAAGTAGCAGCGCTGCTGCATACTGGGGGTCTCATTTCCAGCCCTATCTTTGAGGCCTTTGTGTCTGAGAGGTGTGCAATGTCCGTGGTTGCTATACAGGTTTGTCCGCATTTTTGTTCCCTGGTCCTGTCATCCTCCACTGCATAGTGAGGAAAGACAGCTCAGCGGGAGATAGAGGAACCGATCACTGTGCCCCAGTCCACTGGAGATATAGCTTTTAAAGCTGGAGTATTGCAAAGCTCAGTCAGATAATAATTGACATCAGGGGTGCACGCATTGAAGATTTGCGGAGAACATCCAAGCCATAGACAATGCCGTAGTGGACTCTTACCTTATGGAGGTATGTCTGGGCCACTACATTACCTTAGATAGGATCAGGGATAGGACGTCGTTTAAAGGGCATGCTGCACACTGGACGTTTTTATAGCTGCTGTTTTTGGCTTCAGATGTTTTTTTTTTCTGCAGCCAATAAATTCCCCAGCATGTTATCCTATGTATCCATTCACACATAGGCTGTTATCAGCAGTTTTTGGCAGGGGCGTTTTCTGACTGGAACCCCCCCCCCCCCCAGGACTAGTGGGTACCGAGAGGAGTTTTTCAGCTCTAACTCTGAAAAAAGCTAAAAACAGCTTAAAAATGCCAAAAAACGCCAAAAAACTTGGCAATTCTGAGTTTATTAGCATTTTTGAGCCATAACCTTTTATGGGAATATAGTTTTGCTAAAAAATGCTACAGCTTAAAAACGCTGAAAGACGCTAGTGCAAAAACGCTGAAAAACTCACTCTACAGCTACATCTTTCTACAGCTACTGGCTATTTTATAACGTCCAGTGTGCATGAGACCTGACCTCATGCACAATGGATGTTAAAATAACATTATAAAAATGCCAGTAGCTTTGCAGTGAGTTTTTCAATGTTTTGCAATAGTGTTTTTTTAGCATTTATTAGTGGTTTTTAGAAAAAAAAATTGTCAATGGATCAAAAACGTTAAACACTGGTGAGCCGCATTCTTGAGCGTTTATCAGCATTTTTAGGCGTTTGACGTTAGATCGTTTTTACAGCTGAAAACAGTTGAAAAACTCCTCTCAGATACCCCAGCCAAAAACTGTTGTTAACAGCCTATGTGTGCATGGACACATAGGATAACATGCTGGAGAGTAGGGATGAACTTTATGTTCGGGTCGAACATGAGTTCGACTCGAACATTGGCTGTTTGCCAATGAATAGCGAACAATTTGGGGTGTTCGCGTCAAATTCGAAAGCTGCAGAACACCCTTTATAGCGAACAATTTGGGGTGTTCGCGTCAAATTCGAAAGCTGCAGAACACCCTTTAAAAGTATATGCGAGAAATCAAAAGTGCTAATTTTAAAGGTTAATATGCATGGTATTGTCATAAAAAGTGTTTGGGGACCTTGGTCCTGCCCCAGGAGACATGTATAAATGCAAAAAAAGTTTTAAAAACTGACTTTTTTGGGAGCAGTGATTTTAATAATGCTTAAAGTGAAACAATAAAAATGAAATATTCCTTTAAATTTCATACCTCGGGGGTGTCTATAGTATGCCTGTAAAGTGGCGCATGTTTCCCATGTTTAGAACAGTCCGAGAGCAAAATGACATTTCTAAAGGAAAAAAAGTAATTTAAAACTACTCGCGGCTATAATGAATTGTCAGGTCTCAGCAATACAGATAAAAGTCATTGAAAAAATGGCATGGGATTCCCCCACAGTCCATTACCAGTCCCTTTGGGTCTGGTATGAATATTAAGGGGAACCCCGAACCAAAATTTAAAAAAAAATTGCGTGGGGTCCCCCCAAATTCCATACCAGGCCCTTCAGGTCTGGTATGGATATTAAGGGAAACACTGCACCAAAATTAAAAATGGTGTGGGGTTCCCCCACAGAACATGGGACAAGTCGCTTTTCCTAGTCACTCAGTACTTTATTGCTGCATGCGATGAAGCTCAACTCTAAGTCGAGGAACTGCCTTAATGTTTACCTTTTCACAAGACCACAGTCTCCGCTTGGTCCCAGGCATTGGTAAGCACACTCCACGTGAAAGGTATTCCCACGTGCAGGGCAAGTCGGCCACACTCACAACCTAGGAGGGTGCTACACTAGGAATGTCTTGGCAAATTTTCTAATTTATATAATATTTTCCTCTACAGTTTCCCATGGGATTTGGCATGGCTGCCAATATCAGGGTTGGAACTGCTTTAGGAGCTGGAGACATTGAACAAGCCAAAAAGTCTTATAAAGTTGCACTCTACTGCACAGGTAGGATCTTGTACACCAAAAAAATTCTACATAATATTAAACAAATAATAAAAATGCATACCCTGTAGCATGCATTACATTTATCTGTGATGAAATAAATAGTGGATGACAAGAAACCATTTTTTTTATAAAACAAAAGCAAATATCTGGTTTATGTGAATCGCAGTTCTCCTTTTCTCTGGTTTCCACATGTATACTCTAATTTTTTGTGTTTTCTCTTGTATTTTCATGTGAACATAGTTTAAGGGTGAACTCACACAGTGTCTACCTCTCTGCAGCTGTCTGTTGCTGTCTGCAGTGGGGGGGCAGTGTAGTGCACAATTCAGCGCATCACACATGGCCCCCTTGTTCTTGTTTTTGTACAAACTTTATTTGAAGTGTACAAAAGTACACTTCATCTAGGTTGCTGTACAGCAGTACTATGTGTAAATCCATCCTTGATGATTCCCAAAATGCGGTCCATTTTGTACCACCATCATGAATTGGTGCTGTGTCCAAGTTTCACTTGTACTTATAAAAGCCTGTGCCTATCATATACCTGATCATGAATATAAATAAATATGGAGAATGTATTTATATGACAAAGTGCCCTCTTTAGATTAGGCCTTGAAATTAGGACAAAGATCACAGCCTAACTGCCAACCTTCTGTACAGCATCATACTAACCCAGTACATAATGAGGTTATGTCACTGGGGGAGGCGAGGCTAACAGCTAATGGAACCTGTACACATCTGTTGCTTTCTCTCATATCTTCATGTCAAGGCCGAATCTCACATCGCTCTGATACAAGAGCTTGAGGATAGGGATAGGCCGAACACCCCCCCCCCCCTGTTCGGTTTGCAGCAAAACATCCAAACAAGGGAATTGTTCTAACCCGAGAGGCAAACTTATTAAAGTCAATAGGAGCCGAACAGGAAAAATCAAACATGCCCAATTTGAAGGCTTATATGCAAGTTATTGGCCATAAAAGGGGTATGGGGCCTCAGTACTGCCTTGGGGGACATGTATCAATAAAAACATTTTTTAAAACAATAATTTTTTTCAGAAGCAGTGATTTTAATTATGCCTAAAGTGCAACAATAAAAATTAAAAATTCCTTTTAATATAGTGCCTGGGGGTCTCCTTAATGTGCCTGTAAAGTGACGCATCTGTAGCATGTATAAAACACGCTACAGCAAAAATTACATTTCTAAAGAAAAAAGAAAAACAAGTCAAATCCCATTTAAGATGACTCGCGTTCACAATTGGCAGCACCCGGCTATTGAAAAAAGAAAAGAAAAAAAAGACGTGCCCCCCCCCAAATCCATACCAGACCCTTATCCAAGCATGCAGCACGGTAGGTCAGGAAAGGGGAGGGGACGAGTGAGCCCCCCCTCCTGAACCATACCACGCCACATGCCCTGAACATTGGGGGGGGGGGGGTGGGTGCTTTGGGGCAGGGGGAGCTATGCCCCCCCTGCCCCAAAGCACCTTGTCCCCATGTTAATGGTAACAAATGCCTCTTCCCGACAACCCTGGGCTGTGGTTGTCGGGGTCTGGGCGGGGGGGCTTATTGGAATCTGAAAGCCCCCTTTAACAAGGGGCCCCCAGATCCCAGCCCCCCTATGTGATTGGGTATCGGGTACATCGTACCCCTACCCGTTCACCCAAAAAGTGTCAAACAGTAATAACTACAATAAAACGTTTTTGACAAGTCCTTTATTTAAAAATAAAAAAATAGGTGCCCCTCAATGTAAATCCATTGTCAATCACACAGCCAGCCGACCCGAAAAATTGAAAAAAATACTCCGCCTCCTGGGAGGCCTCCCGCTGACTGCTCGCTCTGCGCTTTGACAGTTCTTATAAAGGCAAGGGACAGAGGCACCCTTCTGATGTCACGAGATGTCTTTTTGACACTTTTTTGGTGAATGTGTATACACATGGTGGGGGGGGTGGGATCTTGTTAAAGGGGGCTTCCAGATTTCGATAAGCCCCCCGCACGCAGACCCCGACAACCACAGCCCAGGGTTCAACATGGGGACAATGTGCTTTGGGGTGGGGGGTGGGCAGAGCCCCCCTGCCACAAAGCACCCACCCTCTTATGTTGAGGGCACGTGGCCTGGTATGGTTCAGGAGGAGAGGGGCACTGGCTCATCCCCTCCCCTTTCCTGACCTGCCAGGCTGCATGCTCGGATAAGGGTCTGGTATGGATTTTGGGGGGAACCCACACCGTATTTTTAACATTTTGGCAAAGGGCCAAAGGGCCTGGTATGAACTGGGGGGGACTCCATGCAACTTTTTTTTTATGTAACTGTCAGTGGGGAAACCATTAACAGCTGATTACTCATCGGTTGTTAAGGACACCGCGGCCGGCTTCCCAGCCCTGCTCCTTAAGGCCCCATTCACACCTGAGCATTTTGTAGCTTGAAGCCTGAAGCTACAAAACGCTGGAGGGGAAAAAAAATCAATTTTTCTCTATGGAGATGGTTCACATCTCCACTCCAAAACACCTGAAGCCAGAAGCTCCAAAACTCCTGAAGCTCAAGCAAGTTCTGGAACTTTTTTTTAGGCAGATTTGGGCATTTTTCTGCATTTTACAATGGTGACCTTTTGACCTGTACACAATCGCGGCAAAAATGCGGCAAAAATCACGTGATTTTCTGTATGAAAACACTATGCTCTGGTGTGAATGGGGCCTAACAACCAGCTTATATTGTGCCCTAACTGGGCAAAGCTTTGCTCAATCAGGTGCAGTGCTCAGTGCATTGCAGGGTATTCGTCGGGGCAAACACCCTGAAAATTCGGGTGTTTGGCGAATGGCCAAACAGGCAAATGTTCGACCCAAACTCATGCTCAGGCCGAAACGTTCGCCCACCCCCATTGTGCTCTTTCTTAAAATGTTACTAAACCCACAAAAGTAAAATCAGTCTGTATATGCAGTAAAGAATGCTTGTTATACTCACTGTGAAACATAAGGGGTTAATCCCCTGCATTGTGTAAAAAGGCTGTTTGATCCTGTCTTCTTTGATCCTCTCCTTGTTTCACTGTCCCCAATCCATCTGCTGATAGAACAGAGCCTTGAAGACATATTAATGGGCCAAAAGGAATGCACAAGGGAGATGCTTAGTGGCAATCTCTGACACTATGGGGTTCATTTACTAAGAAAAACAGGAATTAATGGTCGCTCTGCACTTAATTACACCCAATTAAGCCAATTAAGACCTTAATTGGCTTATTAAACCCTAGATTAAGGCTTACCTGTAGGTCCAAGAAATATTTTCTAAACCGTGTAGGTATATTTGCCAAAAGACAGGCACCGCTGTCTGCGGTGCATGCGCCGTAGACAGCGGTGCACAGGTGCACTGTGCTTGCCGCTGTTAACGGCGATATGCCGCGAGAAGCGGCTCCCGTGCACATGCGCGGGAGTGACGTCATCGCGGCTCCGTCGAATGACAGCGCCGGAGCAGCGAGACCCACCAAGAAGATGGACACACAAGGGGACAGCGGTGACTTTGCTGGCTCCTGTGTCAGGTAAGTGATGCATAGTAGTCCATTATGCTGTACCTTTGCAGGGAAACAAAGAGGAAGTAAACCCAGCAGGGTTTACTTACTCTTTAACTAGGCGAACATGATAATGAAAAAGCGCACAAACATGCCTTTATAAATATCAAATCGGCATACTGTATCTGCCAATTTGTAAGTGCCAATTGCTATCGAGTTTGGAACTGCACTGCAGGAATGATTACATGAATGTGAATAAAACATTTTTATGTGAGATGTGCTCTACCTCGTGTGCATCTATTTATGTTTATTCCAATTAGGCTGGATTCACACCTATGCATTTTTAGTGCTTTTTGCATTTTGCAGATTTGCACTACAGATCGTGTTCCATAGGAAACCATGTAAAATGGACTGCAGTGCAAATCTGCAAAATGCAAAAAGCACTAAAACTGCATAGGTGTGAATCCAGCCTTAGTATTCCTAGTTTGTTTTCTTTTTTTGCTAATGAATGCAGTTATGAATGAGTAATGTCTGATATTCTGTAAGGTTACATGTACAGGTATTGAACATTTACAGTTACATATCTGTTATATGTTTTTTTTCATGTTAATTTAGTTTATGAGACTATAAACAGTAATTATTTATGTTCATTCTTTAATCATTCTAAACTATTATGCAGGTCAGAGCATACTTAGCATAATGGCTTAGTGGTTTGTTTGCACTGATGCCTACAAAGCACTCAGGTCATGGGTTCAGATCCCAGCCAACCTACCACCCACCTAAAGTAACTGTGTTGATTTTTCCAGTGCACAAGCAAGTTAAAAGCAGAAAATTTATACTAACTAAATCCACACCATAATATTGTTGAATACTTACATACCATTGCATGCATTTGAAGAGTTAATATTATGGAATCAACCAAACTGATGTAGCATTCACTGCTGAGTAGAATGTAAGCTTTAAGTAGGTGATACCATGTGTGGGATTTGAACCCATGGTCTAATGCCCCGTACACACGGTCGGAAATTCCGACCACAAAATCTGTCTGATTTTTTCTGACGGATTTTGTCTGACACTGGTGTTGCATACACCTGGTCGGACAAAGTTGTTGGAAAATCAGAGCATTCTGAACGGGGTTCGTTGCGTACGACGAACTACGTAGAGACTATTAGCCAATAGGTTTGGTCTCCTAATTTGATCTGAGCATGCGTGGCACTTTGTCCGTCGGAATTCTCTACACACGATCGGAAAAAGTCAGATCGGATTTTGTTGTCAGAAAATTTGAGAGCAGGATCTCAAATTTTTTCCGGCGGAAATTCCGACGGAAAAAGTCCGATGGAGCCCACACATGGTCGGATTTTCCGACAACATGGTCCGATCAGACATTTTCCGTCGGAGTTTCCGACCGTGTGTACGGGGCATTAGTCTTTCAAGGCAGGAGTGCAGAGCACAATCATGCCTAGAAAGTACATTTACTAGTGTTTTATTCTTTTAATTCTATACAATAATGTTTTACATTTGAGGCATTAATATTATGGAAACAACCATGCCCATGCTGATTTGGCATTGGCTATTAGGCATTCGCCTATTGCAGGGGGAAAAAAAATCTAGCGAAGATGCGAATGCCATTAAAGTCTATAGGACAGGAACCTGAAAAATCCGAAGTTCTCATTTTAAAGGCTTATATGCAAGTTATTGCATATAAAAAGTGTATGGGGACCAGGTTACTGCTCTAGGGGACATGTATCAATGCAAAAAAAAGTTTTTAAAATTATAATTTTTAAAGGAGCAGTGATTTTAATGATGCTTAAAGTGAAACAATAAAAATTAAATATTCCTTTAAATATCATGCCTGGGGTCCCCTTAGTCTGCCTGTAAAGTGGCGCATCTGTGCAATGTATAGAACATGCCGCAGCAATAATGACATTTCTAAAGGAAAAAAATTAATTTAACCACTTGCCGACCAGCCACTGTCATTATACGGCGGCAGGTCGGCTCGTTCCTGCGAATCGCCATACTGATATGTCGGCTCCTTTAAGAGCCATAGCAGGCGCTGCATGGCGGGGTACCCAATGCACGTGGCAGGCGGCAATCGCGAGCAAGAGACCCAGAATTGGGATCTGTGTATGTAAACACACAAATCCCTATTCTGACAGGGGAGGAGAGACAGATCTGCTGTTCCTAGTAATTAGGAACAGCGATCTGTCTCCTCCTCCAATCAGTCCCATTCCCCCAAAGTTAGAAACACATGAGGGAACACATTTAACCCCTTGATCGCCCCCTAGTGTTAACCCCTTTCCTGCCAGTGACATTTACACAGTAATCAGTTTTCAATTTTATAGCACTGATCGCTTTGTAAATGTCACTGGTCCCAAAAATGTGTCAAAAGTGTCCCATCTGTCCGCCGCAGTGTCGCAGTTCCACTAAAAATCGCAGATCACTGCCATTAATTTTTCCGCAAACCAATCAATATACGCTTATTCCAATTTCTTTTACGAAAAATATGTAGAAGAATACATATGAAGAAATTTGTTTTAAAAAGTTTTTTTGGGGGGATATTTATTATAGCAAAAAGTAAAAAATAGTTTTTTTTTCAAAATTTTCGCTCTTTTTTTGTTTATAGTGCAAAAAATTAAAACTGAAGAGGTGATCAAATACCACCAAAAGAAAGCTCTAGTCAGTTAAAGCGATGCAGTGCAGTATCGGAAAAAATGGTCTGGGCATTAAGGGGGGGTTAAACTTTCTCGTGGCTATAATGTTATATAGATGTAAAAAAAACATCTGTCCGCGACGTCATGGATGGTGGATGTACATTGTGGGGCACTTTTTTAAATTTTTTAATAAAAATTGGAGAGGGATTTCCTCTCACTTCCTGTTATAACTACCCAATGGGACACAGATGGCAAAAAATAAACTGATAAGGGTTATAACCCTTTCTTAGGCCCCTTTCACACTGGGGCGTTTTTCAGGTGGTACAGCGCTAAAAATAGCGCCTGTACAGCTGCTGAAAAAATCCGGCCCCATTCACTCCAGTGTGAAAGCCGGCGGGCTTTTAACACTGGAGCGGTGCGCTAGCAGGACGATCAAAAAAGTCCTGCTAGCAGCATCTTTGGAGCGGTATAGGAGCGGTGTATTCACCGCTCCTATACCGCTCCTACCCATTGATTTCAATACGGGGGATTTTAACCCTTTTTCGGTCGCTAGGGGGGGTTCAAAACCGCACCGCTAGCGGCCGAATACCACGGCTAAAACGACAGTAAAGCAGCGCTAAATATAGCGCTGCTTTACCGTCGCCGCCGCTCCCACCCCAGTGTGAAAGGGGCCTACTTTAAGAGGGGGATTTCCCTTTACTTTGGAGAGATTTTCTGACTTTCTGTTCTGTCTTTGGGGACAAACTTTGAAGGGAAATGCTCCTAGTAGGACCTAGACAGAAAATTAAAAACAGAAAACAAAGTTTCTAACCCACTCAATCCAAACTAAAATGAATGGCTAAAGATAAACAATACTAGTTAGGCAGAGGGAACATTTGAAAAACATTAATCTTGCATTCATTTTCATTGTGCAATTTTCTTCTGATTTGGTTATTTGATGTATGAGTGGGCATATACCAAGCAGTTCAAACATTAAATTATTTTTCAGACTAACCTGTACTTCTTGTTTTTCAGCAATTGTTTGCTTGTTGATCAGCAGTACTCTACTTGCACTGAGAAATGTAATGGGTTATGCGTTTACAAATGATAGGTAAGTAATATGGAGATGATTTACTTCTTCGAATCAATTTAATCGATAATTTATCCGTCACCTTGATACAGGTCATAGTATGATAATAAGCAGTGGTCAAATTTTTGTGCACAAGAGTTTTTAGAGGTTTTTAAACAAAAAAAAGTAATTTTCAACAACGTATCCTGTGTTGAGTGAAAAAAAAAAAAAACATTATCAAGAAAAAATATTTTAGAAGACCAGTATTATTTGACAAGGACTTTAGGGGTCAATTACAATTTCTTTGGTGTGCAGCATTAGCCTAATCAGCACCTTGAACCAGGAAGGGAGGTTTGTGCCAATGATGAATTTAAAAAGTCTATAATTGAGGGACAGAAGGGGATTAATGGCCAAATAATGGCCATGCTAGTGTAGCACTTACTCCCAAAGGAGCCACTGTTTTCTCTTTCCCTGTTCCTAGAGCCCACAATTCTGAAAGCAGCACCACTGAAGATGGGATATTTATGTCAACAATATACATAATATACAATAATAATATTAATAATAGTAATACAATGACCAAAGATAAATAAACAGCGATAACCCCTCAAACAAACATGTAAAACAGTAGCAACATAGAGTATGCAGTTATTAATAAGCAAACAACCATAAAATGACCCCTAAAGCCTATACCTAGGAAGGTCCTGTTTAAAGTCCATGTTAAGACAATAGTTTGGCAGTCTTTGTCTTTCTCTGCAGGCTAGTACATTGGGGCCTATCTGGCATTGGAGTGTATAGGCGCCTGCACTGTGTCTTACACAATAATGTTCTTCTTTAACAAGGTGCAGTAAGGTTTGGCCAGAGGCCTCTCACCAACTTCTTTGGTGATGACTTATCTACTTTTTATCTACTTTTATTGTTAGTTGTCTGCTAAGCAGAGACATATATATATATATAAATACCAGGAGATGTCTGCTTCTCTGCCTCTCTGCATCCCTGATGCAGTGACAAAGCATTCTGTTAGCAGTCTGCTTGACACATTCGGTCTTCCGCAATGTCCTCACCACATCTGCCCCAAGCTCAGGAACAGTTCTTCCTTTTCCTCTCGACAGAGCCCCAGTCATGCTGGGCTGTGTGGTTTCATTGCCAATCAGACACACAGGCCCAGTCTGTCTCGGGACTATACCCCCACAATTCTTTGTTCTGCCCAGCAGGCTCTTGTTGTTTCAGGATGCACAGCAGTCTATATCCCCCTTCTCTACGTTCTCCTGTTGGTGGGTGGGGCTTTACTCCAGCAATCTGCCTATCCACAGCCCCTGTTTTGCTTGACAGCTTGACATTAGGAGAGGAAGTGTAAGGCAAAGCAGTGATAGGAGTCCAGTCCCTGCTGCAGACAAAGCAGTGCTGTAGGCCAGGAGCTACACTGGCAATCCACTTTCCTTGAAACTCAGTATCTTGCATATTAGTAAAGGGTACCTCAAAAAGTAGTAGTGAGTGAAGTCCAGGTGTTATTAATTCTCACATGTTACTTGGCTCACAGGTTCTATAGGCAAGGGCACTGGCATTTAGCAACTTGCCATTCACATGGGGTTTCCCTCTAGGGGAGCACATCTGGCAGTATTGTAACCACTTCATTCAATTGACAGGTCTTTCTAGTGGTTGAAACTGTGCTTCAAACTCTACCGAACAGGAGCCTCACTCAACCCACTCAGAGTCAGCACTGCATTGCACAGTACTGCACACTAGGCCAACCACACCTGCTTTCTCTAAGAATACACACCAGAGCTTCCTTTCCTTCATGCCTCCACACCCACAATATGTTCCAAGGCTTGACCCTTCGAACACTGGATTCCTACATCGTTGGGAAGCCCTTGCAACCCCTTCTACAGTGGTGTGAAAAAGTGTTTGCCCCCTTCCTCATTTCCTGTTCCTTTGCATGTTTGTCACACTTAAGTGTTTCGGAACATCAAACCAATTTAAACAATAGTCAAGGACAACACAAGTAAACACAAAATGCAATTTGTAAATGAAGGTGTTTATTATTAAAGGTGAAAAAAAATCCAAACCATCATGGCCCTGTGTGAAAAAGTGATTGCCCCCTAAACCTAATAACTGGTTGGGCCACCCTTAGCAGCAACAACTGCAACCAAGCGTTTGCGATAACGTGCAATGAGGCTTTTACAGCGTCCTGGAGGAATTTTGGCCCACTCATCTTTGCAGAATTATCCTAATTCAGTTACATTAGAGGGTTTTCGAGCATGAACGGCCTTTTTAAGGTCATACCACAACATCTCAATAGGATTCAGGTCAGGACTTTGGCTAGGCCACTCCAAAGTCTTCATTTTGTTTTTCTTCAGCCATTCGGTGGTGGACTTGCTGGTGTGTTTAGGATCATTGTCCTGCTGCAGAACCCAAGTTCGTTTCAGCTTGAGTACACGAACAGATGGTCGGACATTCTCCTTCAGGATCTCTTGGTAGACAGCAGAATTCATAGTTCCTTTTATCACGGCAAGTCTTCCAGGTCCTGAAGCAGCAAAACAGCCCCAGACCATCACACTACCACCACCATATTTTACTGTTGGTATAATGTTCTTTTTCTGAAATGCAGTGTTCCTTCTACGCCAGATATACTTGGACACACACCTTCCAAAGCGTTCCACTTTTGTCTCATCGGTCCACAGAATGTTGTCCCAAAAGTCTTGGGGATCATCAAGATGTGTTGTGGAGAAATTGAGACGAGCTTTGATGTTCTTTTTGCTCAGCAGTGGTTTTCTCCTTGGAACTCTGCCATGCAGGCCATTTTTGCCCAGTCTTTTCCTGATGGTGGAGGCATGAACGCTGACCTTAACTGAGGCAAGTGAGGCCTGCAGTTCCTTGGACGTTGTTGTGGGGTCTTTTGTGACCTCTTGGATGAGTCGTCGCTGCGCTCTTGGGGTAATTTTGGGCGGCCGGCCACTCCTGGGAAGGTTCACCAGTGTTCCATGTCTTCGCCATTTGTGGATAATGGCTCTCACTGTGGTTCGCTGGATTCCCAAAGCTTTGGAAATGGCTTTATAACCCTTTCCAGACTGATAGATTTCAATTACTTTCTTTCTCAATTGTTCCTGAATTTCTTTGGGTCTCGGCATGATGTGTAGCTTTTAAGGATCTTCTGGTGGACCTTACTGTGTCAAGCAGCTCCTATTTAAGTGATGCCTTGATTGTGAACAGGTGTGGCAATAATCAGGCCTGGGTGTGGCTAGAGAAATTGAACTCAGGTGTGGACAACCACAGTTATAGTATGTTTTAACAAGGGGGGCAATCACTTTTTCACACAGGGCCATGATGGTTTGGATTTTTTTTCACCTTTAATAATAAACACCTTCATTTACAAATTGCATTTTGTGTTTACTTGTGTTGTCCTTGACTATTGTTTAAATTGGTTTGATGTTCCGAAACACTTAAGTGTGACAAACATGCAAAGGAACAGGAAATGAGGAAGGGGGCAAACACTTTTTCACACCACTGTATATCAGTTTAAAAAGGTACTGTCACCTTTTTACAAAGCAAAAAATGAAAATAAAGAATGACAGGATACATTTACTTAATGGTTTAAGTTTTGACAAAACATCCTCAGCTCTCACTCCCCAACATACCCTAACCTTAAAACTCTCCAACCAAGTGCCAACGTGTAAGGTGGCCCACGATTAGCTAGGTGTTGGAGTCAAGTCCCCGCCGTGCTTCTTCTTGGATAGGAAAGCTATCCACCTGCTGTAGATATTATCCACCACCGCATTGTGTCAAACTCCTGGCCAT
This sequence comes from Lithobates sylvaticus, assembly GCA_028564925.1. Classification (NCBI taxonomy): domain Eukaryota; kingdom Metazoa; phylum Chordata; class Amphibia; order Anura; family Ranidae; genus Lithobates; species Lithobates sylvaticus. The sequence goes on along the minus strand of CM053027.1, from coordinate 351,088,365 downwards.
GGGTCCGCTTTTATGTCCTTAGGCTTTTATATTTAGGAATAAAAGAATGTCCACATAAAATGCATTTTCCACACTTTATCGAAACTTTGCAAGATTTGCTAACATCCCTTAGCACCTCCTCACCCTGGGAGCACCACAGAGTTGGGGCCACTTCCCCCAGGTACTCTAAGTCCACACCAGTCAGCTTTCATTACCAAGAAGAATCGAGGTGCCTTCATCAGTAAACCAGTGTCTCCCAATGTCCCTTCCATAGCTCTGCCCAAACTGGCACGCTCCTTGATGGCACACTTTTCCAAAGTGTCAACAGTACTCACATTAGAGGACCTTGGCCTGGCCTAAAAGGCCTTTTGTAGCCTGCTCACAACCCACAGGAGACCATAAAAGGAGTCAGGGTGACAACAGCTGTTCCTCTTTAGTTCTGTACCACGTCGCCTGGGACTTCAGCCCTGTTAAGGGGCCTAGGACAGTAGCCAACTACATCAGGATAGCTCTAGGGTGTTTGGATTCTATGTCCCAACTCACTCAGCCCCTCTCATCCTAGATCTTATATGGGCACTAACTCCACTTAGTTAGCTGATTGTTCAGTTCTCAGTCACTGAGCAGAGAGTGGTGACTGTCAATCACTGTCTCTCTGCTCTCACTGGAGCACAAGGCTGTGGAGGGGTTTGAAGTGGTTGGCTCAGGCTCTAAGTGGTGCGCTGAGAGGCTGAGCTAACTGCTGGTCAGGCATCTGAGTGGATCCCTACAGAGCCTAGAGTGGCTCTGTGATGTCAGCAGACAGCAAGCTTTAGCTCGCTGTTGGCTAAATCTGGGTCACAGAAGTACACAGAACTACACAACTGTGACCCACATGAGAAGTATGACCAAAAGAGCTTTGGCCATACTTCACCTTTAAATGGATGAATCTTCCGCTGTAGGCTAGCTATACCTGACCCAAAGATTACCTGCATCTGGTTGCAGGCGCTGTTTTGCCAACAAGCTCCACCCAGCTCCTTCGACAAAAGTCCATTTAAAAAATTGACTTATGGTGAATTAGGTGTTACTTACAGGGTTAATGTTGGCTGATTCAGCATGAACAGCTTTATTCTAGTAAATATGCATCTCCACTGGGTATATAAAACTGATAATAGTTTATTGAGAAGAGTACAGCTATTAGTAAGCGAAATGGCTATTTTATTTATTTGTCCTAATTTTATTTTATTTCTTTTTGTATGTAAATTCAGGGATATTGTTACTTTGGTTTCACGCATAATGCTGCTATTAGCTCTATTTCACCTGTGTGATGGTACAAATGTAAGTATCCCATTATTATCTTATTATAAAAAAAGTGATAATTAATAAAAACTTTTGCAGGAATGACTGGGAGGAAAAAACTTTCGATCTTTTGTTTGACAATCTGTGCAAGAAAACATTTGGTGATTTACAGGTGGCTGCAGAGAAGATATACATATACAATATTTAACATTCATTTTTCTTTTGTAGGCAGCCTGCAATGGAATATTAAGGGGAACAGGAAAGCAAAAAATTGGTGCTATTACAAATATTTTTGGTTATTACCTCATAGGGATCCCGGTTGGAATAGCTCTGATGTTTCCAGCAAAACTTGGGGTTATAGGTAAGATCACAAGCTACATATATGGCAAGAAAATACATGTGATATATACGGATAGTGCCACAAAAATATGCCGCCCTCTGGGACTATCGCTCCGCGCTCCTGGATTTAAATGTACTTAAAATATGGAAGATAAAACACAAAAAAATATCTGGTAATGACTACCCGATATAACTAAAGCAGCTACTATAAATACAATACGATACGGTAAAAAGGCAATATAAAAGTCCAGGTAAAATCACCAAATCCTGCAAAGGAAAGGCACTTATCCTAATAAATATTGCAGCAGCGCTAAAATACAGTCTTTTTGGAAAGAAAGAGTTCATAAAACATCATGGTGTCCCGGAATACAGTCTATATTGGTGCAGTGAACCAAAATTTCTGGATGTATAGTGATACGCCTTCCACCGGACAAGTGATTATTTCACCGCGTGCAGATCACACTCCCCTTTGGGGATGCACTCACCAGAAATCAAATGTATATCAGCATTTCAATCAAAGCTATAGGCCACTGTCATCTCCTCAGCACGTCCACCTTTTCCTCGTCTGCCAAATACCAGAGCGGATCCACTCCAACCCCGCATAAGGATATGAAGAAAAAAATGCGGATAGCGTAGTACAGTTTAAACCCAAAAACGCTTTATTTAGACATTAAATATTCCCCCTCATTAAAACTGCGTACCAGAGATATTTAATAAATCAGCCTTAATAATGTAAAGGATGCACTCAGCTGTTTTGCCCCTCCGTCCGCCGGAACTTGGGCGCCAAAGCGGTGTATAGAATTGGATGTTTTCTTCCACTTCCTGGTCCGCTTTGCTGCTGGAGCGCACCCTGGAGCGCATACGTCACTTCCTGCGAGGTCACGACCCTGACGCGTTTCGTCACTTCCGGACGTCGTCTGAGGGTGGGACACCCTCAGACGACGTCCGGAAGTGACGAAACGCGTCAGGGTCGTGACCTCGCAGGAAGTGACGTATGCGCTCCAGGGTGCGCTCCAGCAGCAAAGCGGACCAGGAAGTGGAAGAAAACATCCAATTCTATACACCGCTTTGGCGCCCAAGTTCCGGCGGACGGAGGGGCAAAACAGCTGAGTGCATCCTTTACATTATTAAGGCTGATTTATTAAATATCTCTGGTACGCAGTTTTAATGAGGGGGAATATTTAATGTCTAAATAAAGCGTTTTTGGGTTTAAACTGTACTACGCTATCCGCATTTTTTTCTTCATATCCTTATGCGGGGTTGGAGTGGATCCGCTCTGGTATTTGGCAGACGAGGAAAAGGTGGACGTGCTGAGGAGATGACAGTGGCCTATAGCTTTGATTGAAATGCTGATATACATTTGATTTCTGGTGAGTGCATCCCCAAAGGGGAGTGTGATCTGCACGCGGTGAAATAATCACTTGTCCGGTGGAAGGCGTATCACTATACATCCAGAAATTTTGGTTCACTGCACCAATATAGACTGTATTCCGGGACACCATGATGTTTTATGAACTCTTTCTTTCCAAAAAGACTGTATTTTAGCGCTGCTGCAATATTTATTAGGATAAGTGCCTTTCCTTTGCAGGATTTGGTGATTTTACCTGGACTTTTATATTGCCTTTTTACCAAGAAAATACATGTGTATAAAATGTTTCTGTCTACACTGAATTGTTAGATCAGCATTATCAGCTTGAAAAGAAGTAGGTATTCTGGATGACCACCCTTCTTATAGGTACACCAACAGGGCCCTCAGATATCTGGAGACACCATGAAACAAGAAGCAGGTTGTGCATTCTTAAAATGTCTGCCTTTATTATGTGTGTTACAGCTTATATATAGTTCAACATACCAATAAAAAGAGGGGAGAGGGGAGTGGTTAGTAAATTATGTATTGGTATAAAATATATGGTTATACAAGTCAATGACCCTTTAAGATACATCATCGTGAGTTAACACGGGTCAACAGGCCATCTGGTTATGAGTCATAAGTTATGCATCCTGTCCCATGGGGCCTACAGAGCAGAGAAGGACAAACCAACCCACAATGATTATATATATATATATATATATATATATATATATATATATATATATATATAGTACATTGCTTGTGCAAGCATCTTTCTAAGCATTCTTTTATAGTTCCATATTTAAGCTATCTTGTATACTGGAATGGCAGAGCATATCAAAGCACATCAGTCACAATGGTTTGGTCATATTACTACAATCCTCTCTTTTGTCACGAACGCGACAAACACAAATCCAATATGCCCCCAACATTCACCTGGACTACTTTCCCACAAATTTACCACCACACTAAGCATTTAAAAATAGAAAACAAGTAAAAGGAAATGTCCACATTATAATTCTCATTCTCCTAAACTTTTCCCAAAACGATTGGTTCGATTCTGTGCTCACCCATATTTTACAGAGATCCTCCTCCCCAAAAACCCTGCCTCTCTTTGTAAGAATAGAACTCAATATCCACAGACAGACTGGAACTGATGCATTGGGCTAGACTTGGGTCTTCGGGCTGGGTTATCTGGATCTCTCCCTTGTGATGCTCACTGGAATTCCGCAGGCCTTGGGCGTGCATCATTGGCTAACCCTCAAGGTGTCATTCCCAGGAACATTTTCCAGCAGGAGTCTGTCTTTACTCATCTTAGCACCTCCTATGATATTTGAACAACAAAGATGAACAACGAAGATTTCCATGTAAAAGCTGTAGTCATCTTTTCATCCAGATAGGGTAGGGTATAAATGGGGTATAGGGTATGAATAGGGTGGGCATTTCTTCATGTGCATGGAGCTAGGGGTGAATGCTGGCTGGCTGGGGCGGATACTCCTCATCCAACATGAATAATCACAGAATCTACCTGATCAATTCAGGCCTTAACCATTGGAGGTATTAAAAATAATATTCCTCATTGACTCAAACATAAGTAAAGCATGCAAAAATTTTCATTATATAGATTCAATATATTTAACTAAACATTTTTCCTCCCAAATCCAGTATTTCAGCAGGATTTCAACAAAGCTTAAACATCTTTAGTTCCTTCTATCCCCAGGACCCAAGTGGACCCGAGGGTCTCCGAATAGAACATTTTACCCAAACACATATTCTGACTCAGAATTCAGCCTCCCAACTTTGCAAATATATCTGATCATCAGTAGGGATGAGCCGAACACCCCCCAGTTCGGTTCGCACCAGAACCTGCGAACGGACCGAAAGTTTGCATGAACGTTAGAACCCTATTAATTACAATGGACGCGAATGTTCGAAATCTAAAGTGCTATTTATAACGGCCAATATGCATGTTATTGTCCTAAAAAGGGTTTGGGGACCCGGGTCCTGCCCCAGGGGACATGTATCAATGCAAAAAGAAGTTTTAAAAACGGAAGTTTTTTCTGGAGCACTCATTTTAATGATACATAAAGTGAAAAAATAAAAATAAAATATTCCTTTAAATATCATACCTGGGGGGTGTCTAAAGTATGACTGTGATGTGGCATGTGTTTCCCATGTTTAGAACTGTCCCTGCACGAAATTACATTTGTAAAGGAAAAAAAGCCATTTAACCACTTAAGACCTGGACCAATTTGCAGCCAAAGGACCAGGCCCCTTTTTGCGATTCGGCACTGCGTCGCTTAAACTGACAATTGCGTGGTCGTGCGACGTGGCTCCCAAAAAAAATTGGCGTCCTTTTTTTCCCCACAAATAGAGCTTTCTTTTGGTAGTATTTGATCACCTTTGCGGTATTTATTTTTTGCGCTATAAACAAAATTGAGCGACAATTTTGAAAAAAAAATGCTATATTCTTTAGTTTTTGCTATAATAAATATCCCCCAAAAATATATAAAAAAACATTTTTTTCCTCAGTTTAGGCCAATACGTATTCTTCTACATATTTTTGGTAAAAAAAAAAATCGCAATTAGCGATTATTGATTGATTTGAGCAAAAGTTATAGTGTTTACAAAATAGGGGATAATTTTATAGCATTTTTATTAATATTTTTTTTTTTTTACTAGTAATGGCGGCGATCAGCGATTTTTGTTGTGACTGCGACATTATGGCGGACACATCGGACATTTTTGACACATTTTTGGGACCATTGTCATTTATACAGCAATCAGTGCTATTTAAATGCACTGATTCCTGTGTAAATGACACTGGCAGAGAAGGAGTTAACCACTAGGGGGCGGGGAGGGGTTAAGTGAGCCCTGTGTGTGTGTTTTCTTACTGTAGGGGGGCGTGGCTTGGCATGTGATGTCCCTGATCGTCTTTCCCTATGACAGGGAACAGACGATCAGTGGCAGTGTCACTAGGAAGCACCGGGAGAGGTTTGTTTACACAGACCTCTCCCCATTCTTCAGCTCTGTGACCGATCGCAGGACACCAGCGTTGATCGGGTACGCTGGTCCCGTGGCTGCGGTCACGGAGCTCAGGACCGGGTCGCGAGCAGTCCCACAGCTGGGCTCTTAAAGGATAATGTACCTGTAAGTTGATGTGCCCAGCCGTGCCAATCTGCTGACGTATATGTGCAGGAGGCGGTCCTTAAGTGGTTAAAACTGCTTGCGGCTTTAATGTAATGTCTTGTCCTGGCAATATGGATGAAAATCTTTGAGAAAAATGGCATGGCTACCCTGCACACTACACCCACTGTAACAGCGCTATCTAAAAAAGTATAAAGCACAGCTGACACTGTCCCTGCCTATCCTTCTCTCTATGAACACCGCACAACACTACACAAGGCCGCCGCACTGGCGGCCTTATATAGTGTGGGGCGTGTACTAAACCCCCCTGATCTATAATTGGCCACAGGCATCCCGTCTGTGGCCAATTATGGCTCTCCTCGCTGCCGGCGCTGTGATTGGCCAAGCATGCAGGGTCATAGTGCATGCTTGGCCAATCATCAGCCAGCAATGCACTGCGACTGGCGCAGTGCATTGTGGGCCGTTCGTATCACACAAATTTGATGCGAACTGCCCACAAAGTTCTGGTTTTGACGAACGGACGAACGGCCGATGTTCAATTCGAACATGGGTTCGAATCGAACACCAGGCTCATCCCTAATCATCAGTAACAAATAAAACATTGATGGATAAACAACATTACATCTTCACGATTGGCACTCTGGGAATTCAAAAGGTAAATATATCCAGAATAGTCACTCTGACTGTTATTCAAACAAACATTCCCCTCAATATTTTAGTATCTCATGGACTCAATACATGCAGCAATTTATTTTGGTCCTGGTTACTTAATTTCAGAAACTCATATTATCAATTTTAATTTAACCCCAAACTTTTAGGGAAATATACATTATTAGGAACATGGGCCTAATAACCTCTACTCCCAAAACAAGAAAACACAATGGGGGTTATTTACAAAAGGCAAATCCACTTTGCACTACAAGTGCACTTGGAAGTGCAGTCGCTGTAAATCTGAGAGGTAGATCTGAAATGAGGGGAAGCTCTGCTGATTTTATCATCCATTCATGTGCAAGATAAAATGCTGTTCTTTGCATGTCCCCTTCGGATTTACAGTGACTGCACTTCAAAGTGGATTTGCCTTTCGTAAATAACCCCCAATATGAACACTTTTGAACACCTTTTTCCATATCTTTAAATCCTTATCTCACCCGAAGTATATATTTTCCCTAGTGCATAGGATTACACAACACAGTTACTTCTCTTTTTCTTTACTAACCACAATTCCTCCGGCGTAGAGCCTGGAATACATAACTTCCTAATTCTTTCCATAGCATAGATATACACTTCTTAATTATAATTAGGGATGAGCCGAACACCCCCCTGTTCGGTTCGCACCAGAACCTGCGAACAGACCTAAAGCTCATGTGAACTTTAGAACCCTATTAGTCTATGGGACTCGAACGTTCAAAATGAAAAGTGATAATTTTAAAGGCTAATATGCAAGTTATTGTCATAAAAGGTGTTTGGGGACCTGGGTCCTGCCCCAGGGGACATGTATCAATGCAAAACATTTTTTTAAAAATGCCCGTTTTTTCAGGAGCAGTGATTTTAATAATGCTTAATGTGAAACAATAAAAGTGTAATATTCCTTTAAATTTCATACCTGGGGGTGTGTATAGTATGCCTGTATGCGCATGTTTCCCGTTCTTAGAACTGTCCCTGCACAAAGTGTCATTTTTGCAGGAAAAAAAGCTATTTAAAATCGCGGCTAATGAATTGCCGGCTCCCGTAATACAGAGAACAGTCATTCATTGAAAGTCATTGATAAAAAAAAAGTAATTGATAAAAAAAAAAAAAAAGCATGGGGGTTCCCCCAAATTCAATTACCAGGCCCTTCCGGTCTGCTATGGATATTAAGGGAACCCCGCTTCAAATAAAAAAAAGACGTGGGGGTCCCCCTAAATATCCATACCAGATACTTCAGGTCTGGGATGGATTTTAAGGGGAACCCCGGACAAAAAAAAAAAAAGGGGTGGTGTTCCCCTCAAAAAACATACCAGACCCTTATCCGAGCCCGCAACCTGGCAGGCCGCAGGAAAAGAGGGGGGACGAGAGCGCCCCCCCCCTCCTGAACCGTACCAGGCAACATGCCCTCAACTTTGGGAGGGTGCTTTGGGGGTCTGTGACCCCTCAAAGCACCATGTCCCCATGTTGATGGGGACAAGGGCCTCTTCCCCACAACCCTGGCCATTGCTTGTGGGGGTCTGCGGGCAGGGGGCTTATCGGAATCTGGAAGCCCCCTTTAACAAGGGGACCCCCAGATCCCGGCCTCCCCACCTGTGTGAAATGGTAAGGGGGTACAAAAGTACCCCTACCATTTCACCAAAAAAGTGACAAAAATGTGAAAAATTACAGGAGACGGTCTTTGACAATTCCTTTATTAAAATCTTCTTTCATCTTCTTTCTTCTGGTCTTCCTTCTTCCTTTCTTCATCCTTCGGTTTCTTCATCTTCTTCTTCCATCACAGACCCCCAAAGCACCTCCCCAATGTTGAGGGCATGTGGCCTGGTATGGTTCAGGAGGGAGGGGGGGCGCTCTCGTCCCCCCTCTTTTTCTGCGGCCTGCCAGGTTGCGTGCTCGGATAAGGGTCTGGTATGGATTTTGAGGGGGACCCCACGCCATTTTTTTTTTGGCTGGGGTTCCCCTTAAAATCCATCCCAGACCAGAAGGGTCTGGTATGGATATTTAGGGGGACCCCCACGTCATTCTTTTTTTAAATTTGAAGCGGGGTTCCCCTTAATATCCATAGCAGACCTGAAGGGCCTGGTAATTGAATTTGGGGGAACCCCCACGCTTTTTTTTTTATCAATGACTTTCAATGAATGACTGTTCTCTGTATTACGGGAGCTGGCAATTCATTAGCCGCGAGTGATTTTAAATAGCTTTTTTTCCTGCAAAAATTACACTTTGTGCAGGGACAGTTCTAAGCACGGGAAACATGCACCCCTTCACAGGCATGCTATAGACACCCCCCAGGTACGAAATTTAAAGGAATATTACACTTTTATTGTTTCACTTTAAGCATTATTAAAATCACTGCTCCTGAAAAAACGGCCATTTAAAAAAAAAATTTGCATTGATACATGTCCCCTGGGGCAGGACCCAGGTCCCCAAACACTTTTTATGACAATAACTTGCATATAGGCTTTTAAAATTAGCACTTGAGATTTCTCCCATAGACTTTTACAGGGTGCTTTTGGCTTTTCGAATTTGCTGCGAACACCCCAAATTGTTCACTGTTCGCTGAACAGGCAATGTTCGAGTCGAACATGAGTTCGACTCGAACTCGAAGCTCATCCCTAATTATAATATTCTTAAATTGTATTTAACCAAAAAAAGATAAAATCAAACATTTTAAAATCCCCAATCATTGTTAACCCCTTACCGCCGAGCGTACGCAGATGTGCATACTCGGCTTTCGGGGGTTATATTGGAATGATGCCCGCAGCTGCAGGCATAATCCTGGTACTGTTTGTTAGAGCGGGCGATCGGCTTTCCAGGGATAACAACCGCTAAAAGCTGCTCGATTGTTATCCCAGAGGAGCAGGAGGGAACGTCCCCCCCTCCCGCCACTCTTCCCGGGCCTCCTGTCCCACCGAGACACGATCCGCCGATTCCGACGGCTAGTGACAGACTTGCACGAAGCCGGAAACGGCTTTGTTCGAGTCTCTTGAATGTAAACACGGAAGCGACGTCACAAGTTTTAAAAATATACAGTATTCAGATACACCGTTTTGGTGATCTGAATACTTTGAAGTGCAAAGGAGGGATTGGAGGTCTTTTAGACCCCCGATCCCTCCATAAAGAGTACCTGTCACCACCTATTACTGTCACAAGGGATGTTTACATTCCTTGTGACAGCAATAAAAGTGATCAAATTTTTTTTTTTTTTTTTAAAACACAATTTAATAATATAAAAATAAATAAAATAAATAAGAAAAAAAAAGATCGCGCAGCAAAGAAAACACATACGGAAGTCGCACCCGCATATGTAAACGGTGTTCAAATCACACATGTGAGGTATCACTGTGATCATCAGAGCGAGAGCAATAATTCTAACATTAGACCTCCTCTGTAACTCTAACCTGGTAACCATAAAAAAAAACTTTGCCTATGGAGATTTTTAGGTACCAAAGTTTGTCGCTATTCTACGAGTGCGTGCAATTATAAAGCGTGACATGTTTGGTATCTATTTACTCAGCGTAACATCACATCATAAAAAAATTGGGATAACTATACCATTTTTTTTTTTTTTTAATTCATGAAATTGTCCCTTTTGCCAAAAAGTTGCTTTTAAAACACTGCTGCACAAATACTGTGTGACATAAAATATTGCAACAATCGCCATTTTATTCTCTAGATTCTGCTAAAAAAAAAAAAAAATATATATATATATATATATATATATATATATATATATAATGTTCGGGGGTTCTAAGTAATTTCCTAGCAAAAAATAGGGATTTTTACTTGTAAACACCAAATGTCAGAAATAGGCTTAGTCATGAAAGAGTTTTAATATAGCCCAAACACAATTAAAACCATTTACACAAATATAGCACATTTGCTGTTATTGGAAAAAAAAAAAACACCTCTTAACTTCAATAATGTAAGGATAGGCAATTACAATTAAAACAGTCCTTAAAGTCAGACTCTAGCCTAACCACTTCAATACAGGGCATTTATACACCCTTCCTTTCCAGACCAATTTTTAGCTTTCAGCGCTCTCACAATTTGAATGCCAATTACTCAGTCATGCAACACTGTACCCAAACACAATTTTTATCATTTTTTTCATACAAATAGAGCTTTCTTTTGGTGGTATTTAATCACCACTGGGTTTTTTATTTTTTGTGACATAAGTGAAAAAAGAGCGAAAATTTTGAAAAAAAAAAAAACACTTTTTTTTTTAGTTTCTATTATAAAATTGTGCAAATAAGTCATTTTTATACTGTAAAGTAAAATTGATACTGCTACATCTCTTTGGTAAAAAAAATAACCCAAGTTAGTGGATTTTATTTAGTCTCTGTGAAAGTTATAGAGTCTACAAGCTATGGTGCAAATCATTGAAAATTGATCACATTTGATCACACCTGATGTACTGAAGGATCTAATTTCTTGAGGCTCTGAAATGTCAGGAAATACAAATACCCCCCAAATTACCCCTTTTTGAAAAGTAGACAGTCAAAGGTATTTAGTAAGAGGCATAGTGAGTTTTTTGAAGTTGTAATTTTTTCCCATAATTCTTATTTTTATTTATTTTTTCACAAAATTATCATAAAAACAAGTTATTTCTCACACACAGCATATGCATACTTCCAATTACACCCCAAAATACATTGTGCTACTCCTTCCGAGTATGGCGATACCACATGTGTGGGACTTTTACACAGCCTGGCCACACAGAGAGGTCCAACATGCAGGGAGCACCGTCAGGGGTTCTAGGAGCATAAATTACACCTCTAATTTCCTAACAACCTTTTACATTTGTGAAGGCCCTGGAGCACCAGAACAGTGGAATTACCCACAAAATGACCCAATTTTGGAAAGCAAACACCCCAACGTCTATTCTATGAGGCATAATGAGTCTTTTGAAAGGTTCATTTCTTCCCACAAGTCTTCGGAAAACGTGGAAAGAAAATTAAAACATTTTTTTTTTTACACAAATTGGTCAGTTTATAAGATATTTCCAACACAAAGCATGTATATAGCAAAAATGACACCCCAAAACACATTCTGCTACTCTTCCTGAGTATGGCAATACCACATGTGTGAGACTTTTACACAGCCTGGCCACATACAGAGGCCCAACATTGAAGTAGCATAAATTACACATCTCATTTCATTCCTACCTATCACACTTTTGAAGGTCCTGGAGCACCAGGACAGTGGAATTACTCACAAAATGGAAAGCAAACACCCCAACTCTATGAGGCATGGGCTGCAGATAGGTACTCGTGTACACTGATGGGCTACAGATAGGTACTCAGGTACTCTGATGGGCTGGAGACAGGTACTCGGTTACTCCGATGGCCTGGTGACAGGTACTCGGGTACTCCGATGGCCTGGTGACAGGTACTCGGGTACTCTGATGGTCTGGTGACAGGCACTTGGGTACTCTGATGGGCTACAGATAGGTACTCGGGTACTCTGATGGGCTACAGATAGGTACTCGGGTACTCTTATGGGCTGGTGACTGGTACTCGGGTACTCTGATGGGTGGTGACAGGTACTCAGATGGCCTGTGACAGGTAGTCTGATGGACTGTGACAGGTACTCAGATGAACTGTAACAGATACTCAGATGGGCTGTAAAAAGGTGCACAGGTACTCATGCACTCAGATGAACTGTGACAGGTACTCGGGTACTTGGATGGACTGTGACAGGTACTAAGGTACTTGGTTACTCAGATGAACTGTGACAGGTACTCGGGTACTTGGGTACTCAAATGAACTGTGACAGGTACTCGGATACTCAGATGAACTGTGACAGGTACTCAGATGGACTGTGACAGGTACTCAAGTACTCAGATGGACTGTGACAGGTACTCGGGTACTCAAATGAACTGTGACAGGTACTCGGGTACTCAAATGAACTGTGACAGGTACTCGGGTACTCAAATGAACTGTGACAGGTACTCAGATGGACTGTGACAGGTACTTGGGTACTCGGATGAACAGTGACAGGTACTCGGGTACTCAGATGGGCTGTGACAGGTACTCGGGTACTCAGATGGACTGTGACAGGTACTCAGGTACTCGGGTACTCAGATGAACTATGACAGGTACTCAGGTAATCAGATGGGCTGTGACAGGTACTCGGGTACTCAGGCACTCAGGTGGACTGTGACAGGTACTCGGGTACTCGGGCACTCAGGTGAACTGTGACATGTACTCAGGTACTCAGATGGACTGTGACAGGTACTCAGATGGGCTGTAACAGGTACTAGGGTACTCAAATGGACTGTGACAGGTACTCAGGTACTTGGGTACTCAGATGAACTGTGACAGGTACTCAGGTAATCAGATGGGCTGTGACAGGTACTCAGGTACTCAGATGGACTGTGACAGGTACTCGGGTACTCGTGCACTCAGATGGACTGTGACAGGTACTCAGATGGACTGTGACAGGTACTCGGGTACTTTGATGGGTGGTGACAGGTACTTTGATGGGTGATGACAGGTACATTGATGGGTGATGACAGGTACATTGATGGCTGGTGACAGGTCCTCTTTATTAGGGGGGTTATCAGTGTTGTTGGTGTACACTAAGCGGTAACGAGATGTTACCGCAATCTCCTTCTAACACACGATCAGTGTGTGAGGAGGAGAACACGTTAACATCTCGTTACCGTGGTCTGTTGACATTCTGTGACCGGCTGTGATTGGACACAGCCGGTCACGTGGTAAAAAGCCAATTTCATTGGCTCTTTACTGCGATCAGGGTTGGGATGTGTCAGGGTGACAAGCCTCATCCCGATCGCCACTCTGCATGCGCCCTAGGGGCGTGCACGAGTGCCGTGCATGTAGACATTACATGTGACCGGCTGTGATTGGACACAGCCGGTCACGTGGTAAAGAGCCATTTTTTTATTGGCTCTTTACGTGGATCTGGGATGGGCTGTGTCCGAGGGACACACCTCATCCACGATCGCAGCGCTGCGGGCCCCGGGGGCCTGCAGGACCGACGAGATACTGAGGACGTCATATGACTATACGGTATTGAAGTGGTTAAATAATCAAAATACCCTATACATAAATTGAAATGCTACTTACTAAATTTGAATCTCATCAGATTCCTCAAAAAAACATCTGGTACCAGCGCATACATGTAATTGATCAGTGACGTGTCACATTCCCCTTTTAATGTTCCCAATTAACTATGTATTGGGCATGGGCTTAATATGTGCCCAACACATTTCATGAATAGACTGACAATAGTTGCAACATTTTAACAATAAACATGTATTTTTATAGATAACTTTTCAATATTAAATCCTTCTTTAGCATTCACTCTCCACCTAAGCAAGTCTCTCGGAGGCTTTATACCCTTTTTCACTTGAAGCAACATAGCAGATCTATGCAAGCGGATATGTACCTCTGTGTATTGTGCTAAACAATACTTTGGATAGGAGGAATCACTGAAATAGTAACTTGTCCTTGTCCAAATCTGTGATTCAATCCTTCAAAGCACCACACACAGATGAATACCCTACTCTGTCCCTCTCACCTGCCCCCTTTAGCAACGCTCTCCATCTTGGCAGGATCATAGGACACATACCAACTACCTAACAATCCATTTGCATTCAGAAGAAAAAAAATAAAAACTTATACTCTAAATTGGAATTCCAAGACAAGACAAAAATTCACATATAAATAAAATTAAGAATTTCTCTCTATTAACAACAGTTTTACCTTACCTAATAACCAGTAATTCACCAGTAGTTCACAAGCTTCAAAACATGCTACCAGTGATACCACTTGTGTGTGCCCTACACACTCCAAAGCTCTGTTATACAATACTTTTTACATTTCAGCTATGTTCGGGTTAACCTCTTAACTCTTACCTTTCTGTTCCAACCTTTATTATTGAATCGTCAGAAAAAAGATGGCAATGTTATATGTGTTAAAACTCTTGGTCTGTATTTGGCTATTCTTTTAAAACAAGTAACAATATTATACTGAATGGCAAGTTCCCCTTTTTTTTTTTTATTATTATTTTTTTTTTTTATACAATACATATTATAACAAGTCACACAACGTGGGCTGCAACCGGCCACAAACTTGCCGGTACACTACAGAAAAACAATACAACATAAAAGTTCCCACAGAAACTTGTGGTACTTCCCCCCCCCCCCCTAACTTTGCCCAGACAGGTACACAAACGTTCCTACCTCCAGCCGGAGGCAATGGACCCAAGGATACAATTCTGCAGCTCCCACGCGTTCTATCAGATGTCCTCCATGGAATGGTTGCGCTCGCGAGCCCCCGCTCCCCCCCTGCCCCATAGTGACATGGTTTAATTAAGGAGAGTTACCCATCCCCAACTGTGCAGTGTGCAAATTCTTCAATCACTCACTAATCTTCTAGCCCTTCAAGACAATTGCCCTTGCGTGTTATCTTATCTACAAAGGATCTTAGGTTATGTCCCAGTGTGGTTAAACTGATACCGTGTCCATGGAAGCTATCCACCCCACCCCCCCCCCCCAAACCTTCTAAAAAATTAGTTCAGAGCCCCTCTGCTCAAGTATGTAGCCTTGTAAAAGGGTACTGCCTTGTTGACCAATGTTTTCCAAGACTCCAAGGTCGGTGACACAGAGCTCTTCCATGAAAGGATAAGAAGGGTCTGTATGGCCCTGGTAGTGGCCAGTGGCTCCACTAAGTGTAGAAGACATACTTCGATGGACATAGGGATAGAAATTGAGGTGACCGACCTTATACAGGAGGCGATGGCTTGCCAATAAGATTTAATTAGTGGGCATTCCCAGAAAACATGCATGAAGTTAGCTAAGGGTGCAGCGCATCTTCAGCACAGGGAGTGCTGATTCCCAAACATCTTTGCCAGTCTAGCTGGGGTGAGGTAAATTCTGTGTAGGAATTTGTAGTGAATCAATCTATCTCTGCTAGATACTAGGTACTGGAACGCGGTCGCCAACATATCGTCCCATTCTTTTTTGTTTATATATATATATATATATATATATTGTAGGGGATCAGAGAGTAAAGAGCTGGCTCAGAGGCAGTCCAGTAAAATAAAAGTGGCTTTATTCAGCAAAATGGCAAAAAAATCAACATAAGACCAGACAGACTTGTCTTGTCACATGGTTATGCACACAGGTATAGCTCACAGTTCAGCAGCACACAGGCTTACAGGTAAAAGTTCATGGCTCCAACCAGAGCTACAGTCTTTATGTGGTTAACCACTTCGCATCTGGCCGTAGCCGAATGACGGCCTCGGCGCGGATGTCAAATCCCGGGAGGCCGTCATATGACGGCCTCCCCTTTCCTCGCTCTCCGAGCGCGCTCACGAGCGCGCATCGGGGAAATTCTGTGTTGGCCGTGTCCCTTGGACACAGCCAATCACAGATCGCTGTAAATGGCCAATCACAGCGGCCATTTACAGCGCGATCGCCCTGGCCAATGAGCAATGATCTCAAGTGTAAACATATGAGATCATCTCTCATTGCCGGCTCTCTCTCCTCACACAGAGACAGCGTGTGAGGAGAGAGAGGACCTGTGAATACAGTAAGACACATCAGCCAACAGTACAGTGCCCCATCATTACAGTGCCCCATCAGTACAGTACCCCACCTGTGCCGATCAGTGCCCCACCTGTGCCGATCAGTGCCCCACCTGTGCTGATCAGTGCCCACCTGTGCCGATCAGTGCCCACCTTTGCCGTTCATGGCCCACCTGTGCCGATCAGTGTCCACCTGTGCCGATCAGTGTCCACCTGTGCCGATCAGTGTCCACCTGTGCCGAGCAGTGCCCACCTGTGCCGATCAGTGTCCACCTGTGCCGAGTAGTGTCCACCTGTGCCGATCAGTGTCCACCTTTGCTGATCAGTGCCCACCTGTGCCGATCACTGCCCACCTGTGCCGATCAGTGTCCATCTGCACATCTTCACAATCAGTGCCCGACTGTGCCACCTCATCAGTGCCCGCCTGTGCCACCTCATCAGTGCCCGCCTGTGCAACCTCATCAGTGCCCGCCTGTGCCACCTCATCAGTGTCCACCTGTGACGCCTCATCAGTGCGCATTTGTTCCACCTCATTAGTGCACATCTGTGCCACCTCAGTGCCCATCTGTGCCACCTCAGTAACCCATCTGTGCCACCTCAGTGCCCATCTGTGCCACCTTAGTGCCCATCTGTGCTCATCAGTGCCCATCAGTGCAGGCTTTGTACACACCTGTGTAGTCGTACCAGCAACCAGCAGCAAAGGAGGCGTTCCAAATTCTTTCCCAGACCGACGAGAGCAACGGGGAGCTCTCTTGTTCAGATTCCTCTTCATACGCCGATTCTGAGACAGACATAACTTACGAGCCAGTCCTCAGTAGCGAAACACTGAGTGACTCGGAGGAGGAAGATATTCGGCCGGCCAAACGAAGGCGTTCTGGTGAGGAAGCAGTGCCATCCACCAGCACTGCAGTGCCATCCACCAGCACCGCAGTACCTCGGCAAGAAAGGCCAAGGACCCATGCCAGCCTTCCCTATGCCCTTCAAAACCCCTTGTGGCTTCATCCTAATTCAGGAGAAGCCAACATTCCCCCTTTCACTGCCCAGCCAGGAGTCCAGGTGGACACACAGAATTTTACCCAATGGATTTTTTTTATTTAATTTTTACGGAGGACATGTTAGGATCAATTGTGGCCCAGTGCAATCTTTATGCCCAGCAATTTATTTTGCAAAACCCAACCTCATATTATGCCCGTCCCTATGAATGGAGAGACCTAACGGTGGAGGAGTTCAAGGTTTTTTTAGGCCTCACATTTAACATGGGACTCACCAAAAAAAACACTTTGATGTCCTATTGGTCAACCCAGCCCCTCCAACACATGCCAGTCTTCTCCAAGGTTATGTCCCGAAACAGGTACCTCATGATACAGAGGTTCCTTCATTTCAATGACAATTCCCAGTGCCCTCCCCGAAATGACCCAAATTATGACAGGCTTTTTAAAATTCGCCCACTTTTAAATTATTTTTCTCAAGTATTCCCCCAGCTGTTTACCCCAGACCAACACATATGTGTGGATGAGTCCCTTATTAAATTTAGTGGCAGGCTCAAAATAAAACAAATTATTCCCAGCAAAAGGGCCCGCTATGGAGTGAAGGTGTACAAATTATGTGACCGAGTCACAGGGTACATGTATGCCTTCAAAGTCTACGAAGGGAAGGACACCCAGCTGCAGCCACCTAATTGCCCGGACTACTTGGGATCAAGCGGGAAAATTGTTTGGGACCTCATATATCCCCTACTGGAGAAAGGCTACAATTTATATGTAGATAACTTCTACACATCCCTGCCCCTGTTCCACAACCTCCACCGGATGAAGACACCAGCATGTGGCACCGTTAAAAAAAAACGGAAGGGCTTTCCTCAAAGTCTCGTGAATCAAAAATTGAAAAAAGGAGAAACGGCAAGTCTGAGAAACAAAGAGATTTTGGCATTGAAGTGGAGGGACAAAAGGGATGTCTACATGCTGTCTTCAATCCACAATAATACCTTTGTAGAAATCCCCAGAAGAAATGGCCCCATAAACAAACCCAAATGTATTTACGTTTATAATTTGTATATGGGGGGAGTCGACTTCAACGACCAAATGATGGAACCATATCTTGCTACAAGACGGACATACCATTGGTACAAGAAAGTTGCAATATATTTTTTTCAATTGGCAATATATAATTCGTATGTCATTTACCGGAACTCCACCCAAAACCCCAAACCCTTCCTTGGCTACCAGGAGGAAGTTTTCACTGCCCTTGTATTCCCGAGCGGCCCACCAGAAAATATCCAGATGTTGTTAGTCGACTCTCCCACTGCCACTTTCCTGATAAAATCCCTCCCAAACCAACAGGCCAACGCCGTCAAAAAAAATGTAAGGTGTGTACCAAAGCAGGAATCAGAAGAGACACATCTTATCATTGTGCAGATTGTCCTTCCCAACCAGGCCTCTGCATAGGTGACTGTTTTCGCCGTTACCATACTTCAATAAATTATTAGTGAAGTATGGTAAACGTAATCTTCAGTTCCTGCCCTTACACACCTTCACACCCCTTATGCCACTGCCTGCTCTGTTACTGACCCTGGCTTGTTATACGACCATGCTTCTGCCTAACGATTCTGTACCTACCTCTGCCTGATCTGGAACTGACCCTGGCTTGTTATACGACCATGCTTCTGCATAACGATTCTGAACCTACCTCTGCCTGATCTGGAACTGACCCTGGACTGTTATTCGACCATGCTTCTGCCTAACGATTCTTTAAATACCTCTGCCTGATCTGGAACTGACCTTGGACTGTTTGACCATGATATTTGCCTGCCTCTTGGACTGATCTTGTACCCTGCTACTGGACTAGTGGGATTCAACACAGGGGTCTCGCATATGTGAGGGGCTCCAAAATTGTTTTTCTGGATGAAGAAAACGATTTTTTTTGTTTTCTCAATCCTAGATTAGTGTCTGGAGGCTCAGAGGCTTCAAAGAGATTTGGGTGGGAGAAGCCTCTACCCCTGTCCCCATTCTGTCCTGAACGAGGCCCTACTTCTGCCTGCTGCCTGTAGGACTTCCTGCCGTCATGCCTCTGCCTGTCGCACTGACCACACCACATGTCCTGCCTACTTCCAGGACCAATATTTTTGGCACTGCTGACAATATCTCTGCCTGCACTGACCCTGGACTTTATATGGACAATATCCCTGCCTGGACAATTGTGTTCGCCGTTGCTGACCAAGTCCCTGCCTGCTGCCTGGACCAGTGCTATCCTCCTGTGTACAACTGCGCTACTACAACCACAGGTAAGCTTTTGTTTACGCTTTGCTCAGCATAATGTATTTTGGGGTGTAATTCTTGGTAATTCTTGGTATGTGCATGCTATGTGTCCCTGGAATACCTGATGGTGTTCCTTGCATTTTGGATCTCTGTATGTGGCCAGACTGTGTAGAAGTCTCATACGCATGGTATCGCTATACTCAGGAAGAGTAGCAGAATGTATTTTGGGGTGTCATTTGTGCTATCTAAATGCTACCTGTTGGAAATATCTTATAAACGGACAACTTTGTGTAAAAAAAATGCGTTTTAATTTTTTTTCAACATTTTCCAAAAACTTCTGGAAAAAAATTAACCATTCAAAAGACTCATTATGCCTCATAGATTATACGTTGGGGTGTTAGCTTTCTAAAATGGGGTCATTTTGTTTACGTTTCCATTGTCCTGGTGCTCCAGGGCCTTCAAAACTGTAATAGGTAGTTGAGAAATGTGATGTGTAATTTATGCTCCTAGAACACCTGATGGTGCTCCCTGCATGTTGGGGCCACTGTATGTGGCCAGGCAGTGAAAAAGTCCCACACATGTGGTATCGCTATACTCAGGAGGGGTAGCAGAATGTATTTTGGGGTGTCATTTGTGGTATACATATGCTATGTGAGAGAAATAAGCTATTACAATGACAATTTTGTGAAAAAAAATAAATAAATAAAAATATCTTAATTTTGCAAGAATTGTGGGAAAAAATTTCAAATAACTCACCATGCCTCTTACTAAATACCTTGAAATTTGAAGGTAAAGCTCTATTTGTGGGGAAAAAAAAGGACAAAAAATTAATTTGGGTACAGTGTTGCATGACTGAGTAATTGTCATTCAAAGTGTGAGAGCACCAAAAGCTGAAAATTGGTCTGGATGGGAGGGGGGTTTAAGTGCCCGGTAAGCAAGTGGTTAAGCTCACCCAGCAGGTACACCATCCAGCAATGGACATTTTAACACAGCGTCCTGATGTGTCTCTTCTACTCAAACAGCTCCACACTGACACTTTCAGCACACCTGACAATAAGCAGGTCTGAAGGGTAAGCCTTCTTCAATTTAACCCCTTCTTAACCCTGCCCCAGGCTGACCCTCTACAATATTATTACATGGGCTTACACATATCTGGAAAATTTCAGGCTGCAAAAAATTAACATCCGCTGACACCCGATATCATCCGTCTCCGCTGTGGTCCGATTCTGCAGACGGAGGAAAATCCTATTTTTCTATCTGTCTGCAGAGCGGATCGGATGAACACGGACAGACATATTTCCCATCTCAGTCGAGAGTGCATATCTTCCACAGAATCAGGTCCCTGTTCTATTCCCCATTGGCTGCATCCAGCTTCTGGTTCAGACCCTGCTTCAGTCTCTGGCTCCATTTCAGGTTCTGATTCAATTACAGGTTCTAATTCTGGTTCATATATAAGAATAAGTTCCCCCAGGAACAAAAGGGACTTTAAGGGTGAACTTGTAGAAAAAATGCAAATATATAGAAAAATAGAAAATGTATTGAGTAAAATACCCTGTCATAAACAAACATGACAGTGATGCACAAAGTCATATACAGTATTCATATGTAACATGTGAGCAAAAACAACACAGCACTTCTCATGTAGCCCGACGCGTTTTGGAATATTTAAGATAAATCCCTTCTTCAGGGGCATGAAGGAGACAGTAATTGGAGACGCTCTGAAATAGAAGTACAAAACAAAGTCTAGACTTACAGAAAAAGGACAATGTCGAACATGGAAAGCATCATGGCTATAAGGAATGTACCGTATATACTCGAGTATAAGCCGAGTTTTTCAGCAATTTCAGTAATTTTGATCCTTTGATCCTTTGTTCCCAAACAGAATTATCTAGATTTTCCCCTCACAAATTTAACTTTATAGGCATGAACTGTGAGACTTACAAAAAGTTTGTAAAAGTATATAAAGTATCTTTATTTGAACAATATATCAAAAAAGTAAATGTAAAAGAAAAAACATCACAGTGATCCCTTTATGCAAGCATATATTCTAAACAGTATATATGCATTATGTCTTTCCGAAAGCACAATGTTACCGAATTAAATCGTAATAAACATGTGCGTTTGTGTAAAACAATCAGATCATTATTGTGCATTAGAAGTGCCTACGCGTTACGGAGTCTTATTATACTCCTTCTTCAGGGTTGATTCAATATGCACGTATTATCTTTTGAAAAGGCAATCTAAAATACAAAGAAGAGATACATGTATATATATTTCCAGTGTATAAAAAACGCACAAAATCACCATAAACAAAAAACACAGAAAAACATGACAAAAACTTTTTCCCCCCGAGGGGGGAGACAAACACCCATGCATATGGCATGGACTTACATGTACACTTGGAGTGCTGGATATGACCATGTAAAGTGCTGCTCAGTGCCTGAGTAGAATATGTGGTTGTACTTCAGAGATGAAAAAGCAAGAGTGCACGATGTGCATAGACAGGGATGCTGTCTGCTAACAGAAGCTGGTAGATCAAGGGGTCATATGGATGCAAACCGGGACCGCAGTGGCCAATAGCTACAGAGGAAAAGAAGTATGACAGGAATTTATTGTTGTACTACAACACATTGGGTATACAATGTGTACCTTAATTTCAAGGAAAAGAAGATAAAAAACAAGGGGATGCAATTGCATCCTTACCTGCATGAGAGATACCATTAAGCAATTTGCAAAGGTTATCGCAATTAAAAATAGACTGTTTTTAAACAAAAATCAGTATCTCATTATTATCAAGCTTTATATGTATATATATATATATATTTATATATATTATTCGTTTCCAAACAGGGGGAGGCTTGGACAGTGAATAGTGGTGTTTTTTCCATCCCCCATTTGGGCTGTCTCATCCTTTTCTACCGGGGTTGCAGCACTCACTTTCCCGATTACCATTCAAGGCTTTATGCTGATTGGGTGATTGGTGACGTTCCGCACACTAACAGGAACTCGCTCCCCACTCCATGACAGAGCCTGAGTGGGTATAATTTCTGGAACTAACTCTAGCCCAACTTCCTCCTCTATGGGGTCAGCTTCTACTACCACATACGGACCCGGTTGGTCCCAGGACAACTTGACAGTGGCTTTGAGACAGTCTCTCTCTCCAGGCTGCAGCACCCTTTCTCGAGTGTCTAGTCGCCACAACCTCCCCACTCCTTCGGCGGGTGCCTTCTTTTCTTGCAATACCCTCTGAAATTCTTGCCTCAACTGAGGATGGATTTTCCTAACAGGGGCACCCTCTATGTCCAAGGGGGTGAGTAGTCTTCTCACTAAATTGGTATTAGTTCCTATCAGTAAAGAATTTCTGCCGGCTCCAGGCGGTCGAGGGCATACGACGTCTAACGTGTCGATTGTCTTTGGCCTTCCAGCTAAAGCAGAGTCGAAGGTTATCTTGATAGCTATGTAACCATTGTAAGGACACTTCTGATTTCCAATTCCCCAGATTTCCACCTCACTAAGTTTACACAAGAGGATATGTTTCAAGTACTTATGATAGAACTCTTGATACAGCAGCATTACTTGAGCTACAGTATCCAACAGTGCTTGTGTATAGATACCCTCAACTTGGACTGATACTATAGGGGAGGCCCCACTAACTAAGTCCTTGGGTAGATTCCCTCCAGGTGCCTCTAAGGTATGTGTTCTAACATGCGGTGTTTGAGATTTAACTGCTTGTTTAGTGAGATATGCATTGATTTCCTGTCCCCCTTCTTCCATTTTCTGGGGATTTTAATTTTGGGTCGTGCTTGAGCACAGGCGGGTGCGAGGGCACTGATAACTTGCGTTCTCCCCTCTTGTTTTTCTTCCAGCTTCTTTTCTTGTCCTTGGAACACAGCCTTCCCTTGGGACTCCCAACTAGCTCCCTCAAAGAGGTCCCTTGAAATTTTCCGCCAGCTTAGGGAAGAAGAGTTTTTGTAGTGCTCTTCATCAAGGAGTTGAGGGCTGACACCAGCTTTGGGACACTTGACTCAGAAATGTCCGGCTTCTCCACATCCATAACACCTCCTCTCTAGTCCTGAGTACTGTTTTGGTTTGCTTGTATGAGTCCCTTGCTCCTGAACTTTTGTTTGGGTCTCCATTACTCGTATCAGTGCGTGGTACATTTGAGTCAGAGCCTGTGCTACTTGCGCCATCAGTTCCATTGCCCCTAGTTCTACAACTGGTTTATGGACGTGAGGGGGTGTCAATCCCTTGGGTTCAGATTCGGTTCCACTGTCATCATCAGAAAACTAATTCAGCATGAACAGCGCGGGACTTTCTATGGCAGAATGTTTCAAAAAACTCTGCGCTAGAGAGACCTATTGGATTTATCGACTCAATACTCTCTTGCCAGGTGGTATCAATGAATGTATTAGTCTCGACCATCTTGTGAATTTTCCTTATCCTTTCATATACAATATTATTATATAGATTTATTAGCATTTAATTAAAACATTTTATAACAACAATATATTTTTACATACATATGTATATATTTATATAGATTTATTTAATATATATATTTATTTATTATACAATTTTAATAACATTTCCAATTCCAGTGGTCATATGTCTAAAGGACCAGGAACCTCTCTACAGATCCAGCCCCAGTGACTGACACCACCTTCACAGGACACCTTATATGCCTTATACTTACCTACTGAATGTGAGTGCTTTCTACTGCTGTGTACTGCACATAATTAAAACTGTTATACAGTCTGCACCCAGAGGCGCCTCTCTTTCTTGTTTTTTTCTCTTAGTGCTCCGGGAACAAAAGTTTGTTTCCACTGGGTGGCTGTCGTTGTTATGGACTTTTTTTGTCATCTCCCCGGTCATTTTCACCCATTTGCTTTACCCCCATCTAAACCCAGTTTTTCAAACGTTGCTAATTGCACATATACACAATAGCTGATATAAGGTTTACCCGAGTGCATCAGCCCTTGTGTTTAGCACTGTGTACTTTGTTTTCTATGAATGAAAATTCTTTTTGGATTTTTGTTTTAAGTGCTTGCGCCAATTACTTGTATTATTTTCACCACTTTCTCCTTGTTTCCAGTAACAGGATTCGCATCTCTCGGTCTTTGGCTCTTTTCTTTCAGCAGAGCCTCTTCCTCTCGAACCTCTCTTATCAATTCAGGATAGGTTGGTACCTCAACCTATCCTGGTTGGGTCCTTTTCAATAACAGCTTCAGCACAATAGGATTATTGGGCCGGGCCCCATGTAGCACCTGGTTAGCGTCTTTGGGGTCAAGACCTTTCTTGAGGATGATTTGGTGTAGCATCCGGTCTACCCGAGAGATGTATTTGGACAAACTTTCCCCTCTTTGTTAATGGGTATGGTTGAACTTGTACATCAGATCAGCGGTAGTCTAAACTCTTCCAAAAACAGCACACAAAGCCGCAATGTAGTCCATGGAAAGTCCTTTTTCCCATCCTTAGGTTACGGATCACGTCGGCTGCTGGGCCTTGAAGACTCTCACTAAGTCGCTGTCGTTTAACAGCCTCTGAAACACTCGACTTTTCCATAGCCTGTAAAGCTTGACTCATCCAGGTTTCAAACTTGTCTTCTCCCACAGGCGTCAGTAACTGTCATGAGATAAATCGAAATCTCCGATAACTTTGATTAGCATTCTCACGCCCATTTTTTACCAGGCTATCGACCAGATGACTCATATCTGTGTAGAAAAAGAGTGGAGGGGCGCTGGCCCCTTGAGAATCAGACCCCATAGGCACAGGACTTTTCTCATGAGATTTTGTCAGAGGTGGCTTCTCACTCCCTCCTCTCTCGCTTCTGAGGGGGAATACCCTTGCCATAATTTCCTCCGTTAAGCTGATCTCTTCCTCCTGAAAGCACACTGGCAGTTTTTCCTGTCATTCTATCAGTGCCCTGACTTGATCCATCTCCGCAGAAGCTTCAGTTTCCTCCAGGTAAACCCTGTGTCCTGGCACTAAAGCTCTCAGCCAACTTCTGATCTCTCTATCTGTATGTTTATGCTGCAGCATCCCGGATGAGCCCTCAAATGTAGCACGGCCCCCTTGGGGACTGCTGAGAATTACCTGCTCATCTGCACGGCCATTACCAAGTGAACCTTCCAACTCACCTGACACTCTGGGTTCAGACATCCTGTTAATACTATAAAGCAAGAATCAAGCAACTTAATAATATAAGGTTCTGAAATGTTTTACTTGAACCAAATAAAGTTATTTCACAAAGAAAGGAGTAGATCCGCTGAGCTGTGTTAACAGCGCCAACTTTGCAAACAGACTCCTCCTGAAGACACAACAATGTTTAAACAATGAATAAGTCTATATACACAAGGATACACTATATTCAGTTCCAAAGTCACCTCCCAGTGGATGTTATAGTTAACTACATGTCTGGCCACACTGACATATATGTAATCTAGACAGAAAATGCCATTTTAATGGGAGTTAATCTCCCACTGATGTTATGTATCTATATATCTATATAGGCTTCCTACGAGTAATGGCAGTAGAGTTCATGTGGCAGATCTGTTATTCTTCACTAGCTAGTTGGAGCTCATTAACTGTAATCCGTTTGGTTGCCGATGAAACAGTAGATTCCAAGTGGCGAAGGCTTAAGGCTTCTGAGTACAGTGTTCCAGCAAAGCAGTAAAGTGTTCTTGGATAGAGATGTGTGCGCACTGTGTTCTGTAATGGTGGTAGTGAATAGATAAAGATTGGGCAGCTTGGTCTCTTACCAATGACCCAATCGATCGGCAGTCTTCTAGATAGGAACATGGATGGAAACACTTCAGCAAAGGATCCTCTGTCTCGGCCTTCTGTAGTGACTTTCTCCAGACGTCCGCACCAATGAGTAGGCGCTGTAAATGATGCTAGTAACAGGATGTCCAACAGCGGATAGCAGGACTAGGCCTCTCAGGCCTCGTGGTGGAAGTAGCGTTCTGCGTGGTAGGCCGCGACCTCTCTCTCTCTGTCACACAGAGAGGTCCGTCTTGCGCCAGGTCCAGGAGGAAGATAGCGTACGCGGTCTTCAAAGCTTTTTTATCATCTCTCCCAGCAACCTTCGGGCCACTGCAAGGGTCACTGGGATTTGTAGTCTTAGGGTACAGAGATGCATAGCAGCAGATTCAAAGAGGTCTATACACCCCATAACTCACTCTGTTGGCACACAGGTTAGAGGTCACTGGCTGCATGAATAATCACGGGGACAAACAATGTTTAGAACACTGGAAAGTACAAAACTTTCTCCCAGATCCTCCCTTGATCTCCCAGACTCCTATAGCTGTCCCGATTTTCCCAGTCCTTGGGCAAGGAATCCCCATCACAAGGGATGCAGTCCCTGGCAGGAACACTCAGCTCTCCTGACAGGGCTCTGTCTGCAAATGGCAGCAACTGCCCTGAGCTATCCTCAATCTTTCAATATATAAGGGCTGTGTGCATCTGGACACACACCCTGCTGGTTTTCACCAAAACCAGACACTGGGCTGGATATTTCTTTCCTTCCAAGATACTTCAAAAATTCAAACTAAGGAGCCCAGTTAGAGAATACCAAAATATGAAAAAAGGATTGTTTCTTTTTTAAAGCGAAAATTTACTCATACTAACTTGATAAAAAATGTTCTTTAGCAAGAAACATATATTCCCCATTAATAATTATGCTACCAAAATTAGTGTGTGCTGTAAATTGCCTCCAGCATTGCTCCTATTTCTTCTTACCAGAGACTGCCATTTTGCTGAGGTCTGGAGCTCTTGAGCAGCAGTAAATCTTTAGCCTGTGAGCAGATTTGCCTCTGATTTTTGTCACAGTGCTAAAACATAGACAGCAACAGAGCATGTGCAGAGCAGGGTGAGAGACTGCATAACTGGTGGACCAGGACAATGTAACAGTTTAGAGGGGCTAAGCGCTATCAGTGCAACTCAAGTAGTATATAATATTTATCAAGTTATCATGACCACTCAGAGTTTGTGGGTCATGTTGCTTTGGTAAGCATTTATGTATATATGGACACAGTTGATCACCTTACATGGGGTGAGAATGCATTGCGACAGTGGTTTACACTGGATTAGTCTCCATTTACACTTGTACGACTCCAAAGTTGCGCCGACTTTGGAGGCAACTTTGAACTGTTGCACAACTGTTGCAATATATAACATTCAGGTACAACATTCATGCAACTTTTGAGGGTTAACATTGAAGTCTATGGCCCTCAAGTTGCATGAAAGTCAGACCAAAGTAGTGCATGAACTACTTTGAAGTTGCTGCAACTTTATTTAGCACATACACTATATTACTAAAAGTATTGGGATTCCTGCCTTTATACGCACATAAACTTTAACCACTTCGGCCCCTAAAGGATTTACCCCCTTAATGACCAGGCTATTCCTTGCAATATGGCACTGTGTCTCTTTAACTGATAATTGCACGGTGGTATGACGCTGTACCCAAACAACATTGATGTCCTTTTTTCCCCACAAATACAACTTTCTTTTGGTGGTATTTTTATTTTAATTTTTTTTTTTTTATTTTCAATATTTTTATTGAGTTTATATCATACAAAGATACATGGTAATAACAATTTCTGGTGAGGCAGTACAATTGATAGAACAGAATATACAAACGTGTATAGTAACAAAAACAACTAAGACTGACTGCTAGTTAAAGCCAGTGTAAAGTAACCCTGCCCTAGATAGGGTAAAGTTCAGGAATAAAAGGAGACCAGGACGTCAAGTACATCTAGTCAGAATATCCTAGCATACAATGAGTGTGGCACAGTCCCATCAACCCATATTGTAACTTGTGATAAACTTGAGAGAAAGATTGCTTGTGTTGGGCCATTTCTCCACCCCAAGGGGAACACTGTGGAGAAGACGGACCAGGACAATCTCTCCCTGAAAATTACATGGCCGGTCGGGAGGAAGAAGTGTGATTACACTGGACTGCCAGTAAAATTACATTGTCAGTGATATGTTGAGTATCAAGGTCAGGGGCTCAAGCATACAGGGCTGTATGTTATCATGCAGCAGAACACGATTGCCTTACTGTATGGCCTGAACTATACCGGGTGAGATGATAGATTAAAGTCGATGGCTGAGTTCCGCTTGTAAGGGAATCAGACTAGAGAGAAGTTTTTGCTCCATATGAAGAAAGAAAAGGGAGGCGAGAGCAGCTAGAATAGAAGATTTAGTAAAGCTGGTGAAGTGTCAGCAGGATAGAAAAGGGGCTAGAAGAAAAGGAGGGAAGAAGGTCACCTAGAGGTAGAGAAGGTAATCGGGGTCGACTATGCTCCTGGAACTAGTGGAATACCTATGTATTTTGCCCAGGGTTCCCAAATTAAGTTGAATTTGTGGGTTTTGTCAAGTCTTTTGGTGGTATTTAATCACCTCTGCGTTTTTTATTTTTTGTGCTATAAAAAAAAAAAAGACTGACAATTTTGAAAAAAAAATATATTTTTTACTTTCTGATATAATACATATTCAAAAAAAATATATAAAAAAACGAATTTATTCATCAGTTTAGGCCAATATATATTCTGCTACATATTTTTGGTAGAAAAAAAATCACTAGAAGCGTATATTGATTGGTTTGCGGAACAGAGATGGTGTCAGGGCTGGGCTCAGCCCTTTCTTCCCTGGGCTGGCCGTTCAGCTGTCGGCTAATTGCCAGCTCCTATCTCTCCACAGTTACTCACATGTTGATGATATGCTGCTCGTCAGTCCTGCCTACTTAAGCCGTCCAGTCCACATCCCTTCTGGCTCCAAATCCTGCTTGCTGTTCTACTATGCTGTTCTCTGGTTCACTGATGTTTTGGCTTGTCTGACTATGCGTTCCGAAACTCTGGCTATGTTTTGACTACGTTTACTCTGTTTACCTTTTTTATTATTATTAAACAAGTGTGATTTAACTGTACTTCTGTCAGTTTTGCATGTGTGCGCTGTAATATGTTTGTTCTGTTGTATGGTCTTATGGCAGCACCATCTTTATGCATTTTTTAGGGTGTGCCCCCCAAATATCTCTTTTGTTTAACTGTACTTCTGTCTCAGTCTGATTCATGGTTTTTGACAGTAGGTAAAGGCCATGAATTCAGAAGATACAGTCAATCCACTTGTTAGCAATATTTTTTCCAGATTGGATGAGCAGGGTCACCGCATGGATCAGTTTGCCATGGTGTTACAAATGCTCCTGAGTTGCACAACTCACCTGGAATCTCCCACTGTGGCTGCTCTGGTACAACCTGTGTTGCAGGCTGTCCCAGCTGCTGCTCCAGTCTCTGTGCAGGCACCCGCCTTGAGTATTACCTCTATAAGAGGTATGACTCGTTCCGCTCTGCTTCCCCAGCGATTTGGTGGCGATCAAGTCTAATGCAGGGGGTTTCTCAACCAGGTTGAGATATACTTTGAGATGCTGCCCCAGGCGTTTCCCACGGATAGAAGCAAAGTTTCGTGATATCTTTGCTTTCTGAGAGAACATTGGCCTGGGCAAACCCTCTATGGGAGACGCAAACACCTGTTGTCTTGAGTTACTCTGAGTTTATGGCTTCTTTTAAAAGGGTATTTGATGTTCCCGCACGCTGCGCTTATGCTGCCAAGTGCCTCATGTCCATCAGAGTATGAGAACTGTTGCCGATTAAGCCATTCAATTCCGTACTTTGGCAGCAGAAGTTGCTTGGAACAATGAGGCCCTCATGGCTGCTTTTTCTCATGGTCTCTCGGAATACCATCAAGGATGAGATAGCAGCCCGAGATATACCCACTGAGCCGGAGAAGTTGATCACGTTTGCCATCCTCATTGACTCCAGACTCAGAGAAAGACTTCCTTTTAAAGAGCGCTTGCGGAAGCCTCCTGCACATTTGTCTCTGAGCTTTGCAGTCCCACCCTTGCCTCCCTCACCTCCCATGCCTCCTGGTACCGAGTCGTTCAGTGAAGTGCACTTCGGCTTCACACGTCTCTCTGCGGATGAGAGAACCCTTAGGAGGGGGGAGACATTGTGCCTTTATTGTGGCCAGGCAGGTCACTTTTTGAAGTCTTGTCCTACCCGTCCAGGGAACGCCCTTAGGTGGTGTTGTTCCGTCCCCAGTTATCCAGAAGGATAAGCCCCTGGTTTCGGTTACCCTTTCTTGGGCTGAGTACTCTGTCGAGATACAGGCTCTAATCGACTCTGGGGCTGCAGGCCTGTTCATTGATGCTTCCTTTGTATCGAAGCACTCAATTCCGCTGCAGCTGCGTGACACTCCACTTGCCATTGAGGCTCTTGACGGGATACCTCTACAGCCTGCCATGTGACTCATAAGACTGTTTCGTTGTCCATGGCCTTAGGGGCTCTTCACCATGAGATAATCCAATTCCAAGTTATTTCCTCACCTAAGTTTCCGCTGGTTATTGGTTATCCTTGGTTACAGAGGCACAACCCCTCTTTTGACTGGCTCTGTGCTGAAGTTCTCTCCTGGTCACCACAATGCAGTAAGACATGCTTCCAGAAGGTAGCCAAGGTCCTGTGCACCTCTTCACTCTCCTCCCTGCCGGAGGAGTACCATGATTTTAGCGATGTCTTTGACAAAGGTCAAGCTGGAAGTTTGCCTCCACACTGGTCATATGATTGCGCAATTGACCTTCAACCTGGTGCCATACCCCCTCATGGCCATGTTTACCGTTTGTCAATCTTAGAGGATAAGGCCATAGAGGAGTATGTTGCAGACGCACTTTCTCAATGTTTCATCTGCAAATCTTTGTCTCCTGCTGCTCTTTGTGAAGAAGAGTGGTGAACTGAAGCCTTGTATTGATTATAGGGGTCTCAATCGCTTCACGATTAAGAATGCCTATCCCATTCCGTTGATTACGGAGTTATTTGGCCGCCTCAAGGGAGCAATGGTTTTCAATGAAGCTTGATTTGAGAGGGGCATACAATCTTGTGAGGATTAAGGAGGGCGATGAGTGGAACCTGTGTTTTAATACCAGAACAGGCCATTATGAGTACCTGGTAATGTCTTTTGGCCTTTGTAATGCCCCGGCAGTTTTCCATGAATGTCCTCCGATATTTGTTGCAGTTATGTGTGGTGGTTTATCTCAACGATATCCTCATATTTTCCAAGTCCCTGGAGAGCCACCACACAGATGTCTGACATGTGCTTTAGAAACTAAAAGATAACAATCTCTATTGTAAATTGGAGAAGTATGAATTCCATTGCAGACAGGTTAAATTCCTGGGTTATGTCATATCCACTGCTGGTTTTTCGATGGACCCAAAGAAACTTTCAGCAGCCCTACAGCGGCCCGACCCATGGGTTTACATCCTCTGCAGCATTTTCTTGGCAACTATTATCAGAAGTTTATTCGTAACTTCTCATCTCTGGTCAAGCCCCTGACTTATATGACCAGAAAGAACGGTAACCCACAGAGTTGGTTTCCGGAGTCCATTAAGGTCTTTGAGAGTCTCAAGGCCGCCTTTGTTTCTGCTCCTGTGTTGGCACATCCTGATCCTACATTACTTTTTATCCTTGAGGTTGATGCTTCTGAGACTGGAGTTGGCGCCCTTCTGTCTCAATGTCCTACCTTTGAGAGCTCTATGCATCCTTATGGCTACTTTTCCAAGAAATTGTCACCTGCGTAGTGCAATTACGAGATTGGTGACAGAGAGCTGTTAGCGATCATTTTATCCCTGGAGGAATAGAGACATCTCCTCAAAGGTACCACTGTGCCAGTTCTCATTCTTACTGACCATAAGAATCTCACATTCTTGTCTGAGGCTAAACGCCTCTCTTCCAGAAGGGCGCGATGGGCTCTTTTCTTGTCTAGTTTCAATTACATTGTCTCTTTCTTACCCGGTACCAATAATGCTTTGTCACAACAATTTTCCTCCACTTCCAAGATGGAGTCTGTTCTGGTTCCTGTGATTCCTCCTGATCGTATTCTGGCTACGGTTCGCACCAGTCTCTCTTCTCCTTTGGGTGACAAAATTCTTGATGCTCAGGTCCATGCTCCTCCTGAGAAACCTTGTGACCGCTGCTTTGTCCCAGAGAGTCTTCATACTGCCGTGCTCCAGACTTACCATTCTCCCAAGGCTGCTGGCCACCCTGGGAGAAATCAATTCTTTTGGGCCATTTCCCAACAATTATGGTGGCCTAGTTTATGTGCTGATGTAACCGCCTTTGAGCTGCCTGTTCTGCGTGTGCTCAGAGTAAGACTCCACGTTACCCTCCAGTGGGCCTCCTACAACCCATACCCAATGGCGAGAGGCCATGGACCCACCTGTCTATTGGCTTCATTGTGGAGTTATCCAACTCCCAGGGCAACACAGGTATCCTTATGGTGGTTGACCGGTTCTCGAAAATGTCTCATTGTATTCCACTTAAAGAGGAGGTCCGCCAAAAAAATAAAAATTAAAAGCCAGCAGCTACAAATACTGCAGCTGGTGACTTTTAATATATGTACACTTACCTATCCAGGGAGCCCGCGATGTCGGCAGCTGAAGCCGATCTGTCCGTCGGCTCTCGGCTGCTACCGCCGCCATCCTCGGTTACAAAATCAGGAAGTAAAGCCTTGCGGCTTCTGTTAAAGATTTGCTTGACTGACATTCCTTCTGGCTCCAGATCCTACTTGCTGTTCTACTATGCTGTTCTCTGGCTCCCTGACGTTTTGGCTTGTCTTACTATCCGTTCCGGTTCCTGAACTCTGGCTATGTTTTGACTACGTTTACCTTTTTTTTATTATTAAACAAGTGTGATTTAACTGTACTTCTGTCTCAGTCTGATTCATGGTTTCTGACAGATGACGGACCATTTTGCTGGCTTAAGACCAGAGCACTTTTTGCGATTCGGCACTGCGTCGCTTTAACTGACAATTGCGGGGTCGTGCGACGTGGCTCCCAAACAAAATTGACGTCCTTTTTTTTCCCACAAATAGAGCTTTATTTTGGTGGTATATGATCACACCTGAGGTTTTTATTTTTTGCACTATAAACAAAAAAATAGCGACAATTTTGAAAAAAACGCATTCATTTTTACTTTTTGCTATAATAAATATCACCCCCAAAAAGCTAGCTATGAGTAAGCGCTGTATTTAGCGTGAAACGCGTCAGCTGTGTGCCCCCACTTCCCTGTTTTGCTGTGTTTTTGGACTTTGATGTGATTCCTGTTTTTAAATAAATCCATTTGATTTTTCATCTTCGTCTGGTGTGCGGCTGTCCAGAGTTCCACTTGTTACTTTCTAACTACCGTGTTATTAGCCTGCACCTGGAGCTCCACACTAGGAGTAGAAGCATTCGCCTTGAAGGATCCCTCTGGAGCGGTGGTCATCTCTCTCCCTATCCACAACAATCTGTGGGCATTTTCAAAGGGACGTACCTGTACGCCCTTATGCCTGTCCATGCCATTCTGCCGACGTACATCTGTGTGCGCCGGTCAGGAAGTAGTTAAACCATTTTTGAAGGGATTTGCATCAGGCAAAATGGACTAAATATTACATACCTTCTTTCCCCCCTTTTTTGTGATTTAGGTTGTCATTATTGGTATTCTTAAATATTTCTTATTTTCCCAGTTTGAAGACGTCTAATTTAATGTATGAACTATCTAAGGTAATTTTGCAATGTTTAAATCAATTTTGCCAGCATCGCTGCGACCCCAGGATGGTTTATGTGCTGTTGTTATTGAACAGTGTTTGCTCATGGGGCTTTCCAGGCCCCCCAGCTTAGTCCCTAGGGACTAGCTTCCACATTTATGTAGTACCCCTTACTTCATCTACACCCCATATAGGACCCTGAAGCTCAGGGATCTCAATACAGTCTGGCTACAGTCTGGCTAATGTGCCTAACGGTAACCTATTGTTTTGCTTAAAATAATTGGAGAGAAAGATTCCCAAATAATCCAACACTTAGTTTATTGCTACGACTGTATCTGAAATATTTTCTTCATACTGGCTAATAACTTTCACCATTTGATTTTTTTTTTTTTTTCAAAGGCAATTATTATAGCTTTTGGTGATATTAGTTATTAATATAGTATATTTTTCCTTCTCCGGCGCATTACCCATACACATTCCCAACACCTTTTTTTCCAAACTACTCTCCATTCAAAGAGGCTTCCTATGGTCTAATAAGAGACCCAGGACCAATTTTAGAACCCTAACCTGGCCCAAAGATCAGGGAGGTATTGGCCTCCCTGACTTCAAAAAATACTATCAGGCCTCACACATATCCAGGATTATCGACTGGCACTGTCACAGCCGTACAAAAGACTGGGTGAACCTTGAACTCCCTCATAACAAAATACAACTACTCTATTACCCCTGGACCGTGCACTCCAAGCACGCTAGAGACATCACTCACCCACTTGTTGCAAATACCATCAAAATTTGGCATACTATTGCCACAAAATACGAACTAGCCACCATACCAGGCCCGTTAACTCCATTAACCAATAACCCAGATTTCCCGCCAGGCCTGATACGCATCTCGCCCCCAGCTCAGGAACAACACCCCAAACTCCTGGCCACCCATTGCATGAGTGGAAATAAAATGAAATCCCCAGAAACACTTAAAGCTGACTACGAGGATATTTTCTCAAATTACTGGTTCTATATACAGGTAAAAGATTTTCTCCTCAATGGCAAAAAACGATCCTCATATTATCAAAGACTCACGCCCCTAGAAGATATATGCCTTAAAGGCTCACAAACCGCTAACACAACCTCTCTTGCATATAAATGGCTATCCCACCCACCTAATCAGGGTAGAAACAAACATAAAGAAAGGTGGGAAAATGAACTTGGGTTTGTAATTACCAACGCACAATGGGAAAAAGCGTGTATCTTTGCACACAGATGCTCACTTAGTACAAGGTACCAAGAAATTTCATACAAACTCCTTACGCAATGGTACATAACACCGGTCAAGACCAAAAAATGGTCCCCTCTGGCCTCAGATGTGTGCTGGCGATGCAGCAATGATACAGGTACTCTTTTACATCTTTGGTGGGAATGTCCCCCAATCCTTGACTATTGGAACAAAATTACTAGGTGGATCAAGCACATCACAGATACGAAAATCATTTTGGACGCAGCTGCATGTCTATTGCATATTAATTCATTTTCGATCAGAAAATATAAAAAGTCCTTATCCAGGCACCTTCTTACAGCAGCTAAAAGTCTAATACCTTTGCACTGGAAAACCACTCACACTCCTACGGTCAAGAATTGGTTAGACAGGATCAACTACATGTATAGAATCGAAGAACTACTAGCAATGAAAAAAGAAGACTGCTCTAGCTTTACCTCACTATGGCAACCCTGGTTAGGTTTCACTCTATCTAGCGAATACACAACTTTAACCTCTTAAGCACCATAAATAACGTGTCTCTGAACATTAATACCTACAAACCACCTAATAACAAATAATTGCTCCTGAATGAACCCCCTAAATTCACACAGTACATACCCCCCCCCCCCCCCTTTTTTTTCCCCTCCCCTCTCTCCCCCCTTCTCTCTCTCTCGCTCTCACACACCTCCTTTTCCCAAACCAACCCTCAATGCCCCCCCCAAACCTACCCCCCCACCCCCATTCAAACAATGATTGTTAAGTGAACCTTCTACGTTAATCTGAACCTTACAATGCATAAAAGTTATGTTTTCTTCTGATATGTTCATTGTTGAGACTATTCACGTCTCTATACTTGTTTATGATTTGCACTACAAATTGTCATTCTGTTAAACTCAATGTATGCAACTTTTTCTGAATAAAAACCTTTGATTGTGAAAAAAAATAGTTGTATATTTTTCAAATGCATGTTTTATCTTCAAGGTCTATGGATTGGAATGTTTTGTCCAGTGTTGTTGCAAACCTGCATCTATATACCCTATATCTGTTCTATCAACTGGCAGAAGGCCTGTGAAGAGGTAATGAACTTACTTACTCAGTTAAAGGATGCTGTAGTTATACTTAAAATGAATTTGTGCTTTGCCCATGATGGGCAAAGCAACCTAACCCTCCCCACCTGCACATATTATTGTTCCTTCGCTCCTCCACTATTTCGTTAAGCAGCTGGTAGAGAAGAGAAATACCTGGTACTTCCTGGTATAGGGAGAATTTGAATCTGAATTTGAATTTGAATTTGAATTTGAGATTCTTACAGCTGTTATACTTGCTAAGCTGTTAATATACCACCTAATTATTGTATTATTAACACAGACCACAGTTTATTGTTTTATTCTCTAGTTTTATTTTTTACGGTTGGGGGAAAATGAATAGGTTTGGGAGGGTAAAGGGCACTTATTTATTTTTCAAGTGTTCCCCGATCTTCTCGTTCACCTGCTGGAGCCCCTGCAAGATAGCTTTGTAAGTTACAACCCAACAGATCTAATTATAAAGCATTCACTGTGGGAATGACTCAAAGCGATCACAAATAATCACTGTAAGTTGTGTAATAAGTTTACCTCCATGATCCATTTTTATTTTTAATACATTATTTCCAAAATTATAATGTACTGTTTTTACATGATTTCTGATTTAGAAAGTGCTTTACAGGATGCACACTCACTTGCTGTTATATACAGATCCTCTAGTTTGCTATCAGACCTATTTGGTGTTTTTATATTTGGGGTAACTGGGATAGAGTTGAGGGAGTTGAGTGGAATACTCCAAAAATAACAAGATGAGGACAGTAAATTTCCAAAAGTCCTTGCAAAAGCAAACTGGGGGCTTGTCTTTGAAGTAGAAGCAGTTAAAAGCATACAAGATTCTTCTTTAGAGCAATCAGAGAGAATCTCTTTACAAATAATTGAATTCCAAATAGCAAGCAATTGTGCTGCAAGTTTGAAAATGACTTGCTAAGCTATTGCTAGACTTGCCAGGCTTCACAAGTTGGTTGCACAATTGCATAGTTGGCAACTTTGTGAAAAAATGTATAGGGACACTTTTTTGTATGTAGGCGGAGTCTTATTATAATTAGGGGTGGAGCATTCATTTGTATGCGTGACTTGTGGGGGAAGAAAAACGTGTCTCACAAATCGTGCCACAGCTAAAAATGGGCGTGGTTTAAATTAAATATTGGCTTAAAAGGGACGTGGCTCAAAGGGGGTGAGGTTTGAGCCTGAGATGAACGAAGGATGGTGGGTGAGAGAAAAAGAAAGAAAGAAAGAGATAGGGAGGGAAGGAAAGAGATGAAAGACAGGAGAGAGGGATTGAGGGACAGCAGGCCCAGATCCTACACCACAATAGTAATATGTGTATTCCAGAAAGTTTAAAAATCAGCAGATAAAGATACTCCAAACACCTGGTGTTAGCGCTTCAATTCATCATGGCACCCTGCATGGTTGGTATGGTATCAGGATGATTGAAGTGCATTATTTCTATTATTACATTGTAATATAAAATGAAATAGTTCAACTCACCATAATGCCGATTTAGTGGGAGCCCTGAGCATGTCACTTGCCACGTCGCCTGCCATCAGATGCCATCAGGTGTCCCCAGCAGAGTCCCTCCTTACATCAGGTGTCCCCAGCAGAGTCCCTCCTTACACCAGGTGTCCCCAGCAGAGTCCCTCCTTACACCATGGATTCCCAGTAGAGTCCCTCCTTACATCAGGTGCCCCCAGTAGAGTCCCTCCTTACATCAGGTGCCCCCAGCAGAGTTCCTTCTTACACCAGGTGTCCCCAGTGGAGTCCCTCCTTACATCAGATGCCCCCAGTAGAGTCCCTCGTTACATTAAGTGTCTTCAGTCGAGTCTCTCCTTACATCAGGTGCCCCCAGCAGAGTCCCTCTTTACATCAGTTGTCCCCAGCAGAGTCCCTCCTCACATCAGGTGTCCCCAGCGGAGTCCCTCCTTACATCACATGCCCCCAGTAGACTCCCTCCTTACATGAGGTGTCCCCAGTAGAGTCCCTCCTTACACCACTGCCTGGGATGCAAAAGTGTGCTAAAAGTTTGTTTGTCCTGGAGGGCTTTGTGCACGGAGGGAATAGAGGTGACTTGGGAGTCCCAAAACTCTGGCTGGGGAAGACACTGTCACCCCTCCTCACCCGGGTGCACGCTGCACCCTGGTAGTGATGCCACTGGTGATTTGGTCTCTGCTCCATTACAGAAGACCAACTCGTGGAGGCCAAATGGAAGAACCAAGAGGCGGACCCTGGGTTCCGCCTCTTGTTTCTTCCTCACTATAGCTGGTCTTCTGTAAAATGGCAGCCGGTGGAGAAAATTCACCAGTGCCGGCCACGGACCTTAAGTGGTGGCAAAAAATCGGGAACACGCCGATTTCCCGGGACATATCCCCGGATACGGTAAGACCGGGACAAAGGTCTAAATACAGAGAATGTCCCCGGAAATACGGGACAGTTGGCAACGATGCAATTGCATCAAGTCCGCATTGCATGACTCCAGATCAGCTTTCTTTGCAATTATTCTGCAAATCTGCTGCAAGTTCTGGTTTAGTTATGTTGTGCAATAGTCATCCCACCACAGTAGTCACTGTGGCTGAATTTGGAAAAGTGTCAACTATAACTTGTGCTTCAAGTGCTCTGCAAGTATTCAACTTGCCAGTGAAAATGTGCAGCAAGTTAACAAGACTCACAATTCTATCCCTGCTATCTGGGATAGACTGAACTTTTCAGGACACCAGCCGATGTCCCCTTTATCTAAACACACAGCCAGGCATGTACTGGCCATCGTGACTACCAGGAGTTTCCCGGTGGGCCGATGACTCAGTGGGTCGGTTTCAGTGACAAGGGAGAAGAGAGAGATACACAGTGCCAACTAAGTGTAGCATTAAAACAACTTTTATTTCACTAAAAGAACGTTACTGACAAAGGGAGTAGGGTGAAAGGCGTTAATACTGTGAAAGAGTCCATGCATATCATAAATCTGATTTAGAAGCCGCCAGCGGGAACCAATCGGGCCAGTGTATACTTCTCCTTCATTAGAACGCACGATGGGGCAGACGTCATCAGCCGTGATAAGCCTGGACTCTTGCACAGTGTCTTAATGCCTTTCACCCTACTGCCTTTGTCAGTAACATTCTTTTAGTGGAATAAAAGGGGTTTTAATGCTACACTTAGTTGGTGCTGTGTAACTCTCTCACCTCCCCTGTCCCCTGTCCACAGTCGCTTCTTGCTCCGGACATGGCAGCCACTACAGTGGGCATCATCTCCATGGCAGGCAATGTGGCAAGTGACACGCTGCATCTGCTGACATGTGACATGTCAAGTGACACGCTACATCTGGTGGCAGGCAACGGTGGCAAGTGACACTCTGCATCTGGTGGCAGGAAATTATGGCAAGAGAAACGCTGCATCTGGTGGCAGGCGATGTGGCAAGTGACACGCTACATCTGGTGGCAGGCGACATTGGCAAGTGACACGCTACATCTGGTGGCAGGCGACATTGGCAAGTGACACGCTCAGGCTCCCACTGATTCTGCATTATGGTGAGTTGAACTATTTCATTTTATATTACAATGTAATAATATAAATAATGCGCTTCAATCATCCTGACACCATATCAACCATGGTGCCGTGATGATTGAAGCGCCAACATCAGGTGTTTGGAGTAAAGTGGGCCGGTCTGGATGAAGTCAAAATTTTTGTCCCAGTCCAGCCCTGCACACAGCTGACTCTCTAGCACCAGAGGGGTGTCAGCAGCCCAAAGTCTATAAGATATCTATCACTGTCTGTACTCACACACTGTCTGTCCCTGGAAAGTTGGTTGCCTCCTATCAACATCTAATGTATGTGGCACTTTTCTCCTGTGATACCAGACTAGATCTTCAGATGAGAGCCCCTCAATCAGCTATCTGTAACTTCTGCATCCAGGCCCCTCAGCTAGCCCAGCTGAGGCCTCATGAACAGCAAGCACATGGCAGGGCTGCCCAGAGGGCAGCAAGCCCTCCAGCCTGGACTTTTCCTCTGCGGGCCACGACCCAGGAGTATTGTGGGGTAAATTCACTTATGCTGCGTACACACGATCGGAAAATGCGCCAGCAAAAGTCCGATGTGAGCTTTTGGTCGGAAAATGCGACCGTGTATATTCCATCTGACTTTTGGCTGGCGGCATTTTGGCCAGCAAAAGATTGAGAGCAGGTTCCCTAAAATTCCTACGCAAGCTCGGAAACAATTCGACGCATGCTCGGAAGCATTGAACTTAATTTTCTCGGCTTGTCGTAGTGTTGTCGTTGTCGTAGTGTTGTACGTCACTGCGTTCTTAACGGTTGAAAGTTCAGAGAACTTTTGTGTGACCGTGTGTATGCAAGCCAAGCTTGAGTGGAATTCTGTTGGAAAAAACATCCAAGATTTTACCGAAGGAAACTCTGCTCGTGTGTACGCAGCATAAGAGTTTAATATTGACTGAAACACATTGTACATGTGTTCAATTTACTAAGAATTTGGCAGTTGTCATGAACTAGGTACTCACCGAGGCCAAGATGCCGAGAGCGGTTACCCTTGCGACTCGGCGCCCACTGCCCTGAAGGTGACACAGGGACGGTTGGCACCAAGAGGCACAAGCCACCGGTGGGATGGTGACCAGGCGTGGCTCCTGATGTTGTAGAGAAGGGTAGACTGGAGCAGGTTAGTACGTCCACGAATTCCTAGTTGAGACACAGCAAAACAGACTGGGGATCAAACACAGGCAGGTTAGGTAAATGCAGGCCGAGGGTCAAACACTGATAGATTAGGTGCAAAGGTATCCTTGAGCAGGAGAGTCCAAGGCAGGCTAGGGATCAAACACTGGCAGATTCAGAAGAGAGTCCAAGGTACAGGCCAAAGGTCCAGGGCAGGAGAAGGTAACAAATCCAAGTAGGCAATCCAAAGGTCAAGGTTAGGAGAAGGCAGAGTAGTCAGGACGATCCGGGTTTGGCAACAGGTAAGACAATCTTCAAGGGTCAAGTACAGGATACAAACAGGAAGCAGCTTGTCAGACGAACCAGCGTCTGTCTGGGCACAGAGGCCCTCCTTTTATAGGGCCGTTGAGGTCACATGAGGTGATGCCGCGCTACTGCGCATGCGCGCGC
Source organism: Lithobates sylvaticus (assembly GCA_028564925.1). Classification (NCBI taxonomy): domain Eukaryota; kingdom Metazoa; phylum Chordata; class Amphibia; order Anura; family Ranidae; genus Lithobates; species Lithobates sylvaticus. The sequence goes on along the minus strand of CM053027.1, from coordinate 351,046,776 downwards.
GCCGCTTGGCGGGAACACGAGTGCGCACGCGCCGCCGCATCTTCTCCCTGTCACTGGCTATGAGCCGGGAAGCTGAACCCGTGCGCCTGCGCACTAGCGTGCGCAGCGGACGGAAGCCCTGACAGTGCCCCCCCCTGAGGGGCGGCCTCCGGACGCCCAGGCTCTCCATCAATTCAGGGTGTTCTTGTCGGAAGATCTTGATTAATCTTGGGGCATGGAAGTTTCTGGATGGTTCCCAAGAATTATCCTCTGGTGGATAGCCCTTCCATTTTACTAAAAATTGAAGCTGACGACCCACCTTCCTGCAGCCAAGTAACGACTCTACCTCGTATTCTTCCACTCCATCAATTGTTATAGGTGGAGGAGGAACCTCTTCTCTGTTCGGGAAAGGACTGGGGACCAAGGGTCTCAGTAGGGAGGCATGGAATACTGGGTGTATTCTGTAGGAACTGGGTAAGGCAAGTTCAAAGGCCACAGGGTTTACCATCTTCTTTATTTCGAATGGTCCAATGAACTTGGGACCCAACTTCTTTGCAGGACACGCGATTTTAAGATGGGTAGTTGCCAGCCATACCTTCTCTCCAATCTTGAAATGAGGATTCTCCTTCCTCCCCTTGTTGTGATACTTTTTATATCCTTCCTGGGCGTGTTGCATGGCGTCTTGAAGTCTTTTGAAGTTGGTTTGAATGTAATTTATCCGTTCTTGTACAGCGGGCACCCGTGATTCAGAGACAACATTAGGGAGAAAAGATGGATGAAACCCAAAGTTAGCCCAAAACGGAGTCTGATTTGTGGTCGAATGGGAAGAGTTATTATATGCAAATTCTGCAAAAGATAATAGAGAGGACCAGTCGTCTTGTGCGGAAGAACAGAAACATCGTAAGTATTGTTCAAGAGTTTGATTAGTGCGTTCAGTTTGTCCATTACTTTGTGGGTGGTAGGCAGATGAAAGACAAATGTTGATATCCAAGGTTTTGCAAAGTTCTTTCCAAAATTTTGAGGTGAATTGTGGGCCCCTATCCGAGACGATGCTCTTGGGTACCCCATGGAGTCTAACAACCTCCTTGACAAAAATGTTGGCGGTCTCCAGGGCAGAGGGGGTGCCGATCATAGGCAAAAAGTGACTCATTTTGGACAGCCGATCCACTACCACTAGGATAGTGGTGAAGCCTTGTGATGGAGGTAATTCCACGATGAAATCCATCGAAATGTCGGCCCAAGGTCGTTCTGGGATGGGTAGAGGCCTTAGTAACCCCCATGGCTTTGCTCTAGGACCCTTGTTTCGTTGACATGTAATACAGGAGGATACGTATTTTTGGCAGTCACCTCTCCAGCCTGGCCACCAAAAGGTGCGAGAGATATGTTCTGCTGTTTTCCGTACCCCAAAGTGCCCAGCTAGTTTATGATCATGTAGAGCTTTCAGGACTACAGGTCTCACCTCTGTAGGGACGAAAATCTTGTCTTGGAGCCAGAATAAACCTTCACGTCTCTCGAGGGTGTCCAGAATGGAATCCTTGCAGTGAGCCGAAGCGGTGGATAGCGTGGAGATCAGGTCAGTAGGTGTGAGTAGTAGAAAGTTCTGAGGAGTAAGAATGGTGCTGGGTTCTGATTCCTGCGAGGACTCTGGGAAGATACGGGATAGAGCATCTGCCTTGCCGTTCTTTGACCCTGGCCGATAGGAAATGTGGAATGTGAACCTTGAAAAGAAGAGTGCCCAACGGGCTTGACGGGGTCTTAAGCGTTTAGCAGTGCGAAGGTATTCAAGATTTTTATGGTCTGTAAAAATGGTAATTGGGTGGACTGCTCCTTCGAGGAGGTACCTCCACTCCTCCAGCGCGGATTTAATGGCCAATAGCTCCCGATCACCAACGTCATAGTTCTTCTCGGCCGGATTGAGCCTTCGGGAGGCGAAGGCCACTGGGTGCAGCAGGGCTTTCGGCCCATGGCGTTGGGAGAGGATGGCGCCTGTGGCTGACTCCGAGGCGTCCACTTCCAGGACGAAAGGTAGCAGTGGGTCTGGGTGCCGTAGGATAGGAGCAGACGTGAAGAGGGTCTTTAGTTTGACAAAAGCTTCCTGGGCCTCCTGGGACCACTGAAAACGGCTGTGTAGGCGGGTCAGTTGGGTGATTGGGCTCACAATGGCAGAGAAACCGGCGATGAACCTCCTGTAAAAATTGGCAAAACCGATGAATCTCTGTATAGCTTTTTTATCCTTAGGAGGTGGCCAGTCTACCACCGCCTTGACCTTTTGTGGGTCCATGGAGGTGCCTTTAGTGGAGATGATGAACCCCAGAAACTGTACGGTAGATCTTTCAAACTCGCACTTCTCAGCTTTAAGATAGAGCTGATGGGCTCTGAGGATGGTGAGGACCTTTCTGACATGTTCCCGATGTTGTTCCAGAGTGGCTGAAAAAACGAGAATGTCGTCTAGGTACACGACTAAAAAGTCATCCAAATATTTTCTAAAAATGTCATTAACCAGGTGCTGAAAAGTGGCTGGAGCATTACATAGGCCAAATGGCATCACCAAGTATTCATAGTGGCCAAAGCGAGACCTGAAGGCCGTCTTCCACTCATCCCCTGCACGGATTCTGACAAGGTTGTAGGCACCCCTTAAGTCGAGTTTAGAGAAAACTTTAGCTGACCGGAACCGCTGGAAGAGTTCAGGAATAAGTGGTAGAGGATATCGGTTCTTGATAGTGATTTTATTAAGTTCTCGATAATCAACGCAGGGCCTGAGTGAACCATCTTTCTTCCCAACGAAGAAAATACCAGCCCCTGCTGGAGAGGTGGATGGCCGAATAAAGCCCTTCTCGAGATTCTCATCAATATAGGCCTTGAGGGCCTTTAGTTCGGTCTCTGACAGAGGAAATATGCGCCCAAAGGGAATTGCGGAGCCTGTGAGCAATTCGATGGGGCAGTCATAGGCCCGATGTGGTGGTAGATGGTCGGCCTTCTTTTTGTCAAAGACATCTTTAAAGTCCTGATAGACCGGGGGAATGTGTTGAAGATTCTCTGATGTCGAGATGACCGATAGGACAGAGCAGGGAGTTGGAGAGATGCAGTGTTGGTGACAATATGGTGATGAGAAGGAGACCTCCTTCCTATTCCAGTGAATTTGGGGGTCATGAGCTTGCAGCCAAGGAAGTCCAAGGATAATTGGAAACATTGGAGAAGATATAAGATCAAACCGTAGAAACTCTTGGTGGCCGGAATCTGTGGTGGTGAGGATAGGTGAAGTCTCCTGAGTTACTGGACCAGATTGTGGAAGGGACCCATCAGCTAAATGGACCAATAGAGGATTTGCCTTGTTGAAGCAAGGAACGTGCCATTCCTTGGCGATAGAGATATCCAGGAAGCAGCTGCAAGCCCCTGAGTCAATCACGGCTGGTAGCCGGATCTTCCTTCCCGCTAGCTGTAGGGAAACAGAAAGAGTCACATAAGTTTGGGCCCGATTGACGGCTTGACAATTCATGAAAGGCTGAGGTGGCAACTTACTAGGCCGGATGGGACAATTCAGGAGGAAATGTCCTGAACCCCCACAATAGAGGCACAGATTGGATCTCCGTCTACGTTGTCGTTCTTCCTGGGTAAGGCGGGGACGGACTAGACCCAACTGCATTGGTTCCCCTTCAGGGGCCGATGGACCGGATGGGACGGTCGGATAAGCAGCTGGCATCCTTGGGGAAACCCATATTGGTCGGGACCCTTGTATACGTTCTGAGCGACGTTCCCGCATACGTCGATCCAGTGTGGTGGCTACCTGGATCAACTCCTCCAACGAAGTAGGAGGCTCCACCCGGGCTAACTCGTCCTTCAGACTCTCCCTTAATCCCAGTCGATACTGGTAGAGGAGGGCTGCCTCATTCCAGGTGGTATCGGCAGACCATTTGCGGAACTCCGCCGTATAGTCCTCTACAGGCCTTTTCCCCTGAGAGAGGGTATGCAGGGTGGCCTCAGCCGTGGCCTTACGTTGGGGGTCATCGTAGAGTTGGCCCATTGCTTCAAAAAATGTATCAACAGTATTAAGGAGAGGGTTCCTTTGTTCCATGAGACCATGGGCCCAAGATTGGGGTTCCTCGGATAGAAGGGAGATGATAAACCCGACTTTGACAATCTCTGAGGAAAAGGTCCGGGGTTGCAGGGCAAGGTACAGGGAACAAGCATTTTTGAAAGACCTGAACTTCCTGCGATCACCCGAAAATCGTTCTGGAATTGGTACCTTGGGTTCAGGCACGGCCATCATCATGGCAGGTGGAGGTTGAGCTTGAGGTGCAGAAGTCCCACTAGTAGACCCGGAAGCTGAACTTGCTAGAGGGGCGGCCGTGGTCAGTTGTTGGAGTCGAGTATCGACTTGAGCATAACCTTCCTGTAGTTTCTGTACCGCTTCCGTGAGGGCAGACACCTGCTGACATAACATGTCCAGTGGAGAAACCGCTCTGTTGGCCTCTGTCATGGCTGGTTCGTACTGTCATGAACTAGGTACTCACCGAGGCCAAGATGCCGAGAGCGGTTACCCTTGCGACTCGGCGCCCACTGCCCTGAAGGTGACACAGGGACGGTTGGCACCAAGAGGCACAAGCCACCGGTGGGATGGTGACCAGGCGTGGCTCCTGATGTTGTAGAGAAGGGTAGACTGGAGCAGGTTAGTACGTCCACGAATTCCTAGTTGAGACACAGCAAAACAGACTGGGGATCAAACACAGGCAGGTTAGGTAAATGCAGGCCGAGGGTCAAACACTGATAGATTAGGTGCAAAGGTATCCTTGAGCAGGAGAGTCCAAGGCAGGCTAGGGATCAAACACTGGCAGATTCAGAAGAGAGTCCAAGGTACAGGCCAAAGGTCCAGGGCAGGAGAAGGTAACAAATCCAAGTAGGCAATCCAAAGGTCAAGGTTAGGAGAAGGCAGAGTAGTCAGGACGATCCGGGTTTGGCAACAGGTAAGACAATCTTCAAGGGTCAAGTACAGGATACAAACAGGAAGCAGCTTGTCAGACGAACCAGCGTCTGTCTGGGCACAGAGGCCCTCCTTTTATAGGGCCGTTGAGGTCACATGAGGTGATGCCGCGCTACTGCGCATGCGCGCGCGCCGCTTGGCGGGAACACGAGTGCGCACGCGCCGCCGCATCTTCTCCCTGTCACTGGCTATGAGCCGGGAAGCTGAACCCGTGCGCCTGCGCACTAGCGTGCGCAGCGGACGGAAGCCCTGACAGCAGTTAATAGCTCATTCGGTAAAATAATGGTAATGCAGTAATTTACCACACAGTAGCTGGTTGTTAAGGAGCAGGCTGGGAAGCTGGCCTCCACGATGACTCATAAGTTGTCAGCGGGTTTCCTGCTGACAGCTGAATGTAAACAAAACCTGCTGGCAATGAAAAATTCTTAAAAAAACTGCATGGGGGTCCCCCCAATCCTTACTGGGCCCTTATCCGAGAATGAAGCCTGGATACCCAGGAAAGGGGGGGGGAGGGAGCGCCAGCCCCACCTGAACCAAATAAGGCCACATGCCCTCAACATGGGGGGTGCCCCCTTGTGACATCACCGACTCAGCATGCTCCTGGCCGATGAAGTCACAGTTATTTGAGAGCTGTCAGATGGCCGGAGCCTTCTCTGGGACCAGAGTGATTGCCATCAGGCCAGATCAAGGGACTTCTCACACTCATGCACTGTTGGAGTGGAGAGAGGGAGTACCCAAAAGTTTCAAAGGCAAAAGCGTACACTTGGGAAACAAGACAAAGCTTTACATAGTACACCCAAGAGTTCCAGATGAGGGCCCCTTCAACACTGGTCAGGTAGAACCAGCTAGAGGAACAGACACCTCCTCAGCACCTCCGACTAGAATAGGGCCAGAACTCCTTATAGCTTTGGGGGATTTCGTGTCAAAGTGATAGAAGAGCAACACAGTATGCGTGGAGGCTGGGTACAGGAAGCTGAGGATCTTCTCAGGGAAACAGCCTGTGCCAGCTGGAGAAGAAGAATTTGATGTATGGATAGAGCAAGCCACACAGGCTCTGGAAGAATGGGAATGGCCAGAGGCATAAAAGAAGCAGCGTATAAGTGAGAGCCTGCGAGGAGCTCCCGCAGAAACTGTCAGGAACTTGAGGTTCAGTAATACCACCTGTACAGAGTACGATTACTTGGTTATGTTACAAGAAGAGTTTGGGCGGCTAGAGAAGGCAGTTGATTTAATCTACCAGTTTGAACACACCCTCCAACACCAAGGAGAGCGTCTTTCTGAATACATCAGACGGCTAAATAAGATGTTATATCAGATTGTACTAAAGAAAGGAATGACGCCCTCTGCCATACACCAAGCCAGGATACAGCAAATCTTAAGAGGAGCTCTGAACCAGTCTGGCTTCATTTGAAAACATCTGTGGGTGTCATGTCACTAAGATACCCTGACCTTATGAGAGTGGTGAGTGATGAAGAGGCACTGTTAAATGATCAGCAAGCAACTACTCAACCAACCTCTACCCCTCTAGGCCTGCAAGAACAGTGAAACAGGACTCTGAAATAGCCACTTTAGAGTCTCAAATGGCACAAGTGATGGAGATGCTGACTTCATTGATGGCAAAGGTTTCTGAAACAGGTAAAGGAGGAGAAACCACGACAAAAGTAATTCAGGCTACATCCACTTCAACTCGGAGGTCGATGGGTGACAAAGTTTGTTTCAATTGTGGAGGAACTGGACACTATCGATGAGTGTGTCCAAGCCCAGTGAAGTCTGAGACACAACGCCAAAAGCCGGCGTAAAACTCCAGAGGGCCCCGGTGAAGGAGTCAACCGGGTGCCCTGTTATGTTAGTTAACTCCAAAAAATTTAACGACGTGAAGAAAGCTCCAAAGGAGGGATCAAAATCCTTAGAGAAGACCCCTGGCATTGTCTCAAAATGACCCAGCACCTCAGCCCTTCCTGCCCAGACTAAGAGGCGTCCAAGAGCCAATGCACGCCAGACCCACAGAGTCCCACAGAACCCAAACTCCCGCAAAGAAAGTGCAGATCCAAACCACTAAACAGGTCAAACCGGTCACCTCCTTCAAACTACCCCCCAGATTAGTGGCACCTTCCCCGGATGTCCTCATTCAGGTGGAAGGAATTTATAACAAGGGCCTCCTGGATACTGGGGCCCAAGTGACACTCCTCTACAGGGACTTTTATGATAAGCACCTCCAACATCTGCCACTCCAAAAGCTAGAGGAACTACAGATATGGGGCATTGGGACTCAGAGTTTCCCCTACGATGGGTACTTACCAATCAAGCTGACCTTTGACCCCTGTGTAGCCGGGAAGGCAGGTACCTTTGATACCCTAGCAGTGGTTTGCCCTCGCCCTCCAGGTGCTAAAACAAAATCTATCATTATTGGAACCAATACTGACCTGGTCCGAAGACTACTTACACCACTTATGCAGGAGAAGAGCACCCCTTCCCAGAGGGTGCACCCTATGCTAACACAGGTGTACCAGGATCTAGTTCACGAGCTGAATCTGGCGCCTAGACAAGAGTGAAAAGCTGGTGCAGCCGGGTGAGGTAGTCTGCCTAAAAGCCTCTATGAAGCTGAGCCTGGCCCTTTCATTGTCCTTGAGTCGGACAGGCAGAAAGAAGATAAAGGCCTGGAAATAATTCCAGAAGTGTTGTCTACCAACTAACAAGGCACTGAAGAGAAACAAAAGGGAGAGTCTCAGTCAGTGTCCAAAACACAACAGCCTCGTCTGTGAAAATGCCAGCCAGAATGCTGCTGGGACAGGTAAACCAAGCAACCCCAGTCTCACCGTGTGGTATCGTGGGAGGACAAGAGGGAGAGATTCCCCCAGAAGAGTTCTACCCCAAGAAAGGTCCAAAACCCAGCTCATGAGATGGAGAAAGGCCTTCTCAAAGAGTGAGTTCGATGTGGGGCTTGCAAGGAGTGCTGAACACAGGAATCAGTTGGAGGAAGACAAACCCCCACCACTTCACCACCAATAAATGGGCCTCCCTGCGAGACCTGTGTGCCTTGTTGCTCTGTTTCGAGTATTCCACCAACATGGCCAGTGCCGATGATGCCGTTCTCAGCATTACTATCCCAGTTCTATGCCTCCTTGAAAAAACGCTTTGGGCGATGATGGAAGAGGATGTAGGAGGAGGAAGAGGGATAATATCCAAGGCTTTCAGGGCAGTCATTCACAAGTGGCTACGAGGGTGGGTTCCTGCACCAACAAACGCCAGGTACACAATTGTCCTTCAGCAAAGGCCCAGTTCTGGAGGATGACGAGGTGGAGGAGGAGATGGAGGAGGAGGCACCATGTTCACAGCAGGGTGGCACCCAGACCAGCTCATGGCCATCACTGGTGGGTGGCTGGGGGGATACAGAGGACACAGGCGATACACCTCCCACAGAGGACAGCTTTTCGTTACCTCTGGGCAGCCTGGCACACATCAGCGATTACATGCTGCAGTGTCTCCGCAACGACCCCCGAGTTGCCCACATTCTAACTGGTGCTGATTACTGGATGGCCACCCTGCTGGATCCACATTACAAGGACAACGTACCGTCCTTAATTACCTCACTGGAGCGCGATTGTAAGATGCGCGAGTACAAGCGCGCGCTGGTAGACGCGCTGCTGGTGGCATTCCCAGCTGACAGCGGTGGTACGGTGGAAGCACAAGGAGAAGGCAGAGGAGGAGGAAGAGGTCGCCAACGCAGATGGGGCACCGCCAGAACCTCAGAAGACAGGGTTAGCATGGCCGAAATGTGGAAAAGTTTTGTCAGCACGCCACAACAACCAGCACCACCAGCTGAGATGGAACGTCTTAGCAGGAGGCAGCATTTCACCAACATGGTGGAGCAGTATGTGTGCACACACCTACACGTACTGAATGACGGGTCTGCCCCCTTCAACTTCTGGGTCTCCAAATTGGGCACATGGCCTGAGCTTGCCCTTTACGCCTTGGAGGTGCTGGCCTTCCCTACAGCCAGTGTATTATCTGAACTAGGGATGAGCCGAACACCCCCGGGTTCGGTTCGCACCAGAACCTGCGAACGGACCGAAAGTTTGCGCGAACATTCGAACCCTATTAGTTACAATGGACGCGAACGTTCAAAATCTAAAGTGCTAATTATAATGGCCAATATGCATGTTAATGTCATAAAACAGGTTTGGGGACCCGGGTCCTGCCCCAGGGGACATGTATCAATGGAAAAAGAAGTTTTAAAAACTGACATTTTTTTCGGGAGCAGTCATTTTAATGATGCATAAAGTGAAAAAAAAAAAAAAAAGTTAAATATTCCTTTAAATATGGTACCTGGGGGGTGTCTAAAGTATGCCTGTGAAGTGGCATGTGTTTCCCGTGTTTAGAACTGTCCATGCAAAAAATGACATTTGTAAAGGAAAAAAATAAGCCATTTAAAACTGCTTGCGGCTTTAATGGCATGTCTTGTCCTGGCAATATGGATGAAAATCTTTGAGAAAAATGGCATGGCTTCCCCATCACCCACCCCAGCCCATTACCAGCCCCTTTGGGTCTTGTATGGATATTAAGGGGAACCCCGCACCCAAAATAAAACCCTATACCTACAACCCTATATACTCTGAACAACAGTATATAGGCGGTGCAAACAAGACAGGGACTGTAGGTTTGTTCTTAAGTAGAATCTGTGTGTAATTTTGAACAGGTAAATTTTTAAGTGTAGCTCCATCCAAAAAAAATATATTTTTTAAGCTTTTTGGAGAACATAGGGAGGGGTTATCACCCCTGTAACATTTGTTTTGCTGTCTGTGCACCTGTTCAGAACATTTCACCTCACTTTCCGTCCCAATGACAAATGTTTTTGGAAAAGTGGGGTTTTTATTGAAACAAGGATTGGTGATAAAGCATCAGTAGAGAGGATATACCTTTTTCCCAAATTAAATCTAACAGGATAGAATTTCCCTTCCTAGGGGTAGATTTCCTCTCACTTCCTGTTTTCTCCTTCCGTTTGCAAGTAGGAGTCGTTTCCAAGTTGGATGTTTGAAAGTAGGGGCCTGCTGTATATACTCTGCAGAAATTTGCCCCATTAGATGTTGGTGTTGCCACAACACTGTAAGCCCTCACAGTTACTCTTGGTGGGCACAGGAATGGGCCCTGCTGTGAATTATTAGATCAAGATTTGTAATTACATGCCCCTGTTAAACAGGGGCTGAAAAATTGGGCCTTAGGCACTGGTGCTGGTGCCACAACACTGCAACCCCTCACAGATACTGTACTTGTAGCACAGCAATCAGACCTGTTGCAAAGCATTGCATTAAAAATTGTAATTACACGCCCCTGTTAAACAGGGGCTGAAAAATTGAGCCTTAGGCACTGGTGCTGGTGCCACAACACTGCAACCCCTCACAGATACTGTACTTGTAGCACAGCAATCAGACCTGTTGCAAAGCATTGCATAAATTTTTTTAAATTACACGCCCCTGTTAAACAGGGGCTGAAAAATTGAGCCTTAGCCACTGGTGGTGGCACCCAGAAACAAAAATGTTCTTCCAAGCTATCATCAGGATCATTGAGGAGGAAGAGGATAGTCAGTCAACATAACAGGACAGTCACTCAGCATCAGCATAGGCAAAATAAATTATTCTGTTATATCAGCTTCAGGTGCCTGGTAGCTGGTGGTGATCCAAGACTGATTCATTTTTATGAAGGTCAGTCGATCAACCGAGTCAGTGGACAGGCGCACCCTGTGATCGGTGACAAAGCCTCCAGCAGCACTGAATGTGCGTTCAGAAAGAACGCTGGATGCAGGACAGGCCAGTAGCTCAATTGCATACTGTGCAAGCTCTGGCCAGTGATCCATCCTCAAGACCCAGTAAGCCAGAGGATTTCGGTGGGAAAGGTGTGCAAGTCTGACCTTGCCCCTAAGTATTCCTGCACCATGTATATCAGGCGCTGGCGATGGTTGCTGGAACCGATTATACCTTGGGGCCGTCTGCTACTGACCGAAGCCTCAGCAACTTGTCGTCCAGGACCAGGAGTTTGTAACCTCCCAGTCTCTGGGAACGCGTTGCACAGACCTTTCTGCATGGCCTCCCTGAGATGTCTGATCCTCTGCTCCCTCTGCGACGGCAAGATAAGGTCCACAACCTTACCCTTGTAAGACCCTTGGAGAGTGGCCAGCCAGTAATGGTCCCTCTCCTTGATCCGAAGAATACGAGGATCCTTCCGCAGGCTTTGCAGGATCAGGGAGGCCATGCAACGTAGGTTAGCTGAGGCATTCGGTCCGGAGTCTTCTGGGTCACTGAGGACGACATGATCCGCAGCCACCTCCTCCCAGCCACGTACAAGTCCACTGGTTTCTTGGGACTGTAAATCATCCCTAAAAGACTGCTGATGCTGAGTGCCAGGCTCCACCTCCATGCTGATACAATCCTCCTCCTCCTCCTCCTCCTTATCCTGTTCCTGTGTGATGGGTGGGTGAGAAGGAACACTGTCTGGATAAAGGGGGCCTTGAGAGGCAAGGAAGTCCTCCTCTTCCTGCCTCTGTTCTGCCTCACGTGCCCTGTCCATTATCCCACGCAGCGTATGCTCCAACAGATGGACAAGAGGTACAGTGTCACTGATGCATGCACTGTCACTGCTCACCATCCTCGTGGCCTCCTCAAATGGTGACAGGACAGTGCATGCATCCCTGATCATGCTCCACTGGTGTGAGGAAAAATATCCGAGCTCCCCTGACCCTGTCCTGGTGCCGTAGTCGCACAGGTACTCATTGATGGCCCTCTGCTGCGTGTGCAGTCGCTGCAGCATGGCCAACGTTGAGTTCCACCTGGTGGGCATGTCACATATAAGGCGGTTCTTGGGCAGGTTCAACTCCATTTGCAGCTCAGCCAGCCGAGCACTGGCATTATATGATCGGCGGAAATGCACACAGACTTTCCTGGCCTGCCTCAGGACATCCAGTAAGCCTGGGTACCTGCCCAAGAACCGCTGCACCACCAGGTTAAGGACGTGAGCCATACAGGGCACATGGGTCAGCTGTCCCTGTCGCAGGGCAGAGAGGAGGTTGGTGCCATTGTCACAAACCACCATTCCTGGCTTAAGCTGGTGTGGCGTCAACCACCGCTCGGCCTGCCCCTGCAGAGCTGACAGAACCTCTGACCCAGTGTGGCTCCTGTCTCCCAAACACACCAGCGCAAGCACAGCATGGCATCTTTTTGCCTGCGTGCTTGCGTAGCCCCTTGGACGCCTACGGAGCACTGCTGGTTCCGAGGACAGAGCACTCGAAGAGGCCATGGAGGAAGAAGAAGAGGAGGGGGTGGAGGAGAGAGGTGTGTCACAACCAGTAGTAGCATTTTGGAGGCGTGGTGGCGGAACAACCTCCAACACTACTGCACCTTGTCCTGCATCCTTCCCAGCTGCCAAAAGAGTGACCCAATGGGCTGTGAAAGACAGGTAACGTCCCTGTCCATGCCTGCTGGACCATGAGTCAGCGGTAATATGCACCTTACCGCTGACCGCCCTGTCCAGCGAGGCATGGACATTGCCTTCCACATGAATAAAATAAAGTGATCTAGCGCATAAATATAAACACACTCCTAAAACCATAAAATATATATTACCACTAACAATGTGCAACTATACAATAAAAATAAAGTGCATCTAATGTGGTATATGTAAATGAATCAATCAATAAATATTAATAAAACACCAAGTGATGATTGATAATTCAGAAAAGAGTCTCTAATAAATTGTGGAGACAGGTGGACGGTACAATCACTGGGTCACTGGAGTGGTGCCCATAGAGAGGTATAAAGGAGGTAGGCAGAGTAGAAAGTTCTATGTAGGTAGTTCTCTTAATTGATATCCCCAGTATGCCAAAGACAACTGTCAGCAAACGTGGTATAAGAAATCCAATAACGGGCTATCTAGCCTCTCACCTCATAGATTCTTTCATTCAGCGTGTAGTCTACAATGGATCCGGTCTCCTTTGCTCTTGGGATTCCTTTCCTTGCTTGGAGGAGCCTTGCCCCGGTATACTCTGTCGATAGCCGTCACTGGAATCTCTGTCCTTTTGCCAGCCAAGCGCAATGTGGGTCAATGTGGCCACTCTCCAAATGGATACACCGCCAAACGGTGATGATGGGAGAAAGCAAAAGCAAAAAAAGGAGTGCCTCCAATAGTGAAGTATGTTGATATAGGGGGACTTTATTTAACAAATAAAACATACAAGAAAGGTATATCTAAAATGGACTCTTACAATGTAAAAAACAGTTCAAGCAAATAGCAAAGACAATGGCGTCTGAACGCCGATCTCACGTCACTTCCGGTTCAAAGGGTGACTGTTTCCGATCCCTCCCTACGCGTTACGTCATGTGACTTCATCAGGGGAACCGGATTGGTTGAACCCTCAATGTTTATATTATGTGAAACCGGAAATTGCATGGCGGCCATTTTGTTGTAGTCCGTTATAGACAACGGGCTGCGCCAGTCCTTTATTCAATGGAAGTGTTTTAGCAACGTCTGTAGGTTGCCACTATGTTTCCACATAAATAAAGTATTAGTGTTTTACTCCATAAATGTCATTATGGTTCTATCTCTTGCTTATTATATTCGAGGTAGGCTATGTCCATGCATACAGTGTTGCAATATAAGGTTGAAAAATATAGCTTAAATAATATATTGCAGCCGACTGGTGTGTTATTAATCCCTTATATGTAGTATACATGCATAAATTTATGCCTTAACGCAGCTTTCCAAAAATAGACTATACGGTCTGTTTATATATACAACACCCCCGGCCATTTTCTGGTGGCCTGTTGTGTTATTGTAACCATTCAGTGCGCATAATGCAGTGTAGGTTAGTGATGCTCTATATTATACAGAAGGCACCCCGCGGCCATTTTCTAGTGGCCCGTTGTGTCAGTATGGATCTTCCATTTTGGAATAGGCCGCTGTGTTCATCTAGACATGCTTTGCTGACAGTCCTAGTCGAGTAGGTCTAAGTAGAGGAAGTAGAGAAAAACAAGCTTCAGTCACATGACTGAAAGCTTGTGAGGAACTCTTGATTATATTAAAACCAAAGCAACATCATATAGAAAAAGTTAAAACCTTTTAAAATAATTGTTAAAATAAATAAACAATTATATAAGCTCTTTTACTAGTCCATAAATGAGTAATAATTAATGTTAAAAGGAACTAGTGTGTATATCACCGCCAGTAAATTAATGCGGATAAATACATAACCAATCAGAGTCCGGATTTTCAAGAAATACGGAAACCAAATGGTGAGTCACTACATAGTATATATTTGAAATACTGCTCCAAGTACTTAGTGAATTAAAATGAATAAAACAGACTACTAATAATGCAATTAATTAATTTCGACCTAATATAAAAACAGTAAAATAGGTGGTAGCCTAATTAGTGGAATTTAAAATATTCTGAAAACGCATAATAAAATTGCAATAAATATCTCTGTTAAATGAGGAAACGTCAGGTAATACTGTGTATATGTACCGGAAATGACCTGATGGCTAATACATACATTTCGTTTATCGGTTCATATCGGAAGATTAAAAGTTAAAAATTACTTAAAAAACAATTTAAGTCAAATTCCACATTTAACCCTTCAGGTACTAAAGTTCTCATAGTAAATATCCACATGGATTCTTTCTGGCTAATCGTGCGTATCTTATGACTACCCCTCCATGATGGTTTATACTTTTCTATTCCCCAAAACTGCATTTGAGAAGGGTCTCTGTTGTGTACTAGATCAAAGTGTTTAGATACATTGTGCTTAGGGAATCCTTTAATAATGTTATTGACATGTTCTTTGATTCTGACTTTCAGTTGTCTTTTTGTCCTCCCTATATACTGCAAATTGCAGCTGCACTGTATACAGTAGACAACCCCCTCTGTATGACACCCTATAAAATCACGTATTTTATGGGTCTGTCTAGTACTGGTTGATGTGAATTCGGTCCTTTTTCCTTGGAATTTCTTCGATTTGCGACACGCAAAGCAGTTTCTACAAGGATAGAATCCTATACCTGAAAAAAATGTGTAACCTGGTTTGGTAGGTGGCTCTATGACCGATTTCACTACTAGATCTCTCAAAGTGGGTGCCCTTTTAAAAACAATATTGGGATTCACTGGTAAAATAGTTTTGAGATCTCTATCGTTTGTTAGTATATGCCAGTGTCGTTTAATCAATCTGCACGCTGAATGAAAGAATCTATGAGGTGAGAGGCTAGATAGCCCGTTATTGGATTTCTTATACCACGTTTGCTGACAGTTGTCTTTGGCATACTGGGGATATCAATTAAGAGAACTACCTACATAGAACTTTCTACTCTGCCTACCTCCTTTATACCTCTCTATGGGCACCACTCCAGTGACCCAGTGATTGTACCGTCCACCTGTCTCCACAATTTATTAGAGACTCTTTTCTGAATTATCAATCATCACTTGGTGTTTTATTAATATTTATTGATTGATTCATTTACATATACCACATTAGATGCACTTTATTTTTATTGTATAGTTGCACATTGTTAGTGGTAATATATATTTTATGGTTTTAGGAGTGTGTTTATATTTATGCGCTAGATCACTTTATTTTATTCATTTGTATATGTGTTTGTGAACACTATCAGTTTTGGCTGCTTTTTATTCCGAGGAAGATGTCCATCTCTATCGGATAACACACCCTAGTTATTTCACATATATTACATATGCGATATCTATGCACATGCACTTACTAATATTTATTTATTGTACACGTGTGGATCACTGAACTCCACTATCCAATAGCACAGCGCAGAGGTCACTCTCTTTTATTGCCTTCCACATGCCGGTAGAGAGCCGGAATCGCCTTCCGTGAGAAAAAGTGGCATTTGGGAACCTGCCACTGAGGAACCGCACATTGAACAAACTCACGGAAGGGGGCCGAGTCTACCAACTAAAAAGGCAGAAGTTGAAGTGCTAGCAATTTAGCCAAGCTAGCATTCATCTGCTGGGCATGTGGATGGCTGGGAGTAAACTTCTTTCGACGGTCCAGCAGCTGGGGCAGGGAAATTTGTACTGCTAGCAGAGTGCCCGCAAGTACTTGGCTGTGACACACCTAATTCTACACCTTCATTCCTCTCAGTGCAGCTTTCAGAGAGGACTGAAGGTGTAGTGGGGTTGGAGATCCCAGCTGATGAGGAGCAAGGAGAGGTCCGCTTTGTTCTTTGGTGTGGGTCTTTAATGTGCGCTTGCCAACGACGAGCTGCATGGCAGGTCGACATATGTCTGGTCATACTTGTGGTGCCCAAGCGGCTGATGTTTTGGCCACGCGAGATACGCTTGAGACATATGTTGTAAATAGCAGTGGTGTGATCTGATGCACTCGTCTCAAAAAAGGCCCACACCAAAGAACTTTTGTAATGACGTGCAGAGGCAGCGCCCTGCACAGGCGGAGCTCTGCGGTGTGATTCAGTTGGTGTGCTGGCCTCAAGCTGGCCCCCGGAGGGCATCCTGCCTCGTTGGACATGTGCCGCCTCCGCCTCCTCCTCCTCTCTCCGTTCAGGCACCCACGTGGAGTCAGTGACCTCATCATCCACTCTCTCTTCACCACTGGAGCAAACCTGGCAGTAAGCTGCAGCTGGTGGAACATGACTGCCAGAATGTTGTCCTTGAGCATCCCCTCTCTCTGCGCTCACGCTACTGCCTTCCTCTAGCTGGGTATCATCATCCGAGCCTTCAAAACGCTGGGCATCCTACCGGAGCATGTACCCAACACTGTGCTTAAAGAGTTCGGGGGACTCCTCAGGAGGACATGGTGGATCTAGGGAAGGGGTGCCTGATGATGACATTGAGTACGCGTTGGCAGCTGCTTTGCCAGTACCCTGAGCCTGGGTGAGAGAGGATGAGAAGGATGTGGAGGTCTTGGTCATCCACTCTACCAAGCCTTCGGCATGATGCGGCTCAACATGTCCAGCTGCCGAAAAGAAGGACAAGCATGTCCCATGGCCACGTGCTGATGACGATGCACCACGTCCACGACCAGCACTGTTGTCTCTAGACACAGAGCCTGCTTGCCCTGTTTTCTTGTCGGTCTTCCAGACATTGTAGTGGGTAGTGTATATAGTGCTGGAGTCACACAGCACACACACTAACTCCTGCAGATGGCTGTCTTAGATGACAACAGGGCCTTAGGGCAGATAGAGGCTGAGGTGGTTTATGGTGTGCTGTGCTATACTCACACAGCACACACACACACACGCAAACTCCTGCAGATGGATGTCTGGCTGCCTTAGATGACAACAGGGCCTTAGGGCAGATACAGGCTGAGGTGGTTTTGTGTGCTGTGCTATACTCACACAGCACACACACGCCAACTCCTGCAGATGGCTGGCTGGCTGCCTTAGATGACACAACAGGCCAGAAGGGTAAAGGTGGTTTAATGTGATACTGCAATGCTGTACTAACAGCATGCACACACTACACTAATCCCCAGAATCACAGCAGATAATGTCAGCACTCAGCAGAATGAATAAAAGCAGATAATGTCAGCACTCAGCAGAATGAAACACAGCAGATAATGTCAGCACTCAGCAGAATGAAACACAGCAGATAATGTCTATGACACCGTCACTGACTAACGCCGGAACACACTAGACGAGGCCGCCGGCGCGGCGGCCTTATATAGTGTGGGGCGTGTACTAAACCCCCTGAGCTATAATTGGCCACAGTCATCCTGCCTGGGGCCAATTATTGCTCTCCTCGCCGCTGGCTCTATGATTGGCCAAGCATGCGGGGTCACAGTGCATGCTTGGCCAATCATCAGCCAGCAATGCACTGCGACTGGCGCAGTGCATTGCGGACCGTTCGCATCACACGAATTTGATGCGAACGGCCCACATAGTTCTGGGCTCGACGAGTGGTCGAACGGCCGATGTTAGATTCGAACATGGGTTCGAATCGAACACCGGGCCCATTCCTAATCTGAACGTGTATTTAGCATAACAGGGGGCGTTATCACAGACAAGCGCAGCCGCCTGTCCAGAGCCAATGTGGTCAAGCTCACATTCATTAAAATGAACCAGGCATGGATCCCACAGGACTTGTCTGTACCTTGTGCAGAATAGACATGTATACCGGTGTTCTGGCAAAAACTGTCTGGCCATCGGATAGTGTCCGGCCCGTACTGCGCAGGCGCAGCGCTTGCTCAGGACAGAGGACAAGGAGATTCCAAAAATCTCTAAAGATGAACGGCGCCTGCGCTGCGAGTGCAGGTTCAAGCCCCACCATCCAAGTGGACAGACGGTAGCACATAGTAACAGGGCCCCTCACGGGCTCGCTTCACTCGCCACGATTCGCTCGCCACGCTTCGGGCACGGCCTTGCTTCACTCGGCTTGAACCTCGGATGGTGTGGCTTGAACCTGGACTCTCCGGAGATTTTCGAAATGCCCTTGTCCCCCGTACTGAGCAAGTGACTGACACTATCCGACGGGGGACAGAATTCGACACATCACCGGCCTTACCCAGCCATTGTTGTATTTTTGAACCAGTGTTGGCTACCTCATCCTCCTCCACTGCCGCTTCCATCTACACAGCCACATCCACCGCCACCTCAACCTCCTACTCCATATGGACCTCGTCCTCCTAGGTCAAGATTATAATTTAAACATTTTTTAATTTCAAAGTATTTTATTTTCCCACTAACTTATCCATTAAATTGAATATTTTTTTCCAGAAAGGGCCTATTCTGGGGCACTTCCACCATATGTGTGGCATCGTGCCGTTGAGTTTCTGAGGTTCTTAATGACTTCCTGTACCTCTTCTTCTGAGAAGGGCGCCTCCAGCATTTTTTTTTTATTTTTAGTTATTTTATGTTATTTTAAGTTATTTCCCTATCCACATTTGTTTGCAGAGCACTTGCCGTGCTCTTAACAACATTATGTTGCCATTTGCAGCCCTCTAGCCCTTTCCATTACTTTTTTAGAGCCATTTTAGTCCTTAAAAGTTTAGGTCCCCATTGACTTCAATGGGGTTCGGGTTCGGGGTCAAATTCGGTCCTGAACTCAAACTTTTTTTCCGAAGTTCGGCCGAACCCATCGAACCCGAACATCCAGGTGTCCGCTCAACTCTAGTCATAACATAATAAAAGATAATACCCTGCGGTCATGCAGAGATGTCCAATAAATCCAAGGTATTCTTCTGCTTATACCAGAGCACTTACAAGTAAAAGGGGCACATCATTTTACAATCCACACATTCTGCTTTGGATTCTGTATATGACAGAACAGAAAACTCTCAGTCAGATCAAAAACTATAAAACAACTGGCTGCAGGTGGCATCTATCCTAACATTGTGTGTGGACTTGATGTGATTGGTCTGTTATATTTAAATTTTATTTATTATTGCTCTCACATCTTGAAATC
Organism: Lithobates sylvaticus; assembly: GCA_028564925.1. NCBI lineage: Eukaryota > Metazoa > Chordata > Amphibia > Anura > Ranidae > Lithobates > Lithobates sylvaticus. The sequence continues at coordinate 351,027,398 of CM053027.1, read as the reverse complement.
GCACATCAAGTTATTATCAGCCCTTTAGATCTCATCTTTGTAGAAAAACTTCTTATGTATCACATACATTTTGCGTTATAAATGAAAAAAGACCGGAAATTTTGAAAAAAAAAAATGCATTTTTCTTTGTTTCTGTGATAAAATTTTGCAAATTATTAAATTTTCTTCATAAATTTTGGCCACAATTTATACAGCTACATATCTTTGGTAAGAATAACCCAAATTAGTGGATATTATTTGGTCTTTGTGAAAGTTAGAGAGTCTACAAGCTGTGGTGCAAATCATACAAAATTGATCACACCTGATGTACTGATGTACTCTCATTTCTTGAGACCCGAACAAGCCAGGAAAGTAGAAATATCCCCCAAATGACCCCTTTTTTGAAAGTATACATTCCAAGGTATTTAGTAAGAGGCATGGTGAAGTTTTTGATGTTGTAATTTTTCCCCACAATTCTTTGCAAAATGAAGATATTTTTTTTTTCCACAAAATTGTCATTGTAATAGGTTATTTCTCTCACATGGCATGTGTATACCGCAAATGACACCTCAAAATAAATTCTGCTACTCCTCCTGAGTATTATGATACCACATGTGTGGGACTTTTCCACAGCCTAGCCACATAGAGGCCCAACATGCAGGGAGCGCCATCACATGTTCTAGGAGCATAAATTACACATCTAACTTGTTGACTACCTATTACACTGTTGAAGGCCCTGGAGCACCAGGACAATGACACGTGACACTGACGTGGCACTGATGACAGATGACACTGATACGTGTGCACTGATGACACATGACACTGATGACAGATGCCACTAATACGTGGCACTAATGACATTTGACACTGATGACAGATGGCACTAATATGTGGCACTGATGACAGATGGCACTTATACGTGTCACTGATAACACGTGGTACTAATACGTGGCACTGACGACAAGTGACACTGATGACAGATGGCACTGATACGTGGCATTGATGACAAGTGACACTGATAACAGATGGCACGTGACACTGACAGGTGGCACTGATGACAGATGGCACTGATACATGGCACTGATGACAGATGGCACTAATATGTGGCTCTGATGACACGTGACACTGATATGGAACTGATGACAGATGGCACTAATGAAACATGGCACTGATGTGGCACTGATGACAGATGGCACTTATACGTGGCACTGATGACAGATGGCACTGGCGACAAATGGCACTGGGGACAGATGGCACTAACGTTTACTTCGGGAACTTTATTTTGCGTTTTATTTATTTTTTTTACTCACGGCCACTGCAGCCGTTCATCTCTCCCTCTTCATACGCTGTCTGTGTGAGGAGGGAGAGCCGGCGATGAGAGATGATCTCATATGTTTACATATGAGATCATCTTTCATTTAGCACGCCGATTGTGATTGGCCATTTACAGCGATCTGTGACTGGCTGTGTCCAAGGGACACGGCCAGCACAGAACTTCCCCAATGCACGCTCGCGGGAGCACGCATTGCGGAAGTAAACAGGAGGAAGTCTAGGGACGCAGCAATTGGCTTCCGCGCTGCAGCCGTCTTTCGGCTATAGCGCGGGCGCAAAGTGGTTAATCTAAATTAATCCCATTTTACAAATTTCCCCAATAACCTGGATTTTATTTCCAACCAAAGTTTGTCTAAATCAGTTACAATATATCTTACATTACATTATTGTATACGGTCATGTGTATCAGCCCACATCTGATTGCACACAACATGTCACATGATTTGTCACATGATTGGGTCACCACCCATGTGACTAGCTCCCCTATCACTATAAATTAGTTTGAGATGGGCTGTGTAGCCATACCCATGAATAAGTCCAAGCGACGAAACATGTCGGGAATGAGGCTACAGAGCAAAAAGTAAAGATTGTATTTATTTATTTATATATTACGCCACTGTGGACTATAACTATACCACCACCAGGGTCTTCCTCTTGGTCCGCCGAGACCGCAGTATATATATATACTTTATATTTTTATACATCAGCGTTGTTTGGCTTGCCGTGGTTTTGGATTTGAGGCTTGATTTTAACCTTTGAAATGTGAGTTTGACCATTGGAGTGTTTTTACGTGAATAAATTTTATCATACGTTTTTACACTATGTGGAGTGTTTTACTCATTGTTTTACATATGGAATCGCATTGAGAGTTAAACGGATCAAACAAGCCATCCTTCATTAACCCCTGGAGTGGGTAAAAAACGCATCTGCCAAACACGAGAGTGTGAGGCCTAGTGAGCTGGTGAGTGGGCCTTTCAGAGGGAGTGTGATCACGTGGTGTGGTGGTAGATTCAAGTCAGTCAGAAGACTCCACTTTGAAACTGTGACTGAAGACACTTGGAAAATCACTTACCTATTTATTTATTCACAATCTGGACTTTATATATTTATGAACTTTTTCACTTGTCACTAAGAGAAATAGACACACCGCTGCTATTAAGTTATACGTTGAGTCAATTATACACTACTATTTTTGTACTTTGATATTTATATAGCACTGTTTATATATTTGCACAGTATTTATTTGCATAGTATTTACTCAGCATTTTATATTATATTTTTCATTGTTTATATTAGCGCTACTGATTCACCTTATCTATGTTGCATTTTTAAGTTGAATTGCAGATTCCAAATATATCTACATTATTAATAAAATTGTTAAACCCATATCAAAAATTACAGTAATACTCAAGTGATAATTTTTATAATCACACCCTAATTCTAATATATATCCACAGATATATTTCCTTAAAGGAGGACAATTTTGCTAAATTTCCCTTTTTTAAATGCACTGTTTCCACTATCAAAGGATATTCAATTTGTGTAATACACGGTTAAATGTAACCTTCATTTTACCATGTTTGGAAAACAGATTAAAAAATAATTGTGATCACATTGTTTATCATTAGATTAATTAACCTGCTACATTTTGTTACGATATACGTGTAGTCATATCATGGGTGTCCTTGTCACTAATGTCTCATCCCAGCACATTCTTTTATGAGACAGAGAAAAGGGAGGGGGTCTGCAGAGAGCTAACATCACACACACAAGATGTAGAACTAAAGGTTCCAGCATTCACACACAAACGAATATCTCTCTAAAATCTTAAATTTTTCCCATTTGTACACAACTCATACATATCATTCTCTCACTTTCTTTTAACTATTTTTAAAATTCCCTGCTTAAATTTAGCTTTCCTTATTTTGTTCTGATATCCTTTGCATCCCATGTATTGTAATCCCATACTTCACATACTCTAGCTTCTATGATTCTATGATCAGGCGGGCAGACATAGTGCTCATCCCTTCTTCCCTCTCTGACAACATATAATATAGTATTCTGTTTTAACTCTCATTTCTCTGTTTTGACTTTACTAGTTGTGGTGCCTGACCCCAAATTCATCCCACAACTTAACATCTAAATGTCCCTTTCTGTCTAGTGTTAATTGTCACCCTTGATCCATCCTGCTCACATAGATAGCTGTTTCTCTAGCTGTTTACTCTGCATGATTCTTAGTCCCTGTGGACTTTGGTAACCAGTTACCCATTGTGGATCCCTGTTCACTCTAACCTTTTATCTAGGGGCTCAGTATAGGTGGAACAGCACCTTCGGTTCATATATTTTATAGCGCTCCTTTTGCGCTGGCCATTTTTTGAGGGTCTCTTACCCTTCACTCTCTTACTTAATTTAATGCCTATAATGACTGGCCAGTCTTTTTCTCTTCTCTACTTGTGCCTATACCCTCCTATCTCTAAACTACTTTATCTAGCAGATGTACTACATATACCTGTGAACAGCACTATTCTTCCCTTTCTTATCTATAACACTTCGACGGACAGTAGACAGTGACAACATAACATATAACCACCAATCAATACAGTTCGATTAAGGGGAGTAAAATAGGTGCCCTTTATCCCGAAAATGCCTTACCGATCAAGGAAGTCTGATAACTCAAATGTAAGCAAAATGCTTACCTCAGCCGGCTGATTATCAGAAATTCCCGGATCTCAAGCGCATTGTTTGATTCTCAGGGTCACCTGTAAACCCCCTCCTAGGCAAAGCTCACCATCTGACATGGATTTTTATAGATAGGAAACTCCTATCCTCATATTGATTAGTAGGGATGGGCCCGGTGCTCGATGCGAACCCACGTTCGCATCGAGCACCGGGCGTTCGCTCGCTCGGCGAGCCCAGAACTATTTTGGCCGCTCGCATCACGTTCGTGTGATGCGAGCGGCCCCGCAATGCATTGCGGCCGGCGCGGCCGGCGCAGTGCATTGCTGGCTGATGATTGGCCAAGCATGCACTGTGACCCCGCATGCTTGGCCAATCATAGCCCCGGAAACTCGAAGAGCCATAATTGGCTACAGGCAGGACGCCTGTAGCCAATTACAGCTCAGGGGCTGTAGTACACGCCCCCCCCTATAAAAGGCCGCCACGCCGTCTGCGCCGGTCACATGCTGTTCCGGCGCAGATAGAGCAGGCTAGATCTGTGACACTCTGCTGGATTTAGTTAGTTAGAGAGATTTACTTAGAGAGATTGAGTTAGATAGATTCATTCATTTAGATTGATTTAGAAAGAGGGGCTTGTAGTGTGTTCGTGGCAGGCAGGCAGAGCTCCTATATTTTGTTCCCAGAAGCACCTATAGGACTTGTAGTGTGTTCGTGGCAGGCAGGCAGAGCTCCTATATTTTGTTCCCAGAAGCACCTATAGGACTTGTAGTGTGTTCGTGGCAGGCAGGCAGAGCTCCTATATTTTGTTCCCAGAAGCACCTATAGGACTTGTAGTGTGTTCGTGGCAGGCAGGCAGAGCTCCTATATTTTGTTCCCAGAAGCACCTATAGGACTTGTAGTGTGTTCCTGGCAGGCAGGCAGAGCTCCTATATTTTGTTCCCAGAAGCACCTATAGGACTTGTAGTGTGTTCGTGGCAGGCAGGCAGAGCTCCTATATTTTGTTCCCAGAAGCACCTATAGGACTTGTAGTGTGTTCGTGGCAGGCAGGCAGAGCTCCTATATTTTCTTCCCAGAAGCACCTATAGGACTTGTAGTGTGTTCCTGGCAGGCAGGCAGAGCTCCTATATTTTGTTCCCAGAAGCACCTATAGGACTTGAAGTGTGTTAGTCCCATCACACAGAGATCATATATTTTGTTCCCAGAAGCACCTATAGGACTTGAAGTGTGTTAGTCCAATCACACAGAGATCATATATTTTGTTCCCAGAAGCACCTATAGGACTTGAAGTGTGTTAGTCCAATCACACAGAGATCATATATTTTGTTCCCAGAAGCACCTATAGGACTTGAAGTGTGTTAGTCCAATCACACAGAGATCATATATTTTGTTCCCAGAAGCACCTATAGGACTTGAAGTGTGTTAGTCCCATCACACAGACCTATATTTTCTTCCCAGAAGCACCTATAGGACTTGAAGTGTGTTAGTCCAATCACACAGAGATCATATATTTTGTTCCCAGAAGCACCTATAGGACTTGAAGTGTGTTAGTCCCATCACACAGAGATCATATATTTTGTTCCCAGAAGCACCTATAGGACTTGAAGTGTGTTAGTCCAATCACACAGAGATCATATATTTTGTTCCCAGAAGCACCTATAGGACTTGAAGTGTGTTAGTCCCATCACACAGAGATCATATATTTTGTTCCCAGAAGCACCTATAGGACTTGAAGTGTGTTAGTCCAATCACACAGAGATCATATATTTTGTTCCCAGAAGCACCTATAGGACTTGAAGTGTGTTAGTCCAATCACACAGAGATCATATATTTTGTTCCCAGAAGCACCTATAGGACTTGAAGTGTGTTAGTCCAATCACACAGAGATCATATATTTTGTTCCCAGAAGCACCTATAGGACTTGAAGTGTGTTAGTCCCATCACACAGACCTATATTTTCTTCCCAGAAGCACCTATAGGACTTGAAGTGTGTTAGTCCCATCACACAGAGATCATATATTTTGTTCCCAGAAGCACCTATAGGACTTGAAGTGTGTTAGTCCCATCACACAGAGATCATATATTTTGTTCCCAGAAGCACCTATAGGACTTGAAGTGTGTTAGTCCAATCACACAGAGATCATATATTTTGTTCCCAGAAGCACCTATAGGACTTGAAGTGTGTTAGTCCCATCACACAGACCTATATTTTCTTCCCAGAAGCACCTATAGGACTTGAAGTGTGTTAGTCCCATCACACAGAGATCATATATTTTGTTCCCAGAAGCACCTATAGGACTTGAAGTGTGTTAGTCCCATCACACAGAGATCATATATTTTGTTCCCAGAAGCACCTATAGGACTTGAAGTGTGTTAGTCCCATCACACAGAGATCATATATTTTGTTCCCAGAAGCACCTATAGGACTTGAAGTGTGTTAGTCCAATCACACAGAGATCATATATTTTGTTCCCAGAAGCACCTATAGGACTTGAAGTGTGTTAGTCCCATCACACAGACCTATATTTTCTTCCCAGAAGCACCTATAGGACTTGAAGTGTGTTAGTCCAATCACACAGAGATCATATATTTTGTTCCCAGAAGCACCTATAGGACTTGAAGTGTGTTAGTCCAATCACACAGACCTATATTTTCTTCCCAGAAGCACCTATAGGACTTGAAGTGTGTTAGTCCAATCACACAGAGATCATATATTTTGTTCCCAGAAGCACCTATAGGACTTGAAGTGTGTTAGTCCCATCACACAGACCTATATTTTCTTCCCAGAGGCACCTATAGGACTTGAAGTGTGTTAGTCCCATCACACAGAGATCATATATTTTGTTCCCAGAAGCACCTATAGGACTTGAAGTGTGTTAGTCCCATCACACAGAGATCATATATTTTGATCCCAGAAGCACCTATAGGACTTGAAGTGTGTTAGTCCAATCACACAGAGATCATATATTTTGTTCCCAGAAGCACCTATAGGACTTGAAGTGTGTTAGTCCCATCACACAGACCTATATTTTCTTCCCAGAGGCACCTATAGGACTTGAAGTGTGTTAGTCCCATCACACAGAGATCATATATTTTGTTCCCAGAAGCACCTATAGGACTTGAAGTGTGTTAGTCCCATCACACAGAGCTCCTATATTTTCTTCTCAGCAGCACCCACAGGACTTCTAGTGTGTTAGTGGCATCACACAGAGCTCCTCTATTTTATTTGCAGAAGCACCCACAGGACTTCTAGTGTGTTAGTGGCATCACACAGAGCTCCTCTATTTTCTTTGCAGAAGCACCCATAGGACTTCTAGTGTGTTAGTGGCATCACACAGAGCTCCTCTATTTTCTTCTCAGCAGCACCCACAGGACTTCTAGTGTGTTAGTGGCATCACACAGAGCTCCTCTATTTTCTTCTCAGCAGCACCCACAGGACTTCTAGTGTGTTAGTGGCATCACACAGAGCTCCTCTATTTTCTTTGCAGAAGCACCCATAGGACTTCTAGTGTGTTAGTGGCATCACACAGAGCTCCTCTTTTTTCTTTGCAGAAGCACCCATAGGACTTCTAGTGTGTTAGTGGCATCACACAGAGCTCCTCTATTTTCTTTGCAGAAGCACCCATAGGACTTCTAGTGTGTTAGTGGCATCACACAGAGCTCCTCTTTTTTCTTTGCAGAAGCACCCATAGGACTTCTAGTGTGTTAGTGGCATCACACAGAGCTCCTATATTTTCTTCTCAGCAGCACCCACAGGACTTCTAGTGTGTTAGTGGCATCACACAGAGCTCCTATATTTTCTTTGCAGAAGCACCCATAGGACTTCTAGTGTGTTAGTGGCATCACACAGAGCTCCTATATTTTCTTCTCAGCAGCACCCACAGGACTTCTAGTGTGTTAGTGGCATCACACAGAGCTCCTCTATTTTCTTCTCAGCAGCACCCACAGGACTTCTAGTGTGTTAGTGGCATCACACAGAGCTCCCCTATTTTCTTTGCAGAAGCACCCATAGGACTTCTAGTGTGTTAGTGGCATCACACAGAGCTCCTATATTTTCTTCTCAGCAGCACCCACAGGACTTCTAGTGTGTTAGTGGCATCACACAGAGCTCCTCTATTTTCTTTGCAGAAGCACCCATAGGACTTCTAGTGTGTTAGTGGCATCACACAGAGCTCCTATATTTTCTTCTCAGCAGCACCCACAGGACTTCTAGTGTGTTAGTGGCATCACACAGAGCTCCTCTATTTTTTCTTTGCAGAAGCACCCATAGGACTTCTAGTGTGTTAGTGGCATCACACAGAGCTCCTATATTTTCTTCTCAGCAGCACCCACAGGACTTCTAGTGTGTTAGTGGCATCACACAGAGCTCCTATATATTCTTCTCAGCAGCACCCACAGGACTACCGACTACAATGGCTGGAAGACCGCCAAGGGGAGGCAGAGCGTGCAGAGCCAAGAACACAGGGCAGGCAGGCTCTGTTTCTAGTGGACGTGGCCGTGGACGTGGACGTGGTCGTGCATCGTCATCAGCACGTGGCCATGGGACACGCGCGTCTTTGTTTTCGGCAGCTGGACATGTGGAGCCGCATCATGCTGAAGGCTTGGTAGAATGGATGACCAAGCCCTCCTCATCCTCCTCATCCTCTCTCACCCAGGCTCAGGGTACTGGCAGAGCATCATCAGCCACCCCTTCCCTAGACCCACCATGTCCTCCTGAGGAGTCCCCCGAACTCTTTGAGCACAGTGTTGGGTACATGCTCCAGGAGGATGCCCAACGATTCGAAGGCTCGGATGATGATACCCAGCTTGAGGAATCTGGCAGTACTGTTCCACCAGCTGCAGCTTACTGCCAGGTTTGCTCTAGTGGTGAAGAGGGAGGGGATGATGAGGTCACTGACTCCACGTGGGTGCCTGAAGGGAGAGAGGATGAGGAGGAGGACGAGGAGGAGGAGGATGCGGCGTCACATGTCCAACGAGGCAGGGTGCCCCCTGGAGGCCAGGTAGAGGCCAGCACAGCAACTGTACAACACCGCAGAGCTCCGCCTGTGCAGGGCGCTGCCTCTGCACGTTACCAGAAAAGTTCTTTGGTGTGGGCCTTTTTTGAGACGAGTGCAGCAGATCGCACCACTGCTATTTGCAATATTTGTCTCAAGCGTATCTCGCGTGGCCAAAACATCAGCCGCTTGGGCACCACAAGCATGACCAGACATATGGCGACCTGCCATGCAGCTCGTTGGCAGGCACACATAAAAGACCCACACCAAAGAACTAAGCGGACCTCTCCTTGCTCCTCCTCAGCTGGGATCTCCATCCCCACTACACCTTCAGTCCTCTCTGAAAGCTGCTCTGAGAGGACTGAAGGTGTAGAATTAGGTGTGTCACAATCAAGTACTTGCAGTACACCGACGTCCGATTGCAGCAGGCAAATTTCCCTGCCCCAGCTGCTGGACCGTAGAAAGAAGTACACTCCCAGCCATCCACATGCCCAGCGGTTGAATGCTAGCCTGGCTAAATTGCTAGCACTTCAACTGCTGCCTTTTCAGTTGGTAGACTCGGCCCCCTTCCGTGAGTTTGTTCAATGTGCGGTTCCTCAGTGGCAGGTTCCCAAACGCCACTTTTTCTCACGGAAGGCGATTCCGTCTCTCTACCGGCATGTGGAGGGCAATGTCCATGCCTCGCTGGACAGGGCGGTCAGCGGTAAGGTGCATATTACCGCTGACTCATGGTCCAGCAGGCATGGACAGGGACGGTACCTTTCTTTCACGGCCCATTGGGTCACTCTATTGGCAGCTGGGAGGGATGCAGGACAAGGTGCAGTAGTGTTGGAGGTTGTTCCGCCACCACGCCTCCAAAACGCTACTACTGCTACTGGTTGTGACACACCTCTCTCCTCCACCCCTCCTCTTCTTCTTCCTCCAGTGCTCTGTCCTTGGAACCAGCGGTGCTCCGTAGGCGTACAAGGGGCTACGCAAGTACGCAGGCAAAAAGATGCCATGCCGTGCTTGCGCTGGTGTGTTTGGGGGACAGGAGCCACACTGGGCCAGAGGTTCTGGCAGCTCTGCAGGGGCAGGCCGAGAGGTGGTTGACGCCACGTCAGCTTAAGCCAGGAATGGTCGTTTCTGACAATGGCACCAACCTCCTCTCCGCCCTGCGACAGGGGCAGCTCACCCATGTGCCCTGCATGGCTCACGTCCTCAACCTGGTGGTGCAGCGGTTCTTGGGCAGGTTCCCAGGCTTACAGGATGTCCTGAGGCAGGCCAGGAAAGTCTGTGTGCATTTCCGCCGATCTTATAATGCCAGTGCTCGGCTGACTGAGCTGCAAAAGGAGCTGAACCTGCCCAAGAACCGCCTAATATGTGACATGCCCACCAGGTGGAACTCAACGTTGGCCATGCTGCAGCGACTGCACACGCAGCAGAGGGCCATCAATGAGTACCTTTGCGACTACGGCACCAGGACAGGGTCAGGGGAGCTTGTTTTTTTTTTCCCCACGTCAGTGGAGCATGATCAGGGATGCATGCACTGTCCTCTCACCATTTGAGGAGGCCACGAGGATGGTGAGCAGTGACAGTGCATGCATCAGTGACACTGTCCCTCTTGTCCACCTGTTGGAGCATACGCTGCGTGGGATAATGGACAGGGCACTTGAGGCAGAACAGAGGCAGGAAGAGGAGGACTTCCTTGCCTCTCAAGGCCCCCTTTATCCGGACAGTGTTCCTCCTGTCCCACCCATCACACAGGAAGAGGATGAGGAGGAGGAGGAGGAGGAGGAGGAGGAGGAGGATTGTGTGAGCATGGAGGTGGAGCCTGGCACTCAGCATCAGCAGCAGCAGTCTTTTAGGGATGATGTACAGTCCCAACAAACCAGTGGACTTGTACGTGGCTGGGAGGAGGTGGCTGGCGATCATGTCATCCTCAGTGACCCAGAAGACTCCGGACCGAATGCCTCAGCTAACCTACGCTGCATGGCCTCCCTGATCCTGCAAAGCCTGCGGAAGGATCCTCGTGTTCTTCGGATCAAGGAGAGGGACCATTACTGGCTGGCCACTCTCCTTGATCCGCGGTACAAGGGTAAGGTTGCGGACCTTATCTTGCCGTCGCAGAGGGAGCAGAGGATGAGACATCTCAGGGAGGCCTTGCAGAAAGGTCTGTGCAACGCGTTCCCAGAAACTGGGAGGCTACAAACTCCTGGTCCTGGGCGACAAGTAGCTGAGGCTTCGGTCAGTAGCAGAAGGAGCGGTGGGGAAGGTGGACGTCTGACCGATGCGTTCAGACAATTTTTTAGTCCGCAGCCCCAAGGTATGATCGGTTCCAGCAACCATCGCCAGCGTCTGATATACATGGTGCAGGAATACCTTGGGGCAAGGTCAGACTTGGACACCTTTCCCACCGAAAATCCTCTGGCTTACTGGGTCCTGAGGATGGATCACTGGCCAGAGCTTGCACAGTATGCAATTGAGCTACTGGCCTGTCCTGCCTCCAGCGTTCTGTCCGAACGCACATTCAGTGCTGCTGGAGGATTTGTGACTGATCATAGGGTGCGCCTGTCCACCGCCTCGGTTGATCGACTGACCTTCATCAAAATGAATCAGTCTTGGATCACCACCAGCTACCAGGCACCTGAGGCGGATATAACCGAATAATTTTTAATGTCACATCACATCCCTTCAAGACTGCCTATGCTGATGCTGAGTGACTGTCCTCTTATGTTCACTGACTATCCTCTTCCTCCTCCTCAATGATCCATGCCACCACACCAGTGCCTAAGGCACAATTTTTCAGCCCCTGTTTAACAGGGGCGTGTACATACAATTTTTATAAAAAAATGCTTCGCAACACTGTGCTCCAAGTACAGTATCTGTGAGGGGTTGCAGTGTTGTGGCACCAGCACCAGTGCCTAAGGCACAATTTTTCAGCCCCTGTTTAACAGGGGCGTGTACTTACAATTTTTTAAAAAAATGCTTCGCAACACGTGTGACTGCTGTGCTCCAAGTACAGTATCTGTGAGGGGTTGCAGTGTTGTGGCACCAGCACCAGTGCCTAAGGCACAATTTTTCAGCCCCTGTTTAACAGGGGCGTGTACATACAATTTTTATAAAAAAATGCTTCGCAACAATGTGCTCCAAGTACAGTATCTGTGAGGGGTTGCAGTGTTGTGGCACCAGCACCAGTGCCTAAGGCACAATTTTTCAGCCCCTGTTTAACAGGGGCGTGTACTTACAATTTTTTAAAAAAATGCTTCGCAACACGTGTGACTGCTGTGCTCCAAGTACAGTATCTGTGAGGGGTTGCAGTGTTGTGGCACCAGCACCAGTGCCTAAGGCACAATTTTTCAGCCCCTGTTTAACAGGGGCGGGTAATTACAAATCTTGATCTGTAGTGGATATTTCGCCACACTCTTGCGCTAATAAGCGCCTTTCAATCTTATGATATAATGCGCCCTCTGATCGTATGCCTCCCTGGATCCCCAGCTCCCAAAAACAGACATTACCAGCAGCTTCACGTCATCCTCTCATCATCAGCATCCAAAACCTCACCAGCCAAGCATTCCATCTATCACCACCTCAGTCTGGCTGCTTCCCATCTAAGCCCCTGGCTTCCCATTGCCCAGTAAACAGCCACCAACAGCAAGTATTCTTACATGTTCATCTCAGCCTCGGTCAGCATCATCGCCCTGTCCCAGCTCAGTGAACTCTTTTATTTAGAAAACATTCCAAGCCACACCCTCAGGGGTTTGCCTCCAACAGCTAAACCCCTCCCACAAAGGATGTGGCCTCATCTCATTCACACAGGATGTGAATGACCATATAAGGAAATACAATACAGGGACTACAATACAGGGACAATTGTTTTCCTTCAAAAGAACCAATCACAGATGTATACATTCAAACAGACTAAACAGTGATGTACAAACCGTCTAAACTGCTTTCAATGACAACGAACAATATAAAACTATGGCTCCGTGGGCCACAATATTTATACCGTTATGCTAAAGTTCCAGTGTACACAGGGATGTTTGCTTGAAGCTATTAATGCCGTCACTGGGAAGTGGCCAGTCTCCCGGTGAGGCACAAATTAACTTCCTTAAACCAGCAAACACGTCTGTAGTGTCCATAGGAAGGTTTACGCAGCCAATGGTCTTCCACCAACGTCTTTATGTGCGAATGCGCACAGATGAGCGCATTACAGCAAAACCGACACTGGGGGGCATCTGACAACATACATTAATAAAATTTTCCATGGCAGTCCCTCGTTTTTGTCATATCCTCCCATGTGTCTCTTGATGAATTTCGATCTTCTTACACCTGGCCTTACAGTCCATAAAAAGGAAAACACGGCTTGACATGGAGACTCTGTTCTTCAGTAGAGATGACATGGTGAGCTGTTGTAGTCGCTGGTCGGTCTGGGATCCTCTGTGTCTTGTTTGCAGGTCGGGCATCTTGTTGAGAAAAATGTGGTCATCTGCTCGGGCTCTGGTCACGCGTCCAAATCAGGCAGCAGGAGCACCTCATCACGATATATATAAGGAATAGAAACAAAAACAGCATGAGTAAATATACCCCTACTTCCTTCAACTATGATCCGCTGCAAAAATAAAAATTAAATCACCAAAGATTCCCAGACTTTAGAGAATTCCACCCTTCACTAGCTACAGCTCTGGCTTTGACTCTCAGGGATCCAAGCCTCATCCATATGGGCCTGAACTTTGTCACTAGTATCCCCGATTCAGGTATAACAATCTTTACTTATGAATTCCCAGGACCCCCCTTTGAATTGTGGGAACTTCCTTGTAGCTTCAACAGTTACATGAAAACATCCCATCCTCAATGGATGATACACTTTTCAATCGTTTCATAAGCTCAAGTCCCCACCGTGTACAAGCAATTCCCTTCTAGGTGTCCCTGTCATTCTTACCTTCCCTCGCGCCATCAGATCCTCGCGATCGGCCGCGACATAAGATGCTGGGACGAGATTCACCAGCACACATGAATCTCTTCCATTAGGGGAATTACTTTATAAACCGTAGATCTGAAGCTTTACTTTATAAACTGTGGGCTATCTAGTTATCCCGATACCAAAGCTGGTGAGAACCAGACCTATTGTCAAAATTATAATTAATTTTACCCTCTAGAAATGTATCGAAAAATTCCATTTAGAAATGTCTGTTTGGAGTCTTTACTAGTTTGTCACAACTCCTCACACCAATATATCTATATATCATACACCGCTGTCATCACTGGGGCACCAGAGCTCCGTAGAGACTCAGAGTAGACCCAACCATGTGTCCTGTTCACTTTCTTAGCTAGTTGGAAAATACACTTTAAAAAAATATAAATAAAGATACTTCTCATCCTTGTTGTCTTGTTCATCAATCTTCTCTGCAACGACCCAGTCACCTGTCACCTGTCACTTGTCACCTGTCACCTGTCACCTGTCACCTGTCACAAACTTGGCTAGAATTAGAGTGGTTAGTATCATTGGTTTGAAAAATTGTCACTCAGCCCATCCTCTTCCCCCCCTTTTCCTCATCTTTACAAAGTGGAGGAAAACATACAGGATTTAGAATGGTGCAGAGCCTCAGAAACTCCTTGGACCTGAAAAGATACTTATACACACAAGTTATTAATGTATATAAATAGTGTCATTCATAAACAATACAACATTCGTAAATTGTCAATGACATTCCTCAAAACCGATAATAGCCAAACCCGCTGTAATCCTTACTTTCATGTTTTTACTAAAATACGACACCTACAACACGGCTGTCGCGATAGGTTCAGACTTATTCTTGTTACCACATAGAACATGACACAACTAAAACTTTAGACAAACATTTTGATACAAATGTGGGGGAGATATTTCATAGTTCCTAAATCAAAAATTAAAATTAAAACCAACCAGATGGAATTTTGCCTTCACTCTTAGCAAAAAAAACTACATACAATGGGACAGACATGAGAACATCTCAGAATATTGTATGGACCAGCCACACAAATTTCTGGAATGGGCATCTGGATTTTAAGCACAGTTCCTCCTCTGAGAATCACAAAATCATGTACTACACATCCATCATCCCACTCACCATTACAGATTTCTGAAGCCACAACTGAACTACTTCCAAAATATTTTTTTTATTCTGGGGTCTCGTACCACCAGACATCAAAAATACCTTCCAAAGGAATACACCTTACTGTACCCTCTGACCATATGTGTCACACTTTAAGGGGTCTCATGTCCGGAGCCCCAAACCCAGATCTCATGTGTAAGGCAGCTGTCTGACTGGTGTGGAGCCTTATTTTTTTATCTCCAACGCATGGATGGCCAACATTACCCATGACGATTCGAATCGCTTATGAAGTGTCCCTGCGTCCAGGGCACCTTGCACTAATTTTCGGATCAGTACTGCTTAGCGCCTCATTTTTACAGTACTGGCACCCAGCGTTTTCCGATTATTATACACGGCCTCCTGGTGTGCTAGCGTACTAATCCTCACATTTACATGCTCTACTACCGGTTATCGGCAGCCCCATAAATGTGTTGTCAGACAAACTACAAAACACCATGAAATCCTCCACTATTCAAAACAAATATTATGGCTTCTCTCTGTACCTTGATATTACAATAACTTTAATGCCTCCCCAAAACTGTATTACAATATAAACCTTAATTTACTTTAAAAATCAAAAAGATTTTGTCCTAATTCAAAAGACCCCAGGCCCCTCCCATCAACTTCCTGTTGCACACCTGAACAGGAAGAGGGAGGGGGAGGGGGAGTCTTGAATAGCATCATATTTTGTCTATCAAGACATTAGAAAAATCTATGGCTAGCATCAGCAAATAAAAAAACCTTTTTTCCTGGAGTGGGTGGAATTAACCCCCATGTTAAAATCCCCCTTGACTCATATATCCCCTGGGAAATCAAACCACAAGTTTTGAGACCAGAATACCACACAACAGTGCAATCAAAGCCTTTCCCTTCCATTGCAGGCCACAAACAATCAAAAGCCCCTCCCCTCCTGTGGATACATCAAAACTCATCAAACTGGTTAATTTAAATATCAATGAAGAGGAAAGAGGGAGGGAGGCTAGATTTTCAAGTGCAGGCTTAAACAATACAAGCCTAAAAAGAACAATGAATAACCATCTGAGACACTCCCATATTCTTGCAAAGCTAGTTTCACTATACACAAACCCAGTCTAGATTCAAATGGAAATCAAAATTCAATACAGAAAACGCAAAAGCTTTACTTAAAAATATGTAAAAAGTACAAAAAAATAGAATTCACTTAAAAAGGAAAATCTGCACCAAAGGCTGAACACAGCAGATACAACAAGATGGCCGATGAAAAAAACCATATCAAAGGCCAGACTTCAGCAAGATGGAGTTTTTCCCGCCAAACGAAAACAGCTAGCCTATAATAGACAAAGGCTAGGCTACAACATGAGGGATTTTTTTCCCGCCGAAACTAGCACATGGTTTCACACACAAAGGAATGATGTTTGCCCCTTCCCCTATAGGAAGGCCCAGCACAACTTAAAACATACACTTTAGGAACAGTTCCACTAAAAAGTATCTCACCGCACAATTGAGAATGCACACTTAGTAACATATGCTATCCAATGAAACAACAACAGAAGGAAATGGCAGATGAAAGCCAGGGTACAAAATGGCGTCGTTAACGCATGCAAAGCAGTTGTTCCCGCCAAAACTAGCACAAGCTTCCCTACTAGCCAACCCTTCTCCCCACACAATCGGAAACAAATGGGACATCACATTTAACGCATAGACAAACACTTTAGGCTAACTCACATTTAAAAGTGTTAGTTACATGAAAAAGCACAACTTAAAACATACACTTCTTGTTAAACACCTAAAGTTACTCACTGTGGCATCAACTTCCATAACAAGCCAATCCTTCTCCCCACACATACACACGATCACACACATACACACGATCACACACACACATACATTCACACACATACACACACACACACGATCAAAATTGCGGCATTATACCAAAAGACAAAACATTTGTTCTTTTTGCAAAGCTGAGTTTTCCCAACGCATCAGGCAGAGAAAACGCACCCCTTTTGTCTCAGGACAACAAACGTGTATTGGACTGTGCTCTGTTCTCTCCCCCTCTCTGCCTGTGTAGAGGTAAAGCCCTGTTTGCCCCTTAAACACCTGACTCGCCATTTTAACTGTAGTGGATATTTCGCCACACTCTTGCGCTAATAAGCGCCTTTCAATCTTATGATATAATGCGCCCTCTGATCGTATGCCTCCCTGGATCCCCAGCTCCCAAAAACAGACATTACCAGCAGCTTCACGTCATCCTCTCATCATCAGCATCCAAAACCTCACCAGCCAAGCATTCCATCTATCACCACCTCAGTCTGGCTGCTTCCCATCTAAGCCCCTGGCTTCCCATTGCCCAGTAAACAGCCACCAACAGCAAGTATTCTTACATGTTCATCTCAGCCTCGGTCAGCATCATCGCCCTGTCCCAGCTCAGTGAACTCTTTTATTTAGAAAACATTCCAAGCCACACCCTCAGGGGTTTGCCTCCAACAGCTAAACCCCTCCCACAAAGGATGTGGCCTCATCTCATTCACACAGGATGTGAATGACCATATAAGGAAATACAATACAGGGACTACAATACAGGGACAATTGTTTTCCTTCAAAAGAACCAATCACAGATGTATACATTCAAACAGACTAAACAGTGATGTACAAACCGTCTAAACTGCTTTCAATGACAACGAACAATATAAAACTATGGCTCCGTGGGCCACAATATTTATACCGTTATGCTAAAGTTCCAGTGTACACAGGGATGTTTGCTTGAAGCTATTAATGCCGTCACTGGGAAGTGGCCAGTCTCCCGGTGAGGCACAAATTAACTACCTTAAACCAGCAAACACGTCTGTAGTGTCCATAGGAAGGTTTACGCAGCCAATGGTCTTCCACCAACGTCTTTATGTGCGAATGCGCACAGATGAGCGCATTACAGCAAAACCGACACTGGGGGGCATCTGACAACATACATTAATAAAATTTTCCATGGCAGATCTAATAGTTCACAGCAGGGCCCATTCCTGCGCCCACCAAGAGTAACTATGAGGGCCTACAGTCTTGTGGCAACACCGTCCACCACCACCGCCAAAGGCCCAATTTTTCTGCCCTGTTCATCAGGTGCTTGCAATTACAAATCTTGATCTAATAACTCACAGCAGGGCCCATTCCTGCGCCCACCAAGAGTAACTGTGAGAGCTTACAGTCTTGTGGCAACACCGTCCACCACCACCACCCCCAATTTTTCTGCCCTGTTCAACAGGTGCATGCAATTACAAATCTTGATCTATTAACTCACAGCAGGGCCCATTCCTGTGCCCACCAGTCTTGTGGCTACACCAACATCTAATAGGGCAAATTTCTGCAGAGTATATACGCCAGGCCCCTACTTTCATACATCCAACTTACAAACGACTCCTACTTGCAAATGGAAAGAGAAAACAGGAAGTGAGAGGAAATCTACCCCTAGGAAGGGAAATTCTATCCTGTTAGATTTAATTTGGGAAAAAGGTATCTCCTCTCTACTGATACTTTATCACCAATCCTTGTTTCAATTAAAACCCCACTTTTTCCAAAAACATTTGTCATTGGGACGGAAAGTGAGGTGACATGTTCTGAACAGATGTGCAAAGACAGCAAATGTTACAGGGGTGATAACCCCTCCCTATGTTCTCCAAAAAGCTTAAAAATAGATTTTTTTGGGATGGAGCTACACTTCATAATGTACCTGTTCAGATTCTACTTAAGAACAAACCTAAAGCCGCAAGTGGTTTTAAATGGCTTCTTTTTTTCCTTTAAAAATGTCATTTTGTGCAAGGACAGTTCTAAACACGGGAAACACATGCCACTTCACAGGCATACTTTAGACACCCCCCAGGTACCATATTTAAAGGAAAATTTCACTTTTTTTTTTTTTCACTTTATGCATCATTAAAATGACTGCTCCCGAAAAAACGTTAGTTTTTAAAAGTTCTTTTTGCATTGATATATGTCCCCTGGGGCAGGACCCGGGTCCCCAAACCTGTTTTATGACATTAACATGCATATTGGCCGTTGTAATTAGCACTTTTGATTTCGAACTTTCGCGTCCATTATAACGTATAGGGTTCGAAAATTCGCGCGAACTTTCGGTCGGTTCGAAGGTTCTGGTGCGAACCGAACCCGGGGGTGTTCGGCTCATCCCTATTGATTAGTGGTTCCAAATGAATAATAATTACTGCAGTAGGGAACAGACACAAAAGATACACTCTGCATCTTTCCAAATAACTGTTCTGCCTATGATGCAATTGAAGGTTTTTATACACATGCTTACGTAGGTATCACATTAATATTACAACTGTACATTTATGGTAACAAGGGGCGAACATAGGTAGACTCATTCTACTCAGGACTCGAAAGAATGCAAACATGTACTGAAAACATTAATGCTTTGTGCACAGTGAGGGCAGTGTGCAATACATACAAAATAGAATACAATTATATACAGAACTTACAAATTTCCTTTACAAGATAAAAAAAAAAAAAACTTTTTGTGCAGCAGCCCCCCTCATACTTACCTAAGCTCTCTCTCTCTCTCGATCAAGTGATGTTGCACCAGAGCCACGATGTCCCCTCTCCCTACTGATTGGCTGAGACACAGCAGCCGGTGCCATTGGCTCCCGCTGCTTGCATTCAAAGTCAGTGAGCCATTGAGGAGAGAGAGGGGGCGGGCCTAGTCACGGCTTCATGTCTGAATGGACACATAGCAGTGGCTTGGCTCAGGTGCACCCATAGCAAGCTGCTTGCTGTGGGGGCACTTTGCAGGAGGGAGGGGCCAGGAGCATCGTCAAGGGACCCAAGAAGAAGTGGATATGGGCTGCTCTGTGCAAAACCACCGCACAGATTAGGTAAGTATGACATGTTTGTTATTTTTAAACAAAAAAAATAAATAAATCACTTTAACCTTTTTCTTGCTCTTTTTAACCATTCATTTAACTTCTCCAAATGTTTAAACATATAGAAGATATTGCATGCTTGTAAAGGTATTCTGGGTTAAAAGTTTTCCCCATTCTCCCAAGAAATCATTGTCATTGTTTTGAGAATTGGGCCTAACTTGAGACCTCAGACCTTGAACTGTAATTTTTTGTTGAACTAGTAATACATCCAAAAAATGAAGGGTTAAGCAAGCGGGCTAAGGAGACTCAGGAATATATTCATTTCTTGATCTCTTCTGTCTGTAATGAACCTGGAAGTGACCATGATTTAGTGATTTCAGGTTTCAGAATTGTCTCTGGCTGATACAACAAGGTAAGCATGTAACAGATTTCTGCTCCATTACATGTACTGGAGTGCTGGGGAAACATTGGGGTCTATAAACAGTACCTGTCGCCTGCCCAGTGCTACCACATGGGGTTTGTTAACCCCTTGTGCTAGCAAGAACTTTAAATGAATAAAAAATTTATTAAAAAAAATTCTAGTGCCAGGGCTCGTGATGAAGTAATGTAAAGGTATTTAAAGAGTCACCTATGATATTGGTCCCTGCAGATAGCTGTTTGTATATAAAGATACAGATCACTTACAACATATATTCCTTTTTTTCTCTCCTTTGCAAAATATCTCAAACACTTTCTTATATTTAACTCCAATTATTTCTTCTTGTATCTTAATAATCTTTCTCTATATACTATACTATACATCTCCATCTACCCTGATTTCATGTCTGTTTATTTGTATCCAGATTCCACCAAATTAATCCTGAAACTGATCCTCTGTAATATCTGGGATAAACATAAGGGAAAAGACGATGAATTACAGTTCTGCGGTTTGAAAATGGCTGAAGTAGCCCCAAGAAATGATGATTTGTATGAACAGTTATTGCGTTTGGAGGCCAAGTGGATTTCCAGTCTTGGTTCCATGATGAGCACAAATGCTCTAAATGAGGAGTTCACTTATTCCTTCTTTATATACATACATATACAGTTGTGCTCAAAATTTTGCATACCCTGGCAGAAATTGTGAAATTTTGGCATTTATATTGAAAATATGACTAATCATGGCAAAAAAAATTATTTTATTCAAGGATAGTGATCACATGAAACCATTTATTATCACATATTTTTTTGGCTCCTTTTAAAATCATAACAGAAATCAGCCAAATGGCCCTGATCAAAAGTTTACATAACCTGCAATGTTTGGCCTTGGTACAGACACAGAGGGTGGCGCACACAGGTTAAAATGGCTATTAAAGGTTCATTTCCCACATTTGTGGCTTCTTAAAAATTGCAATTAGTGTCTGTGTATAAATAGTCAATGAGTTTGTTAGCTCTCACATGAATGCACTAAGCAGGCTAGATACTAAGCCACGGGGAGCAGACAAGAACAGTCAAAAGACCGGAGTAACAAGGTAATGAAACTTTACAAAGATGGAAAAGGATATAAAAAGATATCCAAAGCCTTGAATATGCCAGTCAGTACTGTTCAATCATTTAATAAAAGTGGAAAATTTGGGAATCTCTTGATGCAAAGCCAAGGTCAGGTAGATCAAGATAGATTTCAACCACAACTGCCATAGGAATTGTTTGGGATGCAAAGAAAAACCCACCAGGTAACCTCAGGAGAAATACAGGCTGCTCTGGAAAAAGATGATGTGGTTGTTTTTAAGGAGCACAATACGATGATACTTGAACAAAAAATAGCTGCATGGTCAAGTTGCCATAAAGAAGCCTTTACTGCCTTATACAAAAAATTCTGGTTACAATATGCCCAACACCTTGACATGCCTAGTTTTTTGGCTCCTTTTAAAATCATAAATTACAGAAATCACCCAAATGGCCCTGATCAAAAGTTTACATACCCTGGAATGATTTCTGTTTATTATGAGTTTAAAAGGAGCCAAAAAACAATGTGATAATAAATGTCTTCATGTGATCACTATCCTTGAATAAAATAATTTTAATTTTTTAAAATTAATTTTTTGGCTTGATTAGTCATATTTTCAATATAAATGCCAACATTTCTGTGAGGGTATGCAAACTTTTGAGCACAACTGTATATACTGTGACGATCCGGGGTGATTAGCTACAAGTGGTGCATGCGATTTTCCAGAAACGTGCCACTTCTTCAGACTTGTGTTTTTAGGGCATGGCAGCCCACTTTTATTTAAAGGAAACGAAAGAGTTCAAACAAACAGAAATCTTCCCTCGCAGGGGGTTCCACCATCATTGTATTCCAAAACAATAGCCTCCTTGCTTACTCATTGTCAGCTTCATGCTGCTTTAGTCGCAGGCTACACCTGCCTGCTTCAAACGTACGCACAGACTGCCACCTGCAGTCTTAGGCTCCGAGACCTCCTGGAACTCTCCTGACCTCCTAGCCAGACTTCCTGTCTGCTGGGCGGCGCCGTCTCCAAGTTTGAGCACTGACTGCTCTTCCTGGGATGTTTATGAACCCAGCCCACAGGTGTGCAGTTAGTATTCCTGCTAAAATCAAGCATATACTGCTTATCTGCACCTGTGTGATGGGGGGCGCGTCTCCACATATCCTCCCCCCCCTGTTTCGCACCGGAGGGAGAAATACAAAACCCTTCTTCCTAAAGGGGCACTCCACCCACCTCTTTTTCCGGGTATGCTTCCATGCGGACTTCTTCCTAATTTTTGGGAGCTTACATTTCTTCTCACCTCCCCCAGATCTACTCTGCCAAAACTGTAGGGGTCCTACTTTGACATCGGTCTCAACTTTACCCAGCACTTTTTGGTTTTCAGGTTCGCTGATACCTGCGTAGTTACCCCTGGCAACCGCTTTCTCAAAATTGCCCAATACAAAACTACCAGGAACTCTGGTCCCACCACTTGCTAGGACAGTGTCTGAGGAGGGACCACACACAGGGAAGCAGTTACTCTTTATGGGACCTTCCCACAGTTTCACATCGCCCCCTGTTGTCCAACACTCCATCAGTGACTGTTCTTGCACAACACTTTTTTCCCCAAATCAGTTTTCACCATTTCTGTTACTGCAGGTATTTCCGATACCACTGCCTTGTCTAACAGGGCTCCAGAGTGCTTGTCATACAAAATCTTTGTATGACGCAATCCAGCACACTGTGAGACAACTTTCCACATCAATACAAAACATTGCATTAAACTATTCAAGCATTTGCGATTTCTGCACAGTACAGCCTGCAATCTCCAGCTCCAATCAGCCGTACCCCGTGGTATCAGTTCTCCAAACACAGAAGAGGATGGCAGGATATATACTGGCTGTACACTCCATGATGCTAACATTTCATTAAGCATGTCTGTCACAAAATACACATTTTCTCTTCTTATCATTGTGGACACAATTTCCGCTGTGCGTTTACACTCGCTGGGCCCTTCAGTCATGAGAGGATTAGTCTCTGCAACAACCCGTGCATCTTGGCCTATAGGCTGTTCTGCAGACACCTCTCCTGGCACAGCAGCCATAGCATCCACTACTCTTTTAGCAGCAAAAGCTTCTTCCAGCATTGCCATTAGTCTCTTGGCCAAATCATCCCAGTAGGTATTGCTCTGTTGGGCTACATCATCCCAATGAAACCTGGACAGACCAAGAGGCTCAATAGCATCTGAAACCCTGCTCTTGTCAGTTTTACACTCCTCAACATTAAAACACAACACTTTGTTTTACCCTGCATTGTGGCAACACATTTTCCATCACACCCTCATCAGCATGAGCAGATGAAGTTTCATTGCAGACCTCAAGCTTTTTAAGTTTAACACTTGCCTCTCCACTGAACAGGGCACTGCAGCAAGGCAAGTCCTTTTTAGCACAAACAGGGGATCTCCCATTTGGGGTCACTTCCACTCCCGTGTGCACAGTCACAGAATCAGTGTTTCTCACCCAGTCTGCAGACTTGGAATCACAGGCGTTGCTACGGGCAACCGCTCTCCTCTTGAATGTCCAGTCAGCCTGTTGCTTTCCCCTGCTGTAATTCCCCATGCGGTTACCGGGTGAAATTAAAGACTCTCGGGCTTCCCAGCCTTCTTTGTGGGAACAGTGAGCCACCTCTTCATAGGAGCCCCACCATCCAGACGACACTTCACTGGTTGCTATGGGAGACTGCATTCTCCCTGCAGAGCTTCTCCAGTAACTGTAACGATCCTCTTGAGCCCACCAGCCAGAAAACTCATCAGGATCATTCCACCATTGGCCATAGGTCTCACGCCTGACCTTGCCTTTGTTGCTACGGGCAACAACATGCATCTTTGCAGCAACAGATACAGAGTTCCTTCAAAAAATTTTTTTTGTGTACTGTCTCCTTACAGCTGAGACACAGCACCCATCACTTTGCTTCACACAGCAACAGCAATACACACAGTCTCTGACACTCACGGTTTCCGGTATGCGAGGATCTGGACAAACGCCATCCGTGCCCAACGCCAATTTCTCCACCAATTGTGACGATCCGGGGTGATTAGCTACAAGTGGTGCATGCGATTTTCCAGAAACGTGCCACTTCAGACTTGTGTTTTTAGGGCATGGCAGCCCACTTTTATTTAAAGGAAACGAAAAAGTTCAAACAAACAGAAATCTTCCCTCGCAGGGGGTTCCACCATCATTGTATTCCAAAACAATAGCCTCCTTGCTTACTCATTGTCAGCTTCGTGCTGCTTTAGTCGCAGGCTACACCTGCCTGCTTCAAACGTACGCACAGACTGCCACCTGCAGTCTTAGGCTCCGAGACCTCCTGGAACTCTCCTGACCTCCTATCCAGACTTCCTGTCTGCTGGGCAGAGCTGTCTCCAAGTTTGAGCACTGACTGCTCTTCCTGGGATGTTTATGAACCCAGCCCACAGGTGTGCAATTAGTATTTCTGCTAAAATCAGGCATATACTGCTTATCTGCACCTGTGAGATGGGGGCGCATCTCCACAATACATAAGCGGTGGAGCCAATCCGAGATAAGTGGAGGCTATTAAGAATTGTTTGGCAAAAGGAATGGCGCTCCTCCTGAAAGGGCAGCTGATTTGTGTCCCTGGTTCTTTTCCCTCTTGTGCAGTGGCAGCCAGGCAAACAGCAACATTCACTCCATTGCCTTAGTAAACAGTCTAGGTGTTGCCTTTTTAAGGTTTATTGCAGTTTAATTTGGATGGGGCTTAAGGGAAGCTGTAGGATACTCCAGGACACTGAACGAGAATGTGAGGACACTCTTCCCTTTGTAACCACTTCTAGCTGCCAAAACTCTGGTATTTTTGGGAACCGCGTGCGTTTCTCTTTATGATAAAAGTGGTCTCCATGGTGGATTTGCCAAAGATCACTTTTATCGGCGGCGGGAGAGGTGCCCCCCCTCCCGTCACGCTTCGGTCGTCTCCGCCGCTTACCAGACTGTGGAGACGAGGTAGCTGCGAAGACGATCGCGTGCTCTCTCGTGGATGCCTGGCTGACGACTGAGGGGAAGATGGCCCCTGCTTGGCTCCATGGCATTGGAGGGCAGAAGCAACATCAAAAGTCACTTCCGCCCATAGCTCCTAAAGGAGAATTTTTTTATTTATTTTTTTCAATTACCGTATATACTCGAGTATAGGTCGACCCGAATATAAGCCGAGGCACCTAATTTTACCACAAAAAACTGGGAAAACATATTGACTCGAGTATAAGCCGAGGGTGGGAAAATGCAGCAGCTACCGGTAAACAATGCCCATTCTGCAGCCTCACTGTGCCCAGTAGCAGTCACACTGTGCCCAGTAGCAGTCACACTGTGCCCAGTAGCAGTCTCATGTGCCCAGTAGCAGTCTCATGTGCCCAGTAGCAGTCACACTGTGCCCAGTAGCAGTCACACTGTGCCCAGTAGCAGTCTCATGTGCCCAGTAGCAGTCTCATGTGCCCAGTAGCCATACCTTTTATTAGTAAAACAGCATGCGTCTGCCACTGTGTAATTCATTCTGTTCGGCTGTCCATTGAAACAAAGCCCGCCCCGCCTCCTCCTCTTCTGTGATAGGCGGAACACTCATACAGCATCATAGCAGTGTTCCTCTATCACGGACGGATGAGGAGGAGGCGGGGCGGGCTTTGTTTCAATGGACGGCCGAACAGAATGAATTACACAGCGGCAGACACATGCTGTTTTAGTAATGAAAGGTGTCTCCCGCTGTGTAATGCATTCTGTTCGGCCGTCTATTGAAACAAAGCCCACCCCGCCTCCTCCTCATCCGTCCGTGATAGAGGAAGACTGATACGATGCTGTATGAGTGTTCCGCCTATCACAGAAGAGGAGGAGGTGGGGCGGGCTTTGTTTCAATGGACGGCCGAACAAAATGCATTACACGGCGGCAGACACACTGTTTTACTAATAAAAAAATATGGCTCACTCGAGTATAAGCCGAGGGGGAGTTTTTCAGCCTAAAAAATGGGCTGAAAAACTCGGCTTATACTCGAGTATATACGGTATTTTTACATTTTATTTTTTATTGCATTTTAGTGTAAATATGATGGTCTTAGTGACCCTAGATCTCATATTTAAGAGGTCCTGTCATGCTGTTTTTCTATTACAAGGGATGTTTACATTCCTTGTAATAGGAATAAAAGTGACCCACAATTTAGTTTCTAAACTGTGTCAAAATAAAAAACAAAAAGTAAAATAAATAAAAATAAATGTATTTTTTTAAAGCACCCTGTCCCAACGAGCTTGCACGCAGAAGCAAAGCATACGTGAGTAGCGCCAGCATATGAAAACGGTATGAGGTATCACAGTGATCGTTTAGAGTGAGAGCAATAAGTCTAGCCCTAGAACTCCTCTATAACTGAAAACTGGTAACCTGTAGACATTTTTAAACATCGTCTATGGAGATTTTTAAGGGTAAAAGCTTGTCGCCATTCTACAAGCGGGCGAAAATTTGAAGCGTGACATGTTGGGTATCAATTTACTCGGCGTAACATTATCTTTCACAATATTAAAATCGGGCTAACTTTACTGTTGTCTTATTTTTTAATTCAAAAAAGTGTATTTTTCCCAAAAAAGTGCACTTGTAAGACCGCTTCGCAAATACGGTGTTACAGAAAGTATTGCAACAACCGCCATTTTTGTCTCTAGGATGTTAGACAAAATATATATATATATATAATGTTTAGGGGTTCTAAGTAATTTTCTAGCAAAAAAAAAACACATTTTAACTTGTAAACAACAAGTGTAAAAAAGAGGCTCGGTCCTTAACCACTTGCCGACCGGGCCATAGCCGAAAGACGGCTACAGCGCGGTCGGCTTATTCTGGGTGGACGTCCGTGGGACGTCCTCCCAGAATCTTGCTACCGTGTGCCTCTTTTTTTTTTACAATACATTTTTATTAATTTTTCAGAATAATACAGTGTACAATTAAACGTTGTACGTCGCGCAACGACGTTGATGGTACCATGAAAGTTGGGTTGAACAATCAAACACGTGTTCAGTAGTATATATCAAACAGTATGCAGTATTAACAATTAACATGTAGAAAGGTCGAACAAGGAGAAATATTTTCTAGTATAACAACCTGACCACTCGAGTGGCACCCCAAATGGGTTCATTAGTGCCACAGGAGTGGACAGGTGCAAGTGCGGATACAAAAATTCAGTAGTAATTAGGTGTATGTAATTTGGCAGTCTAGGTGAAAGTAAGGGTAGGGAGGGTCCAGTAGTGTTGCTCGGTCAAGAGGAAATCGTCAGTCTATGTATTGAAGTCATTAAGTACTAGTAGCAGCTGATGTCCAGTTAGTCCAGGGTTGCCAATGGAGGGCTGTTTTGGTGGATTGAGTGTTGTTGGATGCCGTCACCGTTTCGTAGCTGTGATGCAGGGTTACCAAGTCAACGACTTGGGATAATGTCAGTGCGGCATCAGATTTCCAGTGTCTGGTAATGTTAAGTCTTGCAGCAAGAAGAATGTGTGTTGTCGTGTATCTTAAGGGGTAGGGAAGGTCTTCAACAGTTAGATTAAGGATTGCAAGTGCCGGTGAGGGGGGGTTGCGGGTTTGGAAATATGCGTGATGAGCAGGCCCAGAAAATGTGGAGCATATCTCCAACGTTTGAATTGCACCTTGCTACCGTCTCTTGAGGCGCGCACCCGGGAACATCTGTGACCGCCGGGTCCGGCGCATAACGAATCACGGTAAACGTCAAACTCTGTCAAATTATACGCTGCAACACTATGCAATACTCTGCCAATACTCTGCAACACCGTGAAATACTCTGCCAATACTCTGCAACAATGTGCAATACTCTGCCAATACTGTGCAACACTGTGCAATACTCTGCCAATACTCTGCAACACTGTGCAATACTCTGCTAATACTCTGTCAATACTCTGTCAATACTCGCCAATACTCTGCCAATACTCTGCCAATAGTCTGCCAATACTCGCCAATACTTTGCAATGAATTTTAACAGAAACAAAGAATTATTTTTATTTTTTTTTACTGAATTTTCTGTTTTTTGATTTATAGTGCAAAAAATAAAAAGCCCAGCGGTGATTAAATACCACCAAAAGAAAGCTCTATTTGTGTGAAAAGAAGGACAAAAATGTCATATGGGTACAGTGTTGCATGACTGAGTAATTGTCATTCAAAGTGAGAGAGCACCGAAAGCTGAAAATTGGTCTGGTTAGGAAGAGGGTTTAAGTGCCCAGTGGTCAAGTGGTTAAGCGGTTAACACCATAATGACTCTGTAGTCAGTGCCAGGACAGGTGTCACTGGCAAATTACAAAACTTTCCGATGTGGGGTCTGGGTCAGTAGCTTGGCCTCTGGCCATGAAGGGCGCTAACTCACACAAGTAAGCAGTGTCCTCATGTAGCTAATATAAAAATATGGTGGTGGAATATTATTTGTATTGTATGCACCTAATTTATATATTTCGCTTTGCCAGGCTAAAATAAGAGCTGGAGTGAAACCATTAAAAGTCCTGGACCCCAGTATTTCACAAACAGATGATTCAATATCTAAATTTGGCTTGGTGGAAAGTGGTAAGTTGACCGCACAAAAGAGTGAGCCATATGTTGCTGTATTTTTTGATATATGGTAAAAGAAAGTTGTAAATTTCTAAATGTATGGAAGGGTAAATAAGGAAACAATGTAAGGCTTGATTGGCCATTATTATGTAGATGCCTATTGATACCTTTAATCTACTTTAATGTAGTGGCTTGACTGGGCCTGGGTACCAAGGATGCAAGTCTCTATATTTAAAGCTAAATTCTGGGCTGATTAATAAACCTAGAAAAAAAGAGCACTGGATCCTTTATCAGCTCAGGTGGTTGGGGGCAAACAATTTTAATAATTTTAAAAGCCCACAGGTAGGCTTTGAGGTGGACTAACAACGATTATATAGGATCTCCAAGTAACAGGTTTCTTCACTTGTGCCTAACTTGTAGATTACATTGACGGGTGTTTGTTCACATTGCATTGATGTTTTACCACTATGTTCCAAAACTCTCTCCAAAAGTCTCTGTAGCACATCCAACAGTGCTAAGTTCTCTATTGCCGCGTACACACGTGCGGACTTTTGCCGGCGGACTTAGTCCAGCGGACAATCCCGCGGGACTTTCCAGCTAGGTCCGCTGGACTTTCCGAGCGTGTGGACTTGCCCACACACGCACGGACTTCTCCAGCGGATAATCCGCCGGCCAAAAGTCCGCAGGACTTTTGAAAATGAACGGACTTGCCCACACACGGAGCAGTCCGTTCATTTCGAACGTAACTTCAGGTTACGTAGCTAGCGTAGGCAGTAAATGCCGCCGCGCTAGCTCCGTAAGCTGGCATGGATTTAAAGGGAATCCCCACGCCGAAAAAACGGCGTGGGGGTTCCCCCCAAATCCAAGTCAGACCCTCATCCGAGCACGCAGCCTGGCAGGCCAGGAAAGGGGTGGGGACGAACGAGCGCCCCCCCCTCCTGAGCCGTACCAGGCCGCGTGCCCTCAACATGGGGGGTGCCCTGGGGAAAGGGGGGCCGTGCGGCCCCCCCACCCCAAAGCACCTTGTCCCCATGTTGATGAGGACAAGGGCCTCTTCCCGACAACCCTGGCCGTTGGTTGTCGGGGTCTGCGGGCGGGGGCTTATCGGAATCTGGGAGCCCCCTTTAATAAGGGGGCCCCCAGATCCCGGCCCCCCACCCTATGTGAATGAGTATGGGGTACGATGTACCCCTACCCATTCACCTAAGGTGTAAAATGTAAAGTACAAAAACACACACACTTTTGAAAAAATATTTTATTGCACTGCTCCGGGGGTCTTCTTCCGTCTTGGGGGTCTTCTCGCCGGACTCCTCCGCTCTCTTCTGCTCTTTTACCTAGCTCTTTCACGAACGGAGGAGTCCGGCTACCTTCTTCGTCGTCGCCGCCGCCGTCTGGGGGTCTCGATCCGCCTTCGGGGGTCTCCGGGGGTCTCTTCTGTTCTTGCGGCGGTCGTCGTCTTCCGCGCCGCCGGCGCCTTCTTCTTCGCCTTCTTCTTCTTCTTGTTCTTCTTCTTCCGATGTTGACCCGACGCTCTCTCTGCCCGGAATGCCTGTGCCGCTCTGCGCTGGGACTTATATAGGGACATGGGGGACAGGGTCACATGTTCATGTCACATGGTGACCCCGCCCCCTTGCGATGTCACAGTCCCAGCATCCTCCGGGACTGTGACAACACAAGGGGGCGGGGTCACCATGTGACATGTGCATGTGACCCTGTCCCCATGCCCCTATATAAGTCTCAGCGCAGCGCGGCACAAGCATTCCGGGCAGAGAGAGCGTCGGGTCAACATCGGAAGAAGAAGAACAAGAAGAAGAAGAAGGCGAAGAAGAAGGCGCCGGCGGCGCGGAAGACGACGACCGCCGCAAGAACAGAAGAGACCCCCGGAAGACCCCCGAAGGCGGATCGAGACCCCCAGACGACGGCGGCGACGACGAAGAAGGTAGCCGGACTCCTCCGTTCGTGAAAGAGCTAGGTAAAAGAGCAGAAGAGAGCGGAGGAGTCCGGCGAGAAGACCCCCAAGACGGAAGAAGACCCCCGGAGCAGTGCAATAAAATATTTTTTCAAAAGTGTGTGTGTTTTTGTACTTTACATTTTACACCTTAGGTGAATGGGTAGGGGTACATCGTACCCCATACTCATTCACATAGGGTGGGGGGCCGGGATCTGGGGGCCCCCTTATTAAAGGGGGTTCCCAGATTCCGATAAGCCCCCGCCCACAGACCCCGACAACCAACGGCCAGGGTTGTCGGGAAGAGGCCCTTGTCCTCATCAACATGGGGACAAGGTGCTTTGGGGTGGGGGGGGGCGCACGGCCCCCCTTTCCCCAGGGCACCCCCCATGTTGAGGGCACGCGGCCTGGTACGGCTCAGGAGGGGGGGGGCGCTCGTTCGTCCCCACCCCTTTCCTGGCCTGCCAGGCTGCGTGCTCGGATGAGGGTCTGACATGGATTTGGGGGGGAACCCCCACGCCGTTTTTTCGGCGTGGGGAGTCCCTTTAAATCCATGCCAGGTCACGGAGCTAGCGCGGCGGCAGTAACTGCCTACGCTAGCTACGTAACCTGAAGTCACGTGCTAAATGAACGGACTTGCCGATGAGCGGCAAGTCCCTTCATTTCAAAAGTCCCGCGGACTTGCCCACTAACGGCGGGATTGTCCGCCGGACTGCCAAGTCCAGCGGATAATTTTAAAACCAAACTTAAAACTTTGGTCCGCCGGACTTTGGCGCCAAAAAGTCCGCCGGCGCCCACACACGAGGGGATTGTCCGCTGGACTTCAGTCCAGAGGATAATCCCGCGGGATTGTCCCTTCGTGTGTACGCGGCCTATAATTTACTTCACTCATATTTGTCTCTGTTCCTGAGTATGTGGTTTAATCCTGTAGAGGAGGTTCCTCACTAGGGATGAGTGGTGTACTTCCACACTTTTGGCAAGCACATCTGCTCACTCTCTATTCCCAGGCACTGCTGTGGTTTGGTGAACAGGAGTCTATTCCCTCCTACCCATCACACATAAAGCAAAAGCACCTTTTTATATGCATCCTTCCTCTGTCTTTGGCCTTTAACATCTCCACACCAGATTTTAGACTAATTTAAGAAGTCATTTGCTACCAATTACCCAGGGATAGATTCCCACAGCTGCAGAAAAACCCTTCCAACATAAATACCACCCATCTATTTTTAAAGATAGTCCTGTCAAGGTCTATATTTTTATACACATGCAAGCACACACAGACATATAGAACCATTAGGTCTGCTTTCCAGACTTAATCCAGTAAAAATATTTAATCATGCTTGCATATTTTAGCAATACTTTTGTGATATTGTTGTCACATACCTGATAGCAGACTGAAATGAATAGGTCAGCCTCTATTGTATCTCCAGCCCAGACACAGATAGTGGAACAGATAGTGTCAAGACACAGGAGGAACATGAGTGCTGGTAGATGTTGATAGCAGAACCTTGGGCTAGTGATGCCAAGCTGGAAGAGCTGGCTGAACATCAGGTCAGGAACAGCCGAGCTGCAAGATGGACTAGTCAGGGTTCAGGAGCAAGTCTGAATGTACTGTGGGTTCAGGAGGTTGGACTTGACTTCTCCCAGTTAGTTTATGGCAGCCATGCACATCAAAGGTTGCAGCAGATGATAGACCCTTGGTAATGGTGTTGAGCTGATGCAGAAGCGTGATCACAGGGATAGCCAAGGTCAACAACGAACGAATAGTGAGGTACAGAGGCATAAGCAGGATCAGAGTCATAACGGAGCTGAGGTAAAGAACCTTTGATCAGAAATGAGAGCAAAATCCAGGATCAGATCAGAAGCAAGCCAGGTCAGGAACAAAAGAAAAATGCAGGCCTCAAGCAAGGCACAGGGATTAGCTGAAGATCAGTCAGCACTGGCACTGGATAAGGGTATCCTTTAATTATGCTGTCTGGTGCCAACATAGACTGTGAATGTGCTCCCATGTCTGCCTGTATTCCTGCGGGCATGTGCAACCTAGTCATGGTTCATTAAGCTTTACCATGTACATGTTTTCTGAGCCAGCCAGCTTAGAGGAATTCCCTGACACTTGTGTAATAAATGCTATCATTTTGTGTTTCTAAAGAAAATTAACTGTATGTGAGCATTAGGCCAGGTTTGCGTGTTGCAAGAACAAGTGCAAAATCACATGCATTCCCATAGCGTGCAAAAAAAAAAAA
The DNA here is from genome assembly GCA_028564925.1 of Lithobates sylvaticus. Taxonomy (NCBI): domain Eukaryota; kingdom Metazoa; phylum Chordata; class Amphibia; order Anura; family Ranidae; genus Lithobates; species Lithobates sylvaticus. The sequence goes on along the minus strand of CM053027.1, from coordinate 350,994,216 downwards.
AACACATTCTTTTCGCAGGTGTGAGGTGGGGCCATTAATACCTAATGGAACCCCAATGTACCTTGTTAAGGTGCACAATTTTGTTTGTGCCAAAATTCATGGTAACAAAGTACATTTTGGTGCACCTCCATTTACAAAAAGTGGATGCACATGCATAATAATGGATACATAGAGGGCAGGTAAGCCTGGAGGGAGCCCATCACTCCTTAAAGGCCCAGGGGTGCACTGGACACCAAGCATATAGCATATGCATGTGCTTCCACTGTAGAGTCCCTGAAAAGTGTATAGCGTTAGGAATGCAGATCATACTGGGTTGCTCTGAAGTGGCTCTGCAACTTACACATGTATTTGCAAATGTGTACAAACAAAACCCCTTTTTTTATTGTGAACTGTTAGACAGAATAATTTGATGGTTTGGTGAGTTGAGCTGGGAATTTTCTTTGGTTTTGTTTGCAATGAATGAAACACAACCTGTTACTATACAATTTAGTGATCCCAATCCCTATCACTGCTGCAGAGCTACCTGCATATTCCTCCTCCAGCCAGATGGAAAGCTTCAGGTGAACGCCCCACTCCACTCTGCTACAAGTTGTCTCTGCTCAAATGCAGGTTAATCAAGCTGACAGCACACATTGAAACTCCTGTCAGAAGCCACAAGCCTTACTGTATGTGTTTCACCCATAACAGGCTTAATTGTAGGGAACAACCTGTAAGCAATTAGACAATTTGAAGCTGCAGCCAGTCAGCAAATTTCTAAAATGTCACATGATTGTATCAGATCTTCCTGACTGGCTGCAGTTCCAAGGTGTCTGGTTACATTTGTG